>OZ010699.1:1721931-2153952 GCA_963932265.1 Thymelicus lineola | reverse complement strand
GCTATAATATGCTACATTTGCCCAAAATTCTTCTGTATTTTCATTGAGCGACTCAGTTTCTTTTGTTTTTTGTATTTATAACACTATTTTCTATTTTAATTTTCAATATTATATTACATTGGTAGAAAATGCAAAAAATCGGGAGAAACGGTCGCTAAAACGGGATATCGGGAGACGATAACCAAAATCAGTAGATCTCCCGATTAATCGGGAACTTTTACAACACTCGTCACTTGACAGCAAGTAATGCTAATCTAATGGGAAGGTAATGACAGCTTGTCAGAGGTAAAATAACTGTGAACGGACTGTAGTAGTAAATAGTAATCGATACTTGTCTTTGGGACTAGGAGCACATTCTTTTTCTCTCCTTAATCTGTATTAAAGTTTAATGCCTGTCGGAAAATAAATTATTCTTCAACTGAACTGAATAAAATCTTTCATTCCCTCCCCCCCACAAAAACTGGTTTTACAGCATGGTATCGTAATAGTTCTCGTAATAGAACATAGATGGTGTTTTTACAATTGTAAAAACAGAAAAAAAAAGATTTACAATTGATTTGTTTTTGCAACTGTAAAAACACCATCTATGTTCTATTACGAGAACTAATACGATACATAGCAAAGAAATATTAGAATATACTACAAAATTAATCACAGATGGCGCTTAACACATATAGTTTGGCTATAGAGATTCGTAAATTAAATTATTTCAAAATATTATTTCATTTTTATTTTTAGTATTGCTGTTTTTGAATATTGTATTTTGAACAATGTTTTTTTAATATTGTTTTTTGATTTTTTTTCATGTCAAAGAAGTATAACTTCTCACGCGCGTACAAAAGTACACGCACCCTTTTTTTTTTTACGTATTTTAAAATTAATACCTATTCCCGTATTACCCAGCGTAAATTAATTTTATTAATAAGTGATGAATTGACTATAATAACAATGATGTCAACAATGTCAATTTTCATTCGGGCACTCACTTCAATACATAGCTTGTATCAAGCAACATAAAGGGAGACTTCTGGCCAATATTACAGACAGAATTTCGTTATAAATGTTGGTATGACAAATGTAATGATGTCAAATTTCCATATCCGGTTGTCAATCAAAAAAAAGTCAGAATAAAATAATTGTAAAAATTACATGCAGCCGTAAGTCTCCCCTACTCTATGACTCAATGGTTATAAGAATTCAATCTCAAAATACTTTGGTTCTGGGGTGTGTCTGCTGAAAATTCTTATATATCTAAGCTCAGAAATTAAAGCGGCGATTTCTAGAATTTTTTTTATTTTAAGACGCTAAAGTTGAAAATGAAATAAAACGATGTATGGCAGTTGGGCATTGTTCTTTTGATATTAATAATCGCCAAACAAAAAGAATGTATCAATTAATTACGCCTTCGTTCCGCCAAAGTAAAGTGCAACGATCTTTCATAGGGCTTGGTGTACATTTCTATAATAAAATCCCAAAATTAATACGTGACTTGCCAATATAATCTACGAGTTTAATGGTTAAAACTAAGTTGGCGGGTGTCTATTATACTATCTACTACTTAAATGGTTTTTACCCAAAACGAATGTCATAAAAAGGTTGTATAATAAAAGCTATTGCATATTTCAAGAGATTTTATTAGTTATCATTTATATTAATAGTTCGTCTAGTTGTGCAGGAGGCGCTATATTTCGTTGGTACCTTGCCCAATCAAGATACCATAACATACCTACTCATTGTAAGTATGGCCACAGCAAACTACTGATCTTCTAAAGATGTATAGGGTACGTTATCCAGTGTTCAGGACTTATTCTGAACCTTTGTCAGTCACAAAACAGGCGATTAAGTAGTCCATATTCATATAGTATTGGTTTGCCAGAAATTGTAGCGAAACTGCGAAAACACATTCACCAAAACACAAGTACGAAATCGAATACAACAGTAAATTAAAATAACTGTGTGCGTGTCGATGGATTTCAATAGTAAATAGGACTCCAAATAGGTACGCTGAAAATATTTAATAGAAAAATACAAAAAACCACGCGTAGAAACATGAAAGATCGATGACAAATATGACAGTACAGTGGTGTTATTTATAAATACTATGGTTACCAAAATGACATTATTAGGGATTACATCATCTTTGTTGTCAATCGATTAATCGATGTCAAAATATTCGAAATGTAATTTAATAAAATTAGCGTAACGATTGAATGGTAATTCTAAATATATTACATAGTTTTAATATGTATGGAATACGAAAACATGTAAGAAATAAATTAATATTATAATTATAATTAACAAATAATACATAAAATATATTATTATATTCCATCAATCGATTATTATGAATCAATTCAATCGATTATAAAATCGTTTGTAATGAGGTAAATACTGTGAAAACTTTTTTGCATACAGAAAAAATACAGAATTGAGCTAACTTCACGATGCAGAATTTAGGTGTCGGTGTGCGCGCGCATCGTAGAAATTCACTCTCATCATTTTTCACCATCGCGCCAAAAGAAGTATAACTTCAAAAAGAATCATCGAAATCGGTTGGCGTGATATTGACTTATTCATCCATTTATGGCGCACAAACTTAATGCAAATTTAAGACTTATATGCTTTTGACATGGATGTCATTGTCAGATCTCGCTCAAATTTATGTGGGACCAGGGGGCTTACCATGAACTCTTAAAACAGGCCAATATTAGCCAATAATTGACCTGTCCTGCTATATCCTACCATGAACTAGCTAAAGCACAGGTCAGCCAGCGATCACGTGACCTTAACAGGACAGCGGTCACGTGACTTCGATAATCTTCTTCTGCCCTGCGATTTGTGTACCATGAAGCGATTGTTGACGTATTGATGTCGGAAAGCGGCCTATGTCAACGTCAAAATATTACAGCCTACCGAAACTAACTTTAATTGTCCTGTTTTGGCTGTTTCGTTTATAATTTCTTTATACCGTAAGTTATTGTTATATAAAACAGTTTAAATATAAATTTGTGATATTGAAGAACATTATTTGGTGAATATTAGCTATCGATCAATCTACCTTGCCTACAATCTAATCTCTACAAGCTGTTTGCTTCATGTCTCGAGAAACGCCTTACTAAATACACCGAAGAGCATCAGCCAATAGAGGAAGCAGGATTTATAAGTACGTATTCAATTATAGACCACATTCAAAAAGATCACATCATGGAAGGCAGCTATAGGCAAGAGAACCAGAGGCAGACCGGCCGCGGCGGAGAGATGGCTCGACGAAATTTTGTAAGCAGCGGGAAAAGAATGGATTGATAAAGCGAGTGACAGAATTATGTGGAGAAAAATGGAGGAGCCTTTACTCTATAGAGAGAGTATAATATAAAAAAGTAATATAAACAAAGAAATATATAATAATGATTATTGAATTAAATTTAGTCAAGAATTAAGAAAAAGGAAAGGATTAACGAACCCTAAAAATTGCTTTAACTTTAAGTTGAAGACTTTTTATATATTTAAATCATTTATTTCGAAATCACAGATAGATTCTCCAGTTTTATTATTTGTATAGAATATAGATTGCATTGCATGCTTTTTAGTCGTTATGAAATTGTAAATTGAATTTTCTATTTAAGAAATAAAAAGGTCTAATTATTATTTTTATTACTATAGTATATTTTTATAAACATATACCATATATTTTTATATAATATGTGGAAGAAAAGGTATTATATGATAATGGTTATTCAATAATACTCCGTTTGCTTTGCACCAAGTTATGTATATTTTCAGTTATCCTAACGTTCACATCGATAACAATCTCTACTACTCCGTGATCAATGATAGAATTAGAATATCCTACGTATTAGGTATAATGTTCTAAAAAAGTGACATATTCCATATTCTAAATATTTAGTTTTTCTTCATAACTCTTCTCGTATGACATCATCAGCATCTGTATCAATCGATCGTTGTAGAACCAAAGAGGTCGCTCGCCGGCACGGCTAGCCTGACGTGCGCTCGTCCTCGAGCGCCTCCGCCCTCATGTCTCCAGTGGACCCCTTTGATCGCTGGGTGCTCGTCATCGAACGCATTTACTTCTGATGTAGCCGTACACTGACACGGCTTCAACAGCTATCTTACTCAAGTTCCCATCTCCAATCCAATTCAACATAAATAACATATTATCACAGTAGGTAAATATCCGCCTCGATTTATACATGACCTACAGGCATTCATGAAAATGAAAATGCACCACCATCACAAAATAAATATCTCTCATTTCTTTGAAAGTACGTTAAAACATTCAAAATTGCACTTAACAATTTTAAATTATCGCTCCTAAATCACACATTTTATAAGACATTTGGACATGTCACTGTGTCAAGTGTCAAGTGTTGTAAGATTACGTTCAAAAATGTAGGCATCACATAGCGATTATTTTTTTGGTAATCTTAGAGAAATAACGGTTTTTAAGCTTAATTAATAACGACCGATAAGTTTCTATAACAAATCTCAAAATCTTCGATTGAGATTGTTATTTTAAATTTTTAATAACATCAATATTACTCATTGATTTGAAAACCGGTAAACCGATAAAACGCTCTATTTCCGAACTTAAGTAAAACAAATTTTGTACCGTGCACAGAGTACTTAAGCACTACGTTGTACCGCGCAGGTCATAGACTAAGATGCCGGACAGAAGTAGAGGTATTGCAGGTCATCAGATGAACGTTCATGGTACGAAATATACTCCTGCCAGGTTTTAGCTACAAGCTGACCTGTCCTGAACATGTCACGTTTTATTAGAGTTCATGGTAAGGCACCTGGACAAGCACCAGCTTTCGAATAAAAAAAAATCATCCAAATCGGTTCACCCAGTCCGAAGTTCTGAGGTAACAAACAAAAAAAAACATTCGAATTGAAAACCTCCTCCTTTTTTTAAGTCGGTTAAAAATGGTTTCAAAACCGATGAAATACGCATGAAGCTATTTTTGAGCTACCAGCCCTACGCTCGCATTGTACTGGGCTCGCGATCGAATCACGTACGAACCATTGCATTGTGACGCACGAAGCCGAGCCGATTTCAATCAAATGACAGCCAACACTGTTCAATCAAACTTCTTTTCAACTTACCTGTGACAATGGAATGCAAAAATGTAATCAACAAAGGATTGGGAACTAAAACTTTTTCGTTCTCCATTCATCAGCTTCAAGTCGGTTTTGCTAAATCTGCGCTTCAATGAACACACTGACCCTGTGCTCGGCAATGATGTTTAAATAAATATAGATACGTTATGCCCTTACAAATCAACCGAAAAATCTGTTCCGATGTCCGCAAGGCACGCTTTATTGCTTTATCGCACGTCTTTATCGCTCTCGCGTCAAAACTACATCGCTATCTCTTTCTTCACCTGAATAAGAGTTCCCAATTGGGAACTTTTTGAGTCACACAACGCGCGCGCTTATGACATATCTGCCTCTTTTTAATATATATTATCATTGGTGCTCGGGCGTTATTTGTTGATGATAAGCTGGTACACATAATATGTTTGGAAAATAATTAAAAAGAAAATTAAAATGTGGGATCACTACTGAACATTGGTCTCCTCTTGGAGGCCTAGACCATACACAACCACACTGCTCCAGTGCGGATTGGTGGAGGGGTTAGTGGCCAACTTAAGTGTCGCAAGTTTCCATGCCGCCGAAAGGCCTTCGACATAGCTGAACTACTGTAACAACCGGGACCGACGGCTTTACGTGCCTCAAAGCACGGAAACATTCAAGCAATTTTTGACATTTATTGGTCACCCAACTACCGACCGTTCTCTCCGACTTGAGCCGCCGGGCTATGACCGCTTCATGATTTATAGAAGTTAATATTATACGATATTTATAAAATTCACAAGAAAAATCTGTAAAATTTAAGTACCATGAGTACAAAAGCTAGTTGTAAAATTACGAAATATTTTTCTCTAAACGGAACACTAGCGATGCAAATATTGCAAACAGGATAAAATACGTTAAACGTTAAAAAAAAAAGCAAAGCAAAGCAACAACCCATAATTGTCCCACTGCTGGGCTCGGGGTCTCCTCTCACAATGTGAGGGGTACAGGCCATAGTCTACCACGCTGGCCAAGTGCGGATTGGTAGACTTCACACACCTTTGAGAACATTATGGAGAACTCTCAGGTGTGCAGGTTTCCTCACGATGTTTTCCTTCACCGAAGCAAGTGATAATTAACTTGTAATACGCACATAATATTTGAAAATTAGAGGTGCGTGCCAGGATTTGAACCCGGGCCCCCGCGTTCGGGAGACCAACGTTCTAACCACTAGGCTATCACTGCTTTAAATTTAATAATAAATAATTAAATTATAATAGTTTATGTAACTAATCATAATAGAACCTGTAGCATATTTAGCCGTATTGGGGCGGCTTAGAATACTAACCCCAATCCCACGCCGGAAGGGTGTCGTAAAAGGCGACTAAATCCGGCCCGCTGGTGGTAGGGCCCTCGGAGGGATTATATTGGTAGTATTGATTTTAATTGTTAATTAATACCATTATTACTATTATTATTTCTCCAGGGGTTCGCCTGGATAGCTACCACCCTCGAGCATGAGTTAGCCGCCAAACGACTCGTCGTGTTCCGGCTGGGGGCTTGAGAGCCAGTTCTTTCTTTCTTTTTCTTCTTTCTTTCTTGGCCGGCAACGCATCAGTGATGCCTTTGGTGTTGCTGATGTCCATGGGCGGCGATAGCCACTTACCATCAGGTGGGTAGTCAGCTCGTTTGCCGGCTATTTCCATAAAAAAAAATATATTTTAATGCCAATAGTATAGTTAAAACTTATATTAGTTCATTGAGTTATAGCCACTTTATTTACACATTTTAAATATATCGTTTTACATGTCATATCATATACCGGGAGTCCCATGGGCATTGAGCATCCTTACGTAACGACAAAAAGCTATCATTTATTAGCAGTGCACCATTATTACTCATTAGGTCGCCGGGATCTGCCATCAATCGTGATTACGACTGCGATCAGAGAAACAGAGATTTTCTGCACGACTAATGAATAATTATTAGATTACTGGGAATTTACTGAAACCGGGTACCGGGTTCGTTGACTGGGAAATAATATTTAATATTATATTAATGGCGTGAATTAGTCAATGTAGCTCAAACGGACATAATTTAGATTTCAAAGATTATCTTTTTATAGTTATTTTTTTATTTACAGTATCATAATATTTTGCCCTGAGATTCGATGTGTCACGGGTGGTATGGACAGGCAAATAAGATACAAAATATTTATTTGTCACAAAAATTTATTTCGCGGAAGGGAATTGAACTTTCGACCCTTACTTCACAGATAGGCTCACTACCGACTAGGACCCCGATTCCTACGACCCCGTAGGTTTTCAAACTTTTCTTATTGGAAGGTTCAAAATGTGTACAAGTGTGTGGAAGCGGATCTATCTACTCTTGGCCATGTTGGCCTGTGGTAACTTTTCAAGTTCTTAACTTGTCAGTTAAATCCAGTAAGTACTTTACGAACTCTGTCCATTATTGCGTCAGATAATACCGAGTCAAGAAGCAAAATAGAAACAGCTTATGCAGCGCACTTCGAATGTCGAAACAGTAGGTTGGGGCTTCTATAGCCGAAGTTCGAACTTGGTCGACTAACTTCACACATAATAACCGTGCTTCGGACTTCGGGCTTTGCAGTTAGATGCATGCATGGAATTAGAGCAGCTTGTAAGGATGATCCTTAGTTCTAAACCGTTTGAACTGCAATTCGAGATCCTTTATCCCATAGAATCATTTAAAGTTCAATCGAGTAATTGAATGGGCCTTTCGACTAAAAGGAGTTTTGTGAGAATTCTCACTAATGCGGGACTAGAAATAAAATTGCTTATATTCTATGGATGATCTATTGTATGACGTATGTCCTATATGATGACCCGTGGTGCGTCATGTTTACCATGCCAGACCGCTATGCCAAGGATCCCGGGTTTGATTCCCAGCTAGGCGGTTAGAATTATGAGTCTGAAATTTTCATTTCAGTCTGAGTGTATATTATGTGTGTGCTCATAGCCTCACACAAGGATTCCACGTGTCATGGGTGCCATAGACAACACACAAAGACAAGAACACACATATTCAAATAACCGTAGGTGTCAGGTCATAGACTATCTTTGGCTGGTAATGATTATCAGTTACTAAGATTTAATAAAAACCGGGCAAGTGCGCGTCAAGCCACGTGTAATGTAGGGTTCCGAAGTAGAAAGTTTATCGACTATTAACTACTTACGCTAACATAACCGTGATAGTTTTCCTTGTAAATTCAGCATAAAACCTATTTTTGGAATTTTTCCCACTTGTCAAACTTCAACCCTTTAGCGGGCAACACTGGACTCTAACAGAAATTAGCACTTTAAAGCCAAATATTTCGCAAACGGATCCCTAATTCCAAAAATGGTCAAAGAAGACCCATAATATTTTTTAAATATACGGTACGCACTATAGGGTACACAATGAATAAGAAAATTCATCCTCATTCATCATTCATCCTGTAAAAAAATGTTTTTCGATATTTTATTCTACGATTCTGGAGTTTAATAAATATGTATAATGTCCATGCCAAATTACAGCTTTCTAGCACTAAGGGTCTCGGCGTTTTGCTTCGGACGAACGGACGTTCATGACGAAACTATAAAGGGTTCCGATTTTACTTCAGAACCTCAAGCACACTATGACAGCGTTAGTTCAATATGCCTAATTAACTCTTCTAAACCGAAAACACTCTTCGCCTAACAACACAACACACAAACTATAGCACAGCCAGTAAACTAGTTTCTACTCTAAACTGGTCCATACTGAATATTATTATGGCAAAATAATTCGGTTAACTCGGCCCTGTAGCAAGCGTTGTTCGAAAATCTAATTTCAGGGGTATAGAGGCCGCAATTGACTTTGATGGCCAAATTTAGATTACATTTGATTGTGTCGTGTTTGTTTATTATATAGCTATATAGCTAGTTGTGTTAAATTGCTGTGCTGGGAACTGGTCACTGGACAGTTAATTTATTATGTAAATTTTTAATGGTATATCTGGGATCTTTAGTTCTGTTATTATGATTTTTAGTTATAGCTTAGAAGACATTATACTACATATCGCACCCTCAGTGGAAAAAAGCATAAGTCCTTTTACTTTGAATTTTAATTATTAATGTGATTCTAAATCTGCATATGCTCAATTTTTTTCAAAATTTTATCATTGCTCTTGACCGTGTTGTGCAAGAAATCGTAATGTAAATGGGTGAATTTCCCAAGCGCATTTTTGAGACGGCGAGGTTGAAAATTAATGTGTGGAGGTAAACTACAATTATGCATCATTTTATATAGGTAGTTTAAGTAGTGATCTACATGATAGTGAAGTATTCAGAGGTATTTAATACATAGATTCTTAATAAAAAAATATCTAAGGCCTAAAATCTAATTCCGATGTACTGTCCAAACTGCGTTTATTTACATATTTTATTAATTTAATTTTTTTTGGTAAATAAATTTCATTGAAAGGGAATGTTTTTTAGAAATACATTAAATAACACAACTAATATATATTTATGGAGTAATTTAAGATTAAACAACAGCTTTTAAAACATCTTTTAAAAATGTCCTACAAAAAAAAGCAATACCGGTGGCGCATTTTGTATACTTCATTACTTGTTACTTCACGATTTGGAAGACACCTTACTGGCTCTCCCCGCACCATTCAGTTGTGCTCTTGCAAACTGCGTGTTAGGATGACCGACTGGCTGCGAAATTTTCCTGCCAAACACGTAAGTACTAACTGCGGTGGCGCAGGAATACAAAATCATCCAATTCCGATGTCATGTATATTAGTAAAAGTACAAAGCAGATTATCTAGAAATTTTATGGAGGGTTCCATTAACGGTTTTCAACTATAATTGTGAAATAAAAGTTAACCTGTCACTAAAAGTTTTCATTAAAATTCAAGTTTTGTCTCTGATTCTAAGTCCGGTGGCGCAATCTCGGTGGCTCCGGTGGTAAATCAAAGCGTATAGGGAAGTATAGGCCACAGAAACACAAGCGTGTCTCCATGTATCCATCAGCCCTTGGAGTTCCACTGCAGGACATAGGCTTCCCCTAACTTGAACCACTCTGACCGGTCCTGAGCCTTCTGAATCCAGCGGATGCCCGCTGTCTTCTTGAGGTCGTCAGTCCACCTGGTCAGGGGGCGTCCTATCCTCCTTTTTACGAGACGTGGGCGCCATTCGAGGACCTTTCTTACCCAACGGTTATCGGTCGTTTGCACTATGTGGCCCGCCCATTGCCACTTCAGCCGGCTAATTCTTCAAGCTGTGTCGGTTACCCTTGTTTGTCTACGGATCTCCTCATTTCTGATGCGATCACGTAGAGAAATACCAAGCATAGCCTTCTCCATAGCCCGCTGCGCTTCTCTGAGGTTGTGGATTAGGCCAATAGTAAAGCACCACGTCTCGGATCCGTATGTCGTCACTGGCAATACACACTGCTCGAACACCTTCGACTTCAGGCACTGAGGTAGTGTTTTGGACGACAAGATATGACGCAGCCCATCAGAGTTGGATTCTACGAGTGACTTCTTTCTCGAAGTTGGACTTACCCATCTGGATCACTTGTCCCAGGTGTATTCCCCAATTGTATTCGTCTACAACTTCGAGAGCAGCGCCGTCAACAACAACCGGTACGGGTGTAACATGGACATTCGACATGATTTTCGTCTTGTCCATGTTCATCTTAAGACCCACCCGTTGTGAGGCGCTGTTCAAGTCCCCGAGCATTGTACCTAGTTCCTCCAGGGATCCTGCCAGGATGACTATATCATCGACATATCGCAGGTGTGTGATGTATTCGCCATTGATGTTAATGCCATGTTGTTTCCACTCCATCAGCTTGAACACGTCTTCCAACAGCGGTGAACCGTTTTGGGGATATGACATCCTTGTCTGACACTTCTCTGCAGTTGGATGGGGTTCATTGCTGTGTCGTGTACTCTGACGGACATGATGGCGGATGAGTACAAACACTTCAACACCTCGATATACCGGTAGTCGATCCGCCACCGCTGGAGAGAATCTAGTACCACCCAGATCTCGATAGAATCAAAGGCCTTCTCATAGTCCACATAGGCTATACATAACGGCAAATTATACTCCTCGGTCTTTTGTATAATCTGCCGCAATGTGTGTATATGGTCTATGGTGCTGTAGCCTTTTCGGAATCCTGCTTGTTCGGGAGGCTGGAAGTCGTCAAGCCTGCGTGCAATGCGATTTGTGAGGACCCTCGAAAACAGCTTATAAACGTGACTCAGAAGTGCAATGGGCCTTTCTAATTACCGCTAAAAGGAGTCCGTTCATCTAGACTCCTATTCTTCAAAATGTACATATCTTTAAAGTATTAAATAATCCTGCCTTTATGATTTCTCATTGGCATAAATCAATTTCGGTGGATCAAATTCTAATTCCAGTGGTCCTAATTTCGGTGGCATTTGATAGTGTAATTTGATAATATCTCCGGAACAAATATTTTTTTTTCAATCTCTACTATATTACTAATTATTACTACTATTTACATACTATTTATGCCAAATAAAGTGTATTAGATACAGCAAGTTTAAATTTAATCAATTTCGGTGGCTTGGATTTTAATTCCGGTGGTCCTTTAATAATTTCGGTGGCATTTGATAATTTCAAATTGAAATATCTCATGAACTAATAATTTTTTTTCGATCTCTAGTATATGATTAATTAGTACTACTCTTTGTCTATTATTTAGGCCAAAAAAATTTATCAAAAGCAGCTAATTTAAATTCGCCACTGTAATTAGGCAAAATTCGTGTTTGTTGAAATTCACCCAAATTCCTTTGACTACTTACTGATATTTTAACAGTTTTTTTGCTCTCCTGTACAGTTGCAATTTTTAACTTATGCCTTTTTTCCAGAGGGTGCTATATGCCCAGGGCTTAAATATGAAAATCGATTCTAAAGGAGTTAAAAATATTTATATGCAATTGTATATTTCGTTTTAAA
Organism: Thymelicus lineola; assembly: GCA_963932265.1. NCBI lineage: Eukaryota > Metazoa > Arthropoda > Insecta > Lepidoptera > Hesperiidae > Thymelicus > Thymelicus lineola. The sequence goes on along the minus strand of OZ010699.1, from coordinate 2,141,857 downwards.
ACACTCGCAATTTTAATAAGAATAATTTGGGAACGAAAAACGAATGACAATAGATACTGTATTTAAATATTAATATAATTTTAAACACTGTTATATTTACATATTTATTTGATAAAATATTTCATTGACAAAATTCAAGTTTGTTCTGCGCTGTATTTTCACTTATATCTTTTTCCTTGTTCTGTGGTTGAGCTTCGCATGATATGGTATTCTTTTGGGAGCTAGCGTCTGGAGTCGGCTGTGGACCTGGACTGCCTTCAGTCTGCTGTTCTTCCGTCTGTGGCAGTTGGGCTTGGTGGTGGTCTACTGAGTAAACGAGAAAACAGTAAGAAGAGTTCCAGTAATGAACTCGATATTAAACTTTTCGACAAAATTTTAAATGAACCTTTTTATAAGTGAGTGGTGCCGGGTTCGATTTCCGGCCGGGGCAGATATTTATGTGACAAATAAAATAAATATCTGTACCCGGGTCATGGGTGTGATTGTGATGTGTTATATGTGTCGTCCATGCCACCCGCGACACAGGTACAAACCTACTGCGGGGGTGAGTGTGTTAGCGTTTATTAATTTACGAAACATTACGAAATAGATCGCTTCATCCTGGACCAGTGTCCAGCAGGGAACACTCTTACGTTTATTCTATTTTATAATACACACAGACACACATATTATTGTGTGAGGGAATGCGCATTAAGTCTCTAGCACTATAACAGGAAACGTATAGTAAACACTCGATGTCTATAACCAGCCTTCTGAAGTCCTATAACCTAACCTAACTCTCGTCTCGATAAAAGAAGCTGATATCGACGTCCGACCGAGTGGACTGATGACCTATAGAAGACAGCGGGAAGCTGCAGGATTCGGAAGGCCCAGGACCGGTTGAATGGCGCCAATTATGTCCAGCAATGTCCCTATGTCCAGCAATGGACTTAATAACTCAAATTTTATTTAGATATCCGCGATTATTTTTTTCCTTCAAAAAAGAACTCACGACCTTAACTCAACAGATCTACATAACTTGTAGCTAAGAACCATCTCGATTACGTCAACTTTCTAAAAACACTCATTTTAATCGGTCCATTCGTTTAGAAGCAACGATGCCATAGAATAGACAGACTCTTTGTGTGTCGGCGGTTAAAAAGGTAGTTAGAAAGATATAAAGCCTACAATACAACGGTATACGAACTAACTAATGCGTCGTACGGCGGCCTCGACCCGCCGTTCGATGACGGTGCCCACCAGCAGAAACATCACCACCGCGACGATCATCGGCCCGTAGTACCACCATTCCATAGACTTTAATATTCTGGAACAATCGATTACTCTGTACCCATTAAACTTTACGTGGTTCCACTGGAGTAACGTCTTCTGTTTTAATTCCATTGAACCAATGATATTATGCCAAGATGGCGCTGAAATTATGTCAGTCGAATTTAGACAAGTATAGCGATTTTAATTCAGACAGTTGATAGCTGCCTCTGAGTGAGGCCGTCTAGCTGTCTTTTTCACTATTATGGTTTTAGTAGTGCCATCCCTTTTACATAATTTACCAATGTAATAGTGATTGATGTAGTGAAACAAAAGATAAACGTGTGTGTGTTGTAGCTCGGTCGGAACAGATTTTTTGGTTGATTTGTAAGGGCATAATGTATCTATAGTTTAATATCATTGCATTGAACACTTAATTGGACTGAAGAATATTTAATTATTCCGTGGTTCCCTTATGATTGTAGCGGGACAATATTTATTCTACAATGTTCAGCTAATTACCGCAAGAAACGACGATGGCCCAGTCAACAGGACGATCCCAACCCTACTGCGGGAAAGAAGTGCCACAAAATAAAAAGATACACACACTAAGACCCACATGCAAGCGCGCTCGATCAAAGCACACATGGACACGATAAAAAACTGATTCGCTCCGAAGTTTTCACTTGTGTGAACGGTATCTATATGTGCGCTGGTCAATCGAACTATACAATACAATACAATACAAATTATCTTTAATGTACACATAAAATTACAAATGAAAACAGATACATTTAAACACGAGCGTACAATTGGCGGCCTTATCACTAAAACAGCGATCTCTTCCAGGCAACCATTGACTGGAATTATTGAACTAACACATACAAAGGACAGGGTAGTGCGTGTACAGAAAAATAAAAATAATAATACATAGTAATAAATAAATAAATAAATATAATATTAATAATATAACATTAGTGTTAAAGTAGGTAGGTAGTAGTAACTATGTATGGATTCTATCTATACATAGTTCGATACTTCTGTTATCTCTCTATTTTGTGCCGTAGCCTTGTTGTACCCTGCCTGAACTATAATGTTCCCGGGTAAAGTAAACACTGATAACATTCTAAACAATACCTTATAACTTATTATTTTAATAGCAACTTAAACAAGAATATTATAATACTCACCGTTGATAGACTAAACCCATCCTACGTTCAGTGCCATGCAAACAGACGGAAATGATGAAATTATATTAATTAACTTATAATTTCAGCATATTTAAATCATAGTCAGATTTATTTTACTTTAATCTTGACCTCATTACGTATTTTACCCTTGTCCAACTTTTACTATTACCAAGTATTACCAATAGTTATTTATTTAATAATAATTTCACTTACCCATTATTAAATAGTAATTATTAAACAGTAATACACGATTATTATTTGTATGTTTTTTTAATAAACATGGTCATTTTAGGTTACTTTTGCTTCATAACCAATAAGTTTTAGATTATTTGAATTGAATGTGATTGACACAGTGTCAAATGTCAATAACATAAAAAGTTTGACAAAGCTGAAGAAGGTTTGTTACCAACAAAATACTTATTATAAAGGCAGTGTATAAATGAAAAATATATAAAACCTACCCTAATCAGTAATCACTAAATTATATTATTAGTATTAAAGTTTATACTTTACCTACGACCTATACTCATATCTATCAAATATAGGTACATAAAAAATTCATAATAATTGGTCGAACCGTTTCAGAGGAGTTCAACCACAAACACCGTGACACGAGATTTTTATATAATATTAGATTTAAAGCCGGTCGTAGGAATATTAAAATTTTATTTCATTAGAACATATACCTATATAAACAAACTTTGTAAATAGGTTGGATGGCTTCCCCGAATTCGACCTATTTAATACATCTACTGGCGCCTCAAGGACCAGGGTGTCACGAAACTGGTTTTCCAAGATGAACACGTGAGTTGCAAGGCAGTAGGAGTTACGTGAAGTGACTCATATTGTTTTGTATGATGAATTGTGAACACTTATATTTTAGTTACATTTTTTTTTTCTTTGTTTTTGACGTGATAACGTTTATAAAGACGATGAGCCTGAAAGGCATTCACGAAAACCGAGTAACGGCCGCTCACGTCACGGAAGCGCGCGCAGCATTAGAGAGAGAGGCACGCTAGACCGGCCGTCTCTCTCCCACTCAAGCGTAATCGGTCCGCTTGGAAGGCATTCTCGAAAACGTGGTAACGAGCCTGCTCACGTCACGAGCCACAACGCGCGCAAAGTATCGAGAAAGAGATATATGTAAAATTGTAATTTTCATTCTATTTCCCGTTCCTAATGTGCGAATTGACAATATTTATATCATAAATTATTCTTCTACGAAATAGACGTTATCACGTAAAACCATTGTCCGTAAACCGACTTTACAGACAACCAATTTTTTATTACTTTGTTACTATTATTGTCAACAAACAAGTTAGGAATTTACTATGCGAAAGCAGCTAAAAGGTGTTATAGTCCTGTACTAATTAAGTAATTATCATATTAATTTAAAAACACTGTATGCTTTCCGAAAAAAATAAAATAAAATAAATAACATTATGTCAATTTAAAAAAGGTTTACCGAAGCGAATCGAGGGCAGTAACTAGATTCCAATAAATTGTTAAAATACTTGATTTTTAACTCAAGTCACACACACTGGACTGAACACATTTTTAGTATAATACGGTTCAGTGTTGCCAGGTCCTAAACCTGGATTACGGTACATTATTTCATGAAATACCGTAGTTTCTTATAAAATACGGTAAATTGTATGAGATTTTAAGTTTTTTCTACTAAAATCAGATTTTTGTGTTGATCAAAATAAGGTGTAATGTACTAAAACCACTAAAAATTGTTACGGTAGATCTAAGCTGAATACGGTAGATCTACCGTAGTTATGTGATACCTAGCAACACTGATATGGGTACTCACGATATATGTATACAATATTTTATACGCTTAAAATATAAATCAAATGCGTCGGGAAAATGTGAATACATGTCAAATTTTAATAATAAACCTTTTAAATTAGATAGAGCAACACTCTTTTTGTAAGAGGGTAAGGTGGGGTAGAACGTGACATGTTGTATGTATGACATTTGCAAAAGTATTTAAATTTGTCTGATTTGTCATATTTTGCCCTTTTACAGATTTCAGTATTCTCTACGTGATTAAAAAAAATATTATAAATTGAAATGTTTTCACTATGGCATGTACTACGCTATGTACTATGCAATCCACTCATTGAGGTGCCTTCTGGTAATTATCGCCTTCAAAACTGGTAAGTTGGTACAATAGCTCGCCGAGCCCAGATTTATACTAAAGAAAACCATTGAGTCGCAACCAGAAACTTTCCATCAATTACCAGCCGGTCTAGTGCTAACAAATAGAGGCAGTTTAGGGCCACATTCGACCACAATGGCGGCGGAACCCGCGAGGGGTTTTAATGGGGGCGTATTTTGGCGGATTGCGTCCGAAATGAAATTCATTGTGCCCCAAAATGAGTTCCATTGTTCCCGGGCCAGATGAAACAAGACAGGAAAATTACGCAGACCTCGATGTTCGCTCGGTCATTGAATACAAGGTGTTATAAAGTTGGCCGGTTTTCCCGTTAACCGTTTTCCGCTTTACTTTTCATTCTTATTGTGGGAAGACCGTTTTAAAGTAGACTTAATATACTGTAAGTGTCCACGTCATGAAATAGGTTACAAATGTGTTTAGAGAATGAACTCTTAAAGATAAAGGTTTTCAAGATGCTAAGTTAAGAACATAACATAGTGGTTTTCAAATTATATTGTGACACAATAGTTAATAATGTGAATACTTTTTTTAGTTTAGAAGAGAAGAGAAATATCCTGAAAAGCCGTTTTATATTTCTGAACCCTTAACTCATGGCTGGTCTCTTAAAACAAAGGGACTAAGGCCATACGTTCAAACGTTCAAGTTCAAACTTTACTTCTGTTACTTTTTACCTTATCTACTCTCCTAAAAACTCGCAATCCTCCACTTTACCAAGTCATAATTCATTTTCAATCTACTATCCAAAACATGCTGTCATCCCTAAATATACAGAATTCCTATCCAAAAATGTTACCACGGGGAAAACCGCGCATATCCGTACAATATCGCATCCCAAATATCGCATGCGAAACAACCTTATTGTACACAAAAGCTTGCTGTAAAAATAACGGGCCTGCAGGTCTATCATGAACTCTTAATTCCAGGCATTTTACGGCGTAAACTGGGTTGCATTGCAAATTCGTATTATCAACTCTTATTGCCAGCCAGGCAGCGGTCACGTGACACATCGGTGGCTTAAAATTGTCTTCTGCCCGGCAATACCGTATTATGAGCTCCCTTTTGACACTACGGAGCCGGTTTTGGCTGGCAAAAATTGAACTTCAATAAAAGGTGCCCAAGAGCACTGGAATAGCGATAGTTTGCAAGTGTTTCTATTAGAATTTCGTAGTTGGTTAATTTGTTTTTATTGTAGGTATAAAAAAAACTCGTTAGCTTTTAATTTATCGAGGCTGATGCAGCAGGTGGAAAAAAAAGAAGGATTCAAAGATTCCAAATAAGAGAAGCGAGCGATCCGCTGGAAATGGTGTTGGTGGTTGTAATATAGGAAAATTATCACTTTCTGCTTAATTTTCGTATTCACGGAGGCCAATGCAGCTCAAGAAAAGCGGAAGAAAAGGCTGAAAAAAAAAAGAGAAGGCAGCGATGTGGATGTCGTCCAAAGATACTTCCTCCAAAGCCTCACTTCACAATGCGGAATTCCTCGAAATCCACTGATTTAACAGTGGAGACAAAGGGTAGGTTTTTTTTATTTCTATTATTTACCCACCTTGTATTCCATCGCGCTGCTGCAGTAAATATTTTCTTCGGTGATTTAAAATGATGTGGGTGCACCCTGTTATATTCTTTAGCATTCAAAGCTAAACCTTTTATTCTTAAACATACTCTTTCATGTCAACCTTTGTACAGGTTCTAGAGGTTATCTATTTATGCCACAGTATCATACCAACATGTCACTGGCGACATTGGCTCACATTCAGAGACACAGCCAGCCGTCTGGGGCATAATATCTAAGACAACAGATTTACTGAATCTGCCGAAAATCCAAAAGAAAAATACATTCGCTTTCCAAAACCGTTGTAAGGTGAAACATCAAAATTACTGTTTTGAACTCCACATCTACAGCAATATTATAGGAAGGGTGTTAATAACCTAGGTAATTTTCCCTGTAAATCACGGAAAATAAAATAATACCATCTAAAACTAAATATAATCTAAAACTATCTCAACATTCAATAAACGAGTGAAAGAGCATTATCTTTCCTTAGCTACATAGTTTTGTTTTTTATCAGTACATAATGTTTATTTCCTGTCAGTTTACACTTTACATGGTTCTAAAATATCATTTCATTGTCGGTATTTGTTGTTATATTATATATATTTTATGTATGTATGTTTGTATGTATGTTTTTTTATGCTTGTATATATGTATTATATGTGTATTTATTATGTATGTTTGTACTTCCTTTTTATTGTATTTTGTGTGCACGGTCTCAGTCTCAGGGCTGCTGGAAGAAATTTCATGAGAAATAAGCAGTTCCTTTGTGCCATCCTTTCTTGATGTTTTATCTGTATAATGTATCTATCTATGTGTCCATAAATTATAACATAAATAAATAAAATAAAAAATACCACAGAGCCCTATAGCTACATTTTTTCAATACTAGACTACGGACCCTGTGCGGTTTGCATAATATATCTTATCTTTCATAAATATTTTTGTTTTTATTTATAGTTTGAAATAGAATATTTTGGGGAATTTCTTCAAAAATAGATTTTTGTAGTTTTTACTTTTTTTATCCATCAGCAACATTCCAACACTTTATCCTTAACATGATTTAACATATTGTAAACTATAACATATATAAATAAAAAAGTATTGATGCAGTGCGGCTCATATGTTACTCATAATATTATGTGTATTTATGTGACACCTGCCAGCATTCGTCACATAAACAATAATAACTCGCTACTAAGCGCTAAGATTTTTATTTCATTGTGGTTTATATTAAGTTATTTTTTATTTTGTCCATAAAGAAAGGCATGATGTTGTCCGTGTTCAATTACAATCGCCACATTCATTTTCAAAAATATGTAAGGCATTGATTCAATATAATAACTGCTTTTGTCCACCAATTTATGTGTGGTACTGTCAGGGCTCATAGCCCTGCGGCTTGCGTCGACCTTAAGTGATCGACAAAGTTAAGCAACATCGGGCGCGATCGGTAGTTGGATGGGTGACCGCTAGTGGCAAAAAATTCTTGACCGTTTCCTTGCTTCGGAAGGCACGTAAAGCCGTCGGTCCCGGTTGTTATCATAAGATAACAGTCGTTAAGCCGTGTCGGAGGCCCTCGGGCGGTTTGAAAACTTCCGACACTCGGGTTGGCCACTAACCCCTCCACCAATCCGCACTGGAGCAGCGTGGTGGAGTATGCTCTAGGCCTCCTCAAGAGGAGAGACCCGTGCCCAGTCGTGGGCCATTAATGGGTTGAAGCCACTGTCAATGTAAAGTAGGGTGCACGAGTGGTGGGCTGTTATGCACATGTAGCAGCAGTTCTTTGCTATTTAAGATACAATAGGTATCTACATGAAAAGAGAAAACAAAAAGTCAAACAGTCACTTACAGTGACTACATTCTAGACGCCGCTACGTCACAGTGGTTTGATGATAATGATAACTCGAGTTAATTATTTTTACTATTTTTGTTATTCATTAACGATAATCTAACCTCTTTTAGTTAATTATTAACTTAGTCACCAGCCTTATTAAACTTGACTATTTTTGTTACAAACTTATTAAAATGTTTGACTTTATTTGGCTTGTATCTTAAATATAACTACCCGTAGTTGATAAATACATGAATAAAAATCCAAAACTCTTCAGAGAAAAATATACCTATATTATTGACACCCATCTTTTACTTATAAAAACAATTTTAACATAATATATTTATTTTATATTCTTCTGTAATTTTAGGAATGCCGGGTGTACTAGGCTCCATAGAATGGACTCATGTGGCCATTGTATGTCCTACTGACTATAAAGAATAGTATTACAATGGAAAGCAATACCAGTCATTGGATGTGCAATTGGTGAGTTATTAAAAAAAACACAGGACCTCCTCCTTTCAAATTTAATATAAAATTGTAATCAACATTATACATTTTTAAAGAAATAAACTTAAGTAGCAAACATAATATGACGACCCTGTAGCCTAGTTGGTAGTGATCCTGCCTACGAAACGAGGGGTCCCGGGTTCGATTCCCGGCGGGGGCAGATATTTATGTGACAGATAAATATTTATACTCAGGTCATGGGTGTGATTGTGATATGTTATTATGTGTGTCCCATGCCACCCGTGACAGGTAAAAACTTACTGCGGGGAGTATGAGTGTATAAGCGTTTTCTTCTAATAATTTAACAAATAATTAATTATAAAATAAACATTGTCATCACAAAACCTTTTAAGTTACTATAGATCAGTGGGTCAAAGTACTCTATGTCAGCCAGGTGCAAAATATAAGACTTTTAATACAATGGATTTGCTTTTAATAAGAAGTTATTAACTAGAAAATGGATTAAAAAATCACACATGAACTCAATTATAATACAATCGCAGATATAACAAATCATAACCAGTAGAATAAACACATTAAACAAAATCAAACACATTACACTATATTATTAAAAAATATCACAACATGAAATCAATTATTATAGTCTTCATCAATTATTTATCAGTGACAAATTAACCTGAAACAACAAAAATTTTAGGTCAGTAATGGAGACTTAATTAGATTAGAAAATAAATATTTTACAAGCACGAAAATGTAACTTATTCATTTAATTTCAGGTAATTTGGGTATCTGCTGAGAAGACACCTAACCCTATAAACCAACACAACTCTGGATAATTCAGAAACAAAATAAAGATATTGTAAAAACTATAACATTTTTTTTCTGTTTATACTGACCTTACGATTAAAATAGTCATCAGAGCATCCGCTTCCAAACTATATTATATTTTCATGTACACAATAATATTCCTCTTGTGTGGACTACTAGGTTTCACCGAGGTTATCGGGGCTGACTCTTGGATAATTTGATCCATTGTATTTGAGCAGGCTGGGGCGCTAAGTTACACAATAACGCCGGGAATATCACCCACAAATCCCACAATAACTAAAACAAAATAAAATGTTTATTGTCGTTACCACGGACGTAGAATGGTTGTTACGCGATTTATTCAAGAATAGTTTTACTAACAAAAAATAAGGTAACTACGCCATTCGAATTATCTGAGTAAAGAATATCAATAAACGAATAAAGCAATTTTGCTTATTTACGTAAACTTGAAAAGAAAGTTTTGGGAAGGAATAAAGTTTATTTTATTTAGCTATGGATATTGGATACGTAAAACGTATCGATACCTCTAGATATCGATACTTTTGAGGTATCGATACTTTTAGAAAGATTCGAGTAAGTACTCTCTTCCCCATTTCTAATAAATTACTAACTTGAAACTTAACAATTATTCATCGATATTTTGAACAATTTTATTTAAAATCCATTGATTTTGTTTGTCACATTACCTACTACCAAACCTAAGATAATGATTCGGGGAATTCCCACTCATTGCCGAGCACTTATGTGTGTTATCATTTTATTTGATTGAACTATTTTAGAAGTTTTTTTACGAGTAATCTTTACGGGTTGAATAATCTGTGTAGTATTTTTTTTAATAACACTAAGTCACCAAAATATGTGAGTCGTAGAGAAGTACAAAATGGTTCTTTCGTTTTCATCTCGTCTTACTTGGAATAAAAAATATATGTAATAATAAGATATATTACTGGTACTGTAAACTGCTATAGAACTTGCATTTAAAGTTTAATCAATCTCAAGAAGATGCCGCAGGAGAAACTAGTGAAATGTGGAAGTATTAAAAATAATGAAAACAATGCCTTAATCGTTTGACTAGATACCGCCTGGATAAAATTTTACTAGTGTCTATTTTGTGAGACACATTCCAGCTAGATTTCTTTGCGAAATTTGCAACACAATTAACATTCCATTTAGGTTTTTTATAAATGTATTAAAAAGTACTCGATATCTTCTAGTATCGATATTTTGGTTCCGATACTTTTTTGGTGTCGATACTTTTGATACGATACTGGTATCGAGTAACGTATCGATACTTTTGAAATTTTGCGTATCCCTATAATATAGATAGTTATAAGTGTTGCCAGCTGTAATTTCAAAATTTCGTCAAGCATGTATATTCCGTCCAAGTACTTAATAACGACGCTAATCTTTGAAGATTATGACCATGGATACATATATTGCTCTATCTGGATTACTGACTTTGCAGAGGTACTCGAAGTTCGATGACGTCATATCGGAAGGACTATTCAACCAATCACAGGCCGGATTGAAGTTGTCCTTCATAATTGTAGGGTGTCCACACTTATTTAGAAAAATTGTCCTATTTTGATATATTGGTTCTTCAAAATGTTTTCTCTTCGAAGATTTGTATCCATTAAGAATATTATAGTATAACTAGATAACAGTCTTCATAGAGGTACCTGAAGACAGATGACGTACTATTGGATGACCGTTTTCGACCAATCGCGGGACGGAATGAGGTTGTCCTTCATAACTGTAAGGTGTCCATACTTAGACGAATTATGTCCTAATTTGATAAAGTTCTTCAAAATGTTTTCTTGATAAAAAAAAATCTGGCGATAAAGAAATATAATATTGAAATAACATATTTTACTACTAAATCTTTCAAAATTATCTTTATTTAATGAAAAGGAATGTTTTTATTTGACTATTTTTGTATAAGCTGATAACGAAATTAAACGACCCGACGACCCGTGTGGCGCAATGGTTACCATGCCGGATCGCCGTGCCAAGGGTCCTGGGTTCGATTCCCAGCGAGGCGGAAATTTGAATGATGAATTTGAATTTCTGTTCTCGGTCTGGATGTGAATGTCCTTGTCTTGTGTGTTGTCCATGGCACCCACGACACAGGGAATTCTAGTGTGGGGCTATGAGTGTGAAGCGTTTTTTTTTTTTAATTAAAGAATATTGAGGTTTGAGATAACTTTATTCTCATAAAGAATACAATTCACTTACATGAGAATGAACAATAATATAGAAATAACAGTGAGTACATTGCACAGAGTTGCGTTAATATTCCAAACTATAATATAAAAACTATTGAGGGTACTTGAATAAAGATACGTTCCATACTCGCACTCAAGTCAGGTAACATAGAGTTATGAATGTCTGGAAGTGTCTCATACTAAAGTGGTGTTGAGGTTTTTCATAACGAAAATTTTTAGTCTCTTTTTAAAAGTAAACATTGATTTTGCTTCTTTTAGGTCTTTTGGTAGCTGATTATAAATTTTGCATCCTTCATGTAAAATACTCCGCTTAGCCTGATTGGTTCGGGGAGCGTACAACTGTAGGTCATTGTCCCTTCTTAATTTCATTTTATGAGTTTTATTTATTTTCTTTTGAAGTGTAACGTTAGTGTGTATATGTTTATTCAATATTTTTCGTATCAGTATGCAATTATAGTAAGTATATGTTTGGAAAATATTCATTAATTTTGTATTATTATAAAGTGTTTTGGTTGGCATACGATAATCATAATTAAATAAAGTTTTAATTAATTTGTTTTGTGCAGTCTGTAGTAAATTTATATTTGTTTTCGACGCAGTGCCCCAGACTTCTATTAAGTAATCAATATGAGGTTTTACCAGCGAGTTATATATTAAATAGCGTACTTGTAAAGGTAGGCAGCGAACTATACCTCGTAGCGCTCCGGTTAGTGATGTTAATTTACGCATCATTTATTACAGTACATTTCCTTAAAATTCACCAGAAGTGTAAAAAAATTTAACAATTTAATTACATATGGATAACACTATAATGATCTATGGATGACTATAGATAACATGGGCACCATAGAAAAATGGGCATCCTATGTAACTCCGTCTTTAGGCACCTCGTCGAAGTTTGTTGTCCAGTTATACAATGGCCTTGGCGTCCTTGGCGTAAAATAATTATACTTTAGTAGAATCATTAATCCACCGGACCGATTTGACAGAAAATAATGTCACTTTGTGAATTATTTTGGCCATAGTAATAGTAATAGCGAATTCTTAGTCCATATAAAATACATGTTTCAAAATCTTATTGTATCAGTGATTCACATCAGAATCGGTTTGTCACAATAAAAAGTGGATCTAAATCTGTTAAGCCGTCCGCGCGTGCCTGAAATCCTTTAGCAATCAGAATATGATTTTTCCCGATAATGCCTGTTGAAATCCATCAAGTGGCAACACTGTTTGGTCAGCAAAGTTTTTATTTTGACGTTAAGTTTTGACGTAAGATGTCAGCGGATAGTCCTCACCATGGATATATTATACTATCTGGATCGCTGACCTTGTAGATGTACTTGAAGTTCGATGACGTCATATCTTAAGGACTATTCGACCAATCACAGTCCGGATTGAGGTTGTCCTTCATAATTGTAGGTTGTCCACACTTACTTAGAAAAACTATGTCCTATTTTGATATGGTTCTTTAAAATGTTTTCTATTGGTAATTTTTCTCGTAGTAAATATTATAATATTGAATTAAAGCTTTTTATTAAATTTCTTCAAAATTACTGAATTTAAAATATTACAATTGTTTTTATTGTAATTTGCTCACTGATAATTGATAACAGTACATCACGACATTTTAAGCAACACAACCAAAAACGACGACCACCAGATTTCACAAATCCCCGATGACCGTAATCGCCACATTGAAAAATTGTATTAACTTTTTGGCGTAGTGTTGCAAAGTACCACACAATTACGTTACTTATAATATTCATGTTAGATGTTTTTATATCATTATAAAAATCATAATCGAATGATATAATTATCCTGGGACTATAGATATTCATGAACACAATAGAAAAATGGTTCCTCGGTTATGACGTCATCCGTCCACAGGTACCTCTACAACGTTACTTATCCAGTGAGAGTAATACATCCATGGTCCTGACAAACGTCAAGAGGACATTCGTTCAAAAACAATCGTTTAAAAACTTAATTTCACATAAATAAATACCAAATGTTTATTTCTTAATTATTTATAGCATAAAACATGTATTTTAACTATTAATTTTATTTTAATACAAAATATTCACTGATTATATTTTAATTACAGCTAAATTATATTAATAATAAGAAACCGTAATCTTTTGGAGACTTACCGATTCAAGTTTTTGAACATAGCGCTAGACGACAAAACTGGCCAAAGACAAAAGACCCAAAGCAGATCAAGACAGAAGACATTCAATATTTGGTATGTCATAATACGAAACTCGGCCTGCCTGGTTTAAGGATGGCCTGTAAAAAGCATGGTTTCTTTAAAGTTCATAATAAGCCCGCCAGCGGCTGGGAGCGGCGCGTGACGCTTGGCCTAAGTGGTAAGCTTGAATTATTTCAAATAACTGGTATCCGCTGAGGAAGTACAACATCCAGATTTACTTATTTATTTATTGTTAGATTGTTTAAGACTATTAAACTAGTCTTAAATACCGTACCCGCTTTGCTGAACGTCAAAATTTTTTACTTGGCATGAAGTAAAAAACATTATTATTAATCACAACAAAATATAAGCTTTGTTACTCAGGAATAATGTAGTTTTCTATTGGTGAAAGAATTCTTGAAATTGGTCTAGCAGTTTTCGAGTTTCTTCGTTACAAACATACAAATATTTCCTCCTTATAATATTACAAAGAAGAAATAAAAAACTGATTTATTTTGTTACGCATTAAGCAATGCTCCAAGTTATAAATTGTCACTTAATATAACAATTATATAGTGATTATGAAAATTAACAGTTACATGTTACATAACCAGCTGCAGCACTATTCCTAAGCCTTCCTCTTCGATTTAAATTGACCGAATGATAATAATTATAATTATAATATAAGTAGCTTCACTTCCAGTGTTGTTCAAGTAAATCGAACATGAATGATTCGAATAAAATTGCAGTTGTTTGATTTCTCGTCACTATTTTTATGATTTTAATTATTTACCTATTCCTGTTATTTGATAATTCCCCGTTTGCTTCCAATAACAATGATAATATGAAAGTGAGGACGGACGGTAAAATATTTAGATTTTTCACTGAATATCTTTTTTCATAAAATAGATAGTTTTGTAGTATTATAAAAATCGATCGTTGAAATTGTTCATTCGAATAAACTATTTTTTTACTTTTAAAACACATTCCAATTGTAACTTTATTCTTCGTTATATTTAATCAGGCAAAAATCTAATTTTTTAAGCATTATGGTTTATGTAATGAACAAATAAATCAGAATAGGTTAACTTTTTGATCGTTACATACATACATACTTATAGTATAGGGTCCCATAAACACAAATCAGAATCAAATTTAAAAGATAAAGATAAAGTGTAGATAAAGACAAAGTGTAGATAAAGATAAAGTGTAGCTTACACAAGAGAATAGATATTATTCCCGCAAAAGTTAACCTAGCCCAACAAGTTTTTAAGGTAACTGTTCTTGATGAGAACAAGAATTAGAATGAATAGTTACTTAACTAGTTTAGTCTAATTTGGTTTAATTTCAAACACTTGAGTACACCTCGAAGTTTTCCCTTCACCAAATCTTAAATTATATCAATTAATTATATCATTTTTTTAATTTATTTTACACACATTTACATATTTTCTTTCATACAAGAGTCGGACCTTGCAATCCTCGCAGGGTTTATATATGCCCGACGCCGTAACTTATTTTAAATACATAGGCAATCATTGTGTAATTAGGTAATAGGCTTTCAGTTTATTATTATATCTTTCATTATTAGTTTTTAAGGTATCTTGTTTATAAGGTTTGTAAGGTATTTAAATGATTAGAGATCCATAGTGCTATTCAAATGAAATAGTAAACAAAACCAAAAACGCTATCGCCTGTCAATTGGGCCACGGTCTCCTGAGGCAATTAACGCGATTGTCCGCAGGGGAAATTGAAGCGGTCTCATTTCTTACACCTCAAGCACCGGAAAACAACCATCAGATGTACCTCTTACACCGCTTGTCTTGATGAAGGGGCGTCTTTAATGACTACCAGAAAAGTTTAAAAACATCTTCAATTAAGTGACCGAAGCATTTTTTTAATTACCCCACTTTATTTACCGTTGTTGAGAGGCTGGAGACTTATGTTTGCTTATTGTTTGAATTTTCACGAGATAAGGAAAATTGTTGACGTACACGGGATGTATTGTATTAAGGGGTCTTCTTATTCTAGGAAATGTATGTATATTTACCTGTATAACAACAGCTAACAAACAAACAGAATTACCATCAGCATTTATGTCATTCGTGGACATCAGTAACATTAGAATTAAGTTATAATAATATACCATTTTCAGAAGTGTTTGTCTTAAGCTGGCCATATACGATCAATTATACTTGTTAAGTTTGCAGAGGACTTGTCACGGCATCTAGTAAAATTGACGGTGTATGGCCATGGTATGGCTATCTGGCTATATAGCAGCTATCTCATGCAAACTGGATGCCGCATAAAGTCAAACTACAAACTTGACAAGTACACTTGATCGTGTATGGCCATCTTCATCTGTCATCTGTCACATCTTTTCACATAAGTGGGGGGACTACCCTACTTCAGATAAAAATGTTGCCCTATCAAATGTTTAATGTTTATCATAATAAAATTCGCCATGTATTAACATTTATCTAAAGCACTATATAAAGATGGAAAACTAAATTTTTGAAGTTATACTTCTTTTGGCGCGATGGTGAAAAATGATGAGAGTGAATTTCTACGATGCGCGCGCACACCGACACCTAAATTCTGCATCGTGAAGTTAGCTCAATTCTGTATTTTTTCTGTATGCAAAAAAGTTTTCACAGTATTTACCTCATTAGAAACGATTTTATAATCGATTGAATTGATTCATAATAATCGATTGATGGAATATAATAATATATTTTATGTATTATTTGTTAATTATAATTATAGCAGCAGTGATAGCCTAGTGGTTAGAACGTTGGTCTCCCGAACGCGGGGGCCCGGGTTCAAATCCTGGCACGCACCTCTAATTTTCAAATATTATGTGCGTATTACAAGTTAATTATCACTTGCTTCGGTGAAGGAAAACATCGTGAGGAAACCTGCACACCTGAGAGTTCTCCATAATGTTCTCAAAAGTGTGTGAAGTCTACCAATCCGCACTTGGCCAGCGTGGTAGACTATGGCCTGTACCCCTCACATTGTGAGAGGAGACCCCGAGCCCAGCAGTGGGACAATTATGGGTTGTTGCTTTGCTTTTGCTTCGCTTTAATTATAATATTAATTTATTTCTTACATGTTTTCGTATTCCATACATATTAAAACTATGTAATATATTTAGAATTACCATTCAATCGTTACGCTAATTTTATTAAATTACATTTCGAATATTTTGACATCGATTAATCGATTGACAACAAAGATGATGTAATCCCTAATAATGTCATTTTGGTAACCATAGTATTTATAAATAACACCACTGTACTGTCATATTTGTCATCGATCTTTCATGTTTCTACGCGTGGTTTTTTGTATTTTTCTATTAAATATTTTCAGCGTACCTATTTGGAGTCCTATTTACTATTGAAACTCATCGACACGCACACAGTTATTTTAATTTACTGTTGTATTCGATTTCGTACTTGTGTTTTGGTGAATGTGTTTTCGCAGTTTCGCTACAATTTCTGGCAAACCAATACTATATGAATATGGACTACTTAATCGCCTGTTTTGTGACTGACAAAGGTTCAGAATAAGCCCTGAACACTGGATAACGTACCCTATACATCTTTAGAAGATCAGTAGTTTGCTGTGGCCATACTTACAATGAGTATGTTATGGTATCTTGATTGGGCAAGGTACCAACGAAATATAGCGCCTCCTGCACAACTAGACGAAATATTAATATAAATGAAACTAATAAAATCTCTTGAAATATGCAATAGCTTTTATTATACAACCTTTTTATGACATTCGTTTTGGGTAAAAACCATTTAAGTAGTAGATAGTATAATAGACACCCGCCAACTTAGTTTTAACCATTAAACTCGTAGATTCTATTGGCAAGACACGTATTAATTTTGGGATTTTATTATAGAAATGTACACCAAGCCCTATGAAAGATCGTTGCACTTTACTTTAGCGGAACGAAGGCGTAATTAATTGATACATTCTTTTTGTTTGGCGATTATTAATATCAAAATTTTGTTTATACGCGTTTATATTCTTCCTTATAAAAACTACATTATTAATTTATTAAGTTGGTTAACCTTAGCTGTGTGTTGTAATGTTTAGTTTGTACGATTCCCTAACATGAAATATTACATGTTTCTTCTGATGTATATAAATATTATTGAAGTTATACTTCTTTTGGCGCGATGGTGAAAAATGATGAGAGTGAATTTCTACGATGCGCGCGCACACCGACACCTAAATTCTGCATCGTGAAGTTAGCTCAATTCTGTATTTTTTCTGTATGCAAAAAAGTTTTCACAGTATTTACCTCATTAGAAACGATTTTATAATCGATTGAATTGATTCATAATAATCGATTGATGGAATATAATAATATATTTTATGTATTATTTGTTAATTATAATTATAGCAGCAGTGATAGCCTAGTGGTTAGAACGTTGGTCTCCCGAACGCGGGGGCCCGGGTTCAAATCCTGGCACGCACCTCTAATTTTCAAATATTATGTGCGTATTACAAGTTAATTATCACTTGCTTCGGTGAAGGAAAACATCGTGAGGAAACCTGCACACCTGAGAGTTCTCCATAATGTTCTCAAAAGTGTGTGAAGTCTACCAATCCGCACTTGGCCAGCGTGGTAGACTATGGCCTGTACCCCTCACATTGTGAGAGGAGACCCCGAGCCCAGCAGTGGGACAATTATGGGTTGTTGCTTTGCTTTTGCTTCGCTTTAATTATAATATTAATTTATTTCTTACATGTTTTCGTATTCCATACATATTAAAACTATGTAATATATTTAGAATTACCATTCAATCGTTACGCTAATTTTATTAAATTACATTTCGAATATTTTGACATCGATTAATCGATTGACAACAAAGATGATGTAATCCCTAATAATGTCATTTTGGTAACCATAGTATTTATAAATAACACCACTGTACTGTCATATTTGTCATCGATCTTTCATGTTTCTACGCGTGGTTTTTTGTATTTTTCTATTAAATATTTTCAGCGTACCTATTTGGAGTCCTATTTACTATTGAAACTCATCGACACGCACACAGTTATTTTAATTTACTGTTGTATTCGATTTCGTACTTGTGTTTTGGTGAATGTGTTTTCGCAGTTTCGCTACAATTTCTGGCAAACCAATACTATATGAATATGGACTACTTAATCGCCTGTTTTGTGACTGACAAAGGTTCAGAATAAGCCCTGAACACTGGATAACGTACCCTATACATCTTTAGAAGATCAGTAGTTTGCTGTGGCCATACTTACAATGAGTATGTTATGGTATCTTGATTGGGCAAGGTACCAACGAAATATAGCGCCTCCTGCACAACTAGACGAAATATTAATATAAATGAAACTAATAAAATCTCTTGAAATATGCAATAGCTTTTATTATACAACCTTTTTATGACATTCGTTTTGGGTAAAAACCATTTAAGTAGTAGATAGTATAATAGACACCCGCCAACTTAGTTTTAACCATTAAACTCGTAGATTCTATTGGCAAGACACGTATTAATTTTGGGATTTTATTATAGAAATGTACACCAAGCCCTATGAAAGATCGTTGCACTTTACTTTAGCGGAACGAAGGCGTAATTAATTGATACATTCTTTTTGTTTGGCGATTATTAATATCAAAATTTTGTTTATACGCGTTTATATTCTTCCTTATAAAAACTACATTATTAATTTATTAAGTTGGTTAACCTTAGCTGTGTGTTGTAATGTTTAGTTTGTACGATTCCCTAACATGAAATATTACATGTTTCTTCTGATGTATATAAATATTATTTACTAGGTTGATCCAAAAGTAACGATAGTAAAAATGATACACGTTCAAATAAAATAATGTTTTATTTTACAGTCTCCTAACTAATCAGTTCACATTCTCGGTAGTTATATTAAAATTACAACAAATTGAATTGCTTTAAATTGGGTTGGCATACGAATGATCCAAACGCACGCCTAATGATAAATAATCACTATCGGACGAACATGAATCATCAAAACTGCTCTCAGATTCCGTATCACACTCGTCTTTCAATTCTATAATAAATTTATCAATTTCCGCGTCTAAGCTTCCATCCATTTTACAAAACTTATCCTCAATATGTCGCACATGTTTTATACGCAGTCGGGTTTTTTTGTATTTTTTAATTTTTTTGTGTGTAATAGCCCTATAATTGATTCAGTTGGAAAAAATATTAGAACACGATTTCGTGAGCCATGACCACGTTTTATGCTATAATATGTACCTACGTTTGCCCAAAATTCTTCTGTATTTTCATTGAGCGACTCAGTTTCTTTTGTTTTTTGTATTTAGGTATAACACTATTTTCTATTTTAATTTTCAATATTATATTACATTGGTAGAAAATGCAAAAAATCGGGAGAAACGGTCGCTAAAACGGGATATCGGGAGACGATAACCAAAATCAGTAGATCTCCCGATAAATCGGGAACTTTTACAACACTCGTCACTTGACAGCAAGTAATGCTAATCTAATGGGAAGGTAATGACAGCTTGTCAGAGGTAAAATAACTGTGAACGGACTGTAGTAGTAAATAGTAATCGATACTTGTCTTTGGGACTAGGAGCACATTCTTTTTCTCTCCTTAATCTGTATTAAAGTTTAATGCCTGTCGGAAAATAAATTATTCTTCAACTGAACTGAATAAAATCTTTCATTCCCTCCCCCCCACAAAAACTGGTTTTACAGCATGGTATCGTAATAGTTCTCGTAATAGAACATAGATGGTGTTTTTACAATTGTAAAAACAGAAAAAAAAGATACTATTACGAGAACTATTACGATACGTAGCAAAGTAATATTAGAATATACTACAAAATTAATCACAGATGGCGCTTAACACATATAGTTTGGCTATAGAGATTCGTAAATTAAATTATTTCAAAATATTATTTCATTTTTATTTTTAGTATTGCTGTTTTTGAATATTGTATTTTGAACAATGTTTTTTTAATATTGTTTTTTGATTTTTTTTTTCATGTCAAAGAAGTATAACTTCTCACGCGCGTACAAAAGTACACGCACCCTTTTTTTTTACATAAAATAAGTTAATGCTTGACCATAATCCCACCTGATGGTAAGTGAAGATATGGTCCAGGATGGTGAGCGCACTAACTTAATAGAAGCCTATTCACTCTTTTCTTGAAGTCTTCCACGTCATATTAATTGATTCCTTACACAGAGAGCAGACGTTTTGGCGTGTCACGATGTCGGCTCGTATCAGACATCCATTCGTGAATGAGTACAAAAAATAATAACGAATCCGAATAATCACTATCCAGAGATTCATCTAAGTGGAAAGAAGCCGTTACGCTCCAAAATATAAAAAAAATTGTGTGTATATATAAAGTTTCGATCTTTTTTGCCACGTACTTGCAAGCTGTGGAATGAGCTTCCTTCTGAGGTAGGTATTACCGGAGCGCTATGACATAGGGTTCTTCAAAAAAGGTGTAAAAAGAGTTCTCCTTCAGGGCTGGCTTTGCATTTGCGATTCCTCTAGTATTGCTCATGTTTATAGGCGACGGTGACCACTTACCATCAGGTGGCCCGTCTGCTTCTTCGTCAGCCCCTCAAGCTATAAAAAATAGTGTAAGCATAAAAAATACTTTATAAACATTTAAATCTAGCCTTATTTGATAATCAAAAGATATGTAATCTATATCTATACTAATATATAAAGAGGAAAGATTTGATTGTTTGCATTGAATAGGCTCCGAAACTACCGAACCGATTTGAAAAATTCTTTCACTGTTGGGAAGCTACACTATCCCCGGGTGACATAGGCTATATTATATTTTTTTTTTACTATTTTTCCCGAAGCGAAGTGAGGGCGATTTCCTAGTGTTTATATAAACTGCTACGATAAATGTTAACTTGACAATTTGTAACAAAAATAAAAACATACTTAATAAATCATCTGATTAGCAATAGACCAATAACACTTGCTATAGAGTTAATTAAAACAAAATATGAATAGAAATCTGTAGTATCTTATAAGTCATAACAAAAGCTTGTAGTCGCAAGCCGCGCTGGGTGTCTTTCTTACTTTCCTTGATTAAGTGGAGAATCTTTAATGAGTTGGTAGGTACCTGAGGTTGAAAAACTTCGGAGACCTTTATTTAATATCTAGAGTGCTTTTTAATTAAGGAGGTACCTAAAACCGGGGAAGAATTAATTGGTTTAGTATTTATTCCACTTAAACACGTTAATGCCCCTGCATTACAAATTTTATTTCTTTTTCCTATCTCTTTGTTGGCCGGCAACGCATCAGTGATGCCTTTGGTGATGGGCGATGATAGCCACTTACCATCAGGTGGATGATCAGCTCATATTATAAAATTATACTAAGAACATGAAGGGTAGGTAAGTAAGTAAGTAAGGTATAATAATAAGGTATAGTAAGTAAGGTGTAATAATGTAATACTACTGTAATACCTAAATAAGGTGTAAATAGGCACTTATTATCCGGTAAAACTAGGTAACTACTAACACAATTACCTACTGCCCCTACAAATCATACAATACAGTTACAAATCTCAACTGAAACAGAAGTCTTCAAGATCCGCAAATATTCAATGTGCACTTGAGTTTCAGCTTGTTAAAGCCGGGTAAGAACAAGCAGGTAATCTTGATTCCGTAAGTGATGACAATGGCAGTTTAGTATTATCTGGTACCGTACTCGGCAGTTAATACTAATGGGAAAGTTAGCGGGCTAGTGAATGCACTAACTTGCAATAGCAAGTTCGTACGAACTGCAGCTGATAACATCGCGGTATTCATTTTAGTTTTGTTTGCTATCGTATTATATATTAATATTAACTTTTATTAACTGGTTTTTGTGTAGGTATATGTATAGTTGTATATGTAACACCGAGACACGAACTTAATGTTTTATGAAGCTAATAAAATTTAATTGAATATTTATCTGGTTTTTTAAGTTTAACCAAATCCTCTAAAACCGCATTTTTTTCAAATTGATGTCGAACAAAAGAAAAATATAAAACAAAATATGTTTCAGACCCCTATACCGATAGCGGCATTACATTTTTTTAATACAACTCCGTTACAGAGGGACCAAAATCCCAAAAAGGAAAATCTTTGGCACCTATAATAATTAAGTCCCTAAGCCCGCATTAGGCATTTCAATTGTCGCGACTGCCACGAATGAGATTCACAATCATTTTTAATGGAAATAGCCGACAAACGAGGTGATGATCCACCTGATGGTAAGTGGCTATCGTCGCCCATGGACATCAGCAACACCAAAAGCATCACTCATTAGTTGCTGGCTGGCGATGGAGAGAAGAAAGAGAATTGACTCTCAAGCCAAACCACGAGCATTAAATATATGTATGATTATGATGATATAGTATGATTTACTATAAAGAATGGTCCTGTAACAGTTTGATTACCTGTATATTATAACGAATACCTGTTCTTGCTGTCAACTGGAAGGGACATGACGAATTACCGTGCACCGTGCCGTGCCGTGCCAGCTGTATAATTTCCCAGGTGAACAAATCGTCGCATCTTTCAACATTTTACATGAGGGAACATACCAAAACCACGTGCCTCATTTGGGGGGGGGGGGGTCTTCAAAACACAACGATTGGTCACAGAGGGGAAGGGGGGTTTTAGGTTTTTGTCACGTAGTCAATATTTTAGCAACCATTGCGCCACACAAGTCGTCAAATATAAGCAAAATTATTATTTTTTAACTCTGTTTTTGCAAAAAAGTATTGAAAACCGTATTTATCAATTACCACGTGAAAACTAGGGGGGAGGGGGGGTCTTCTCATATACTACGGAAGGTCACGAAGGGTGGGAGGGGGGTAAAAAGTTGGAAAAAATGGGTTACATGGTTTTGGTATGTTCCCTGACAAGCTAACGATGTTTGATGACCAACATGACATTACATCAACTCTATCAAAATGTTAAAATTATTATTTGTACGATATTGTTCCGTGCTTCGGAGGGCACGTAAAGCCGTCGGTCTCGGTTGTTATCATATGATAACAGCCGTTAAGCCATGTCGGAGGCCCTCGGGCGGTTTGAAAACTTCCGACACTCGGGTTGGCCACTAACCCGTCCATCTTCCGCACTGGAGCATCGTGGTGGAGTATGCTCTAGGCCTCCTCAAGACGAGAGACCCATGCTCAGTAGTGGGCCATTAATGGGTTGAAGCCATTGTTGGAAATAATTTTTTTAACTGCTAATTTCGATTTTTTTCTCAGTAATTTTTGTATATCTGTGCCACATTCGATACTATCATAATCCTGGAGTGTATGCCATTTGTATATTTATTCAATACAAGTGACGAGCTCTCATTTCGGTACGAAAAATATATTGAAATGTTATTAAGGTACCCGCACTGAAACGTTGTTATTAATTTGTGTCAGGCGCTTCGTGTTAACCCCGTTTTTTGATGTCGGTGTCTAGCGTTCTTAACGTCAAATTAGAAACATGTTTATTGCAATTACCATCAATCCAATATGGAGCTAAAGCATTAAGTACTTATTTTAATTACTTTTCCCGCGAGATTAGGTTCATTTCCCAAATGAAAAAGTTGATAGTTGTCGAGTCATGGCCAGTGAAAATACACTATAAATACTATAAGACATTACAAATACTCATGACCCGAACAATCATTTGTCTAATCTAAAATTAAAATTAAATTGAATTTCAATGTCATGTAAATCATGTACAAACTGATGATATGTCAGCATCAGAATTGAGTATAATAAGGCTAGAATATGTGAGAGTTCTCGTCAACTCGTAGAAGATACACTCAAGGAGACATGAGGAATTACTGGTACCGCGTCGCGTAATTTCCCTTGTGGCCGCGCCTTTCGGCAACGAGTTGTTTGCATAGCTTATAATAACATTATTATTATATTCGTTTTGGAAGATCTAACCTGGCGGAAGATTGGTTGGAAGACTGCGAATGCGAATAAGCGAATTCAGATCACGAGACCAAGCTATTTTGTATAAGTACCTAAATATTTTGAACAAGATTTACATCATTAATAAGGAAAGTAACATTGAGAAGTTATGATAAGTGACTTAATGCTTATTAATCGATGCATATTATATACATTTAAGACTTAAATAAAATTCAAGTACATAATAGAAAATATATAAATGTGCTTATACATAACTGAAATAGTGAAGACATCAGTAGGTACATCCACACTTAACAGGTGAAACTGTAATAAAGCACTTGTTAAAATTAAAAGCTTAAAATAAACGTCGTTTAAAGCAATGATATTATATATTAAAAAGAGGCAGATATGTCATAAGCGCGCGCGCTGTGTGACTCAAAAAGTTCCCAATTGGGAACTCTTATTCAGAAGAAGAAAGAGATAGCGATGTAGTTTTGACGCGAGAGCGATAAAGACGTGCGATAAAGCAATAAAGCGTGCCTTGCGGACATCGGAACAGATTTTTCGGTTGATTTGTAAGGGCATAACGTATCTATATTTATTAAAACATCATTGGTTTAAAGGGCATTGAACCTAGTTGGCATACCTACAAGTAGGTACCGCCATTTTGAAAAAATTTGGCTGTGTTTCGGCGGCCTGTGATGAATCATGTATCAATCGACGGAGTAAATGATGAAATGTCATAAGTGATATACTTTCTCACTGAATACTTTTTGACTGGCCGCCGAAAGGTTTTACCAAAATGGCGGATTAGCAGGTGTGCAAGGTTCCATACCATGTTCAAACCCCTTTGTACATGATATCTCACTCGTCCCAAAATACATTAATTCGCTAAAGTAAGTTCAGTAGACCGTAACATCCCAGCCATTTAGTAGTACATACAAACAAAGTGTAAGAAAGGTACATAACATATTTAGTAAGGTACAAAATGACTCGTATGAAAGATTTTCATAGCACTTTAACAGGCATCACCGTTGTAACGGTATAGCTATATATCACCCAACCCAGACAATGGATCATATCAAAAAACGGATGAGTTTCACTATAAAGCTAAAGCTCACTAATACAACATCCACGTTAGATGTTCTGGGTGCGATTATACACATTTAGTGACATCACAGTCTGGTATTTCTGTTCTACGCCTTTGTTCTTTATTCTGAGATCTATTGCTAAAATCACATTTTTTTGGTAAGATCCACAGACTTAAAAAAACCAGACGGAATGTAAACAACAAATTCAGTGAGGCATCCATAGTAATACCAACTCCTCTATTCGTACAAGTATCACACGCAAACATGGTAAGCGGGCGGCGTCACTCCCGATAAGACAAGGTTACGTCTGTTGTTATTTTCACGTCCGTGGTAAGATCATTGTAATGTATTAATATTTGTAACAGTTGTATTAAATGTAACTGTTGGTGATTATCATTTACCTGGACTCGGAATACTCGGGAATCGAGTATAATGCGTTTGAACCCGAATTCCTAAAATGGTGGTAGGTACGAATCGAATCGAAAATGGACTGTATTTAAATGATTTTAGGGATTTAAGTCTCCCTTTCTGGGCAATAGGTACACAACAATAAAAAAATGTATACTCCATAAAGAGAATTCTCCAACCTTATCCCATCGCGTGGTGTCGGTCGATAATTCTAAAACAAAGACATTTAGAAAATCAGTCATTTTGGGAAAAGGTGATTTTGATATTTGTTCATTATGAGATCAGTACAATATAGGAATCAGTCTTAACAGACCGGAGACATTAGATACTTAAGATTCTATCATCGCTTTCTTCTCAAGTCCTAACTTATACAAAATTCTCTATAAGCGCACCTTCTGATGGTAAACAATACAGTGAAAAGGACGAAGTATCAAGGGTCCCTATTTCCATAGCTCTCAGGTTAAACTGCTCGATTTTATTATGCAACCCTTCCTCAAAACTTGCCGTCTATTTACATGTTTTATTACTTGGACTTGACGAATTTACTGTTACGTAAACATGAAGTGGGGCTCGATGAGAAAACTATGGGTTGAAACGCAAGTGTGGTCATATTGTGGGAGATTAAAGCTCTTTTGTTGTATCTTGGATTGGAACACACACACACACACACACACGGACGCACGCACGCACGCACGTACGCACGCACGCACGCACGCACGCACGCACGCACGACCGCAATTATTTTGTATTTAATACAAGAAATACGTTATGGTCATTATCTACGTATAATAAAATTTTAATAGGTCGATTCTTGTAAATGACATTTTTAGGAAAATAATAATATGAGGGATCTTTATAGAAACAGCAGAAGCATAAACAATCATGTTTAAAATTATTGTCTTGTTACCGTTGAGTACAACGCTAGATCCTTGTTATATCATCTAATTTATTCCCAACTCTGCTCTATTGATAGGAGAGACTCTTCACCTATCTTACACTAGAATTAAGCGTGAAATATCTTAAAATATTTTGTTACATGATCCTTGTAAACTAACAACGCATCATTGATGCATTCGGTTTCAAGGATGTCATTGAACAGTGATGAAAAACACCATCAGCCGGTCTATAGATTCAGAGTTCTACAGATACAAGGTATTTGCTTTGTAAATGTAATAAGCGGCGTAGAAAAATTAAAAAAATTGGTTGTCTGTAAAGTCGGTTTACGGACAATGGTTTTACGTGATAACGTCTATTTCGTAGAAGAATAATTTATGATATAAATATTGTCAATTCGCACATTAGGAACGGAAAATAGAATGAAAATTACAATTTTACATATTAAATTACAGATATATATTTCGTTTTATTATTATTCAGCGTATCTCTTTCTCGATACTTTGCGCGCGTTGTGGCTCGTGACGTGAGCAGGAGCCTTAGCCAAAGTAACATCGCTTTGTAGCGAAAAGATATCGAAGTTCGTCATCGTCTCTGAGATAACGATCAGGCTCGTTACCACGTTTTTGAGAATGCCTTCCAAGCGGACTGATTACGCTTGAGTGGGAGAGAGACGGCCGGTCTAGCGTGCCTCTCTCTCTAATGCTGCGCGCGCTTCCGTGACGTGTGCGGCCGTTACTCGGTTTTCGTGAATGCCTTTCAGGCTCATCGTCTTTATAAACGTTATCACGTCAAAATACTAAGTAGGTACGTTGTACGCGAAGTAAAGCAGTCCATTATTAAAGCCAGCAGTCTTCTCGGATCTCACTCGGCCGTTCCTTCTGACTATAAGCAGATTAGAAATAACGGCGAAGCTTTCGTCAACATTTGTTTAAACTGACGGCTTACAACCCACTGGTCGGGGTTTATTGCAGCTGATTTTTCTGCTTACGTTTTGTTGTGCACACTGTTTTTATTAAAACGTTGGTAGAGGTTGATGAATAAATTAACGGAGAAGGATTTATTTGTAGAATGACGAAATCTCGTTACGAAATGAATGGACGTATTATTTACTGTGCTGTGAACGATTATGATTTATTGTGCTTTAATTCATTCTACCCCAACACTGCCTTTGACATACTCTCGTATTGGTGGACTAGTTCATGAGAGGTTTAATGAGACCTTCTGGTCTTCACTGAAATCTACAAATGAAATGATATCCAACAATGTAAATTCGAAGACACCCATAATATATTTTGTAATGTGATTCATAAATTCATGAACGTGTAGACAGTGGGAAGCATCCGATATTCCGTTCCGAGCGTCATCGGAATATTAAAAACTGTTTTCTTTTGATATACGAGAACGATATTCTGGTACGTATGTATCCCTGTACGAGGAAATTGGGACACGAATAGGTAAATAGGTGTTGAAAGGTTTTTTGGGTCAGTAACCGACAAAAGAAAAGAAGGCAACAATGATGATAAGTGGTTACAGGCGTTTGAAAACTTCTATGACAAAAACACCGGATAAAAATGAACCAAGACACCCATTTATTTCTAGCTCTCCGACACTGCAACCCAATTCGTTATAATCATTGTAGATTCTAGAATAGAGGCAGATATTCATGCAGGTGAAAAAATCTATTATGCACGAGTAGGTAGGTACTAAATACTAAAGGGATTAACTGCGAGCGTGGTAAGACTTTTAGAACCATCAGGGCGTCCATGACGCGGACGTTACAATTAAATTTGAACGTCAAGACATAAATACACTAATTGATAAGTAAAGTGGACAGATAGTTGTACTAATAATCCTTATTATCCTCATAAAGTCACCTGATCCTATAGGCGAAATGCGGGAGGCATCCAGGGATCTTGCTTTTACCGACTGTCACTCGATTCTTTCTTTGGTTGGAAAAGTGCAATTAATTCAAAAATCTCAATTTCGTAAATTAACACGACCACTTCAAACTATAATACCATCTACGAAAATCTCTTACTCTCAGATTATCTCTTACTCCCAAAAATTTTATTACGACATAGCTGTCTCTGTGAGCGTACGGCGATATTTGCCATCTCTCTCTGTGTTGAATAATAAGCAGAACCTCGTGAAGGCTGCGTTTCAATGGTTCCTACATGAATATTCAAGCAAAATAATAAATACGACAAATACATTATAATACAAACCTTGCTTTGTATTTTAATTCCATCAAGACTGTGTACTAACAATTTTCCGCAAAACAATATCACTTGGACCCTTATGGACTCTAAAGTTGCATGGATTTGAATCCTAAGGTTGCGATGATAAAGACTTCGGTTTGTGTTAAGGAGTATCGAGTTAAAATTGTTATTGTCAGGGGGTTATTTGGGCAGTCCTATACAAACTGGAGGCACTTCTCGAGACATCTAATTTTATACTAGGTGAAGCATGCCGTTCCATTGCTTTGAACAATCATCTATAATAGAATATCATATATTATTAAACCAGGCATTGGCTTCAACCCTTAATTATGGCATACTACAAGGCATGATCTCTCCTCAGTACTGAAGAGACCCAGAGCAAACTCCACCACGCTGCTCTAATTTAGGTGAAGAAATTAGCAACCTGAGTGTCAGAACTTTTTATGACGCCTGAAGGCCTCTGTAATGGCTTAACGACTGCTTTCTGAGGATAACTTCCAGTAAAGATGGCTTTAGGTGCTTAAAAGCAAAAAAAATTGCTATTATCGGTCACCCTTCTGAGTGCACCCTGTTACTTAATCTCGTCAACCACTTGACATCCAGGCAAAGTTAGTGGTTCATCCACTAACTTCTAACTCTGGCAATAGGCATACTGTACCTACTTTAACGCCTGATATTTCTACAGGAGATACACAAATATGGAAACCATCAAGTTAACAGTCAACGCACTGCTGTATATGTGACTGTTTACAGACAGACGTGATAACGGCTGTATGTATTGAATCCGGGGCAGTACATGTCATGTCCAATATTTGTTTGGTATGCGTAATGGAGTTTTCATCTTCAGCGGTAGGCTTTTGTTTTATGTCACAATAGAGCGGATAACGAAATTGACTGACCTTTGTGTGGCTATCGGATTTTCCGTTTTATTAAAAGTGCCTGGTTGAATGAGTTGTGAGTCGCGATGATTGATGGCCCTAGTGGGCAGTAGCCATGTAAGCGAAGAGTCCTACACTTGAATATCGTCCGGGGTTCGGTTTAAAGAATCTTACAATGTCATGTAAAATGAGAAACTTCAATTTGTGAAGTATAGCTTTTCGGCAAAGTTGTAAAATATGTTATGGTATGTACCTAAGTGTGCGTGTGTGTGTGAGTGTGTGTGTGAATGTGTTTGTATGAATGCTTGTGTATGTATTCAGGGTAACAATCATAAAACAAGTTTGTTCATGTGAGTTAGATAATTCTGATATTTTGCTTGTGTTTAAATGCAGAAAATCCTTATTAACCGACTTCAAAAAAGGAGGAGGTATTAAATTCGACTGGTTTTTTTATTTTATTTTTGTTACCTCAGAACTTTGAAGTTTGAACTTGGTGAACCGATTATGATGATTATTTTTTAATCGACACCTGGTGCTTGGCATGTGGTCCCACTTAAATTAAATCGAGATCTGATGAGAAGTTTTTGAGTTATCTCTAATTTTAGAGTCGGTTATTTTTTGCCAAGAATTATTTTATGACCCCGTAAAAAGAGCCTCATTTTTCATACCTCTATAATAGAGGTATGAGAATATATATAGAGGCTCTATTAGGTTTGATACTACAATAATTATGTCGAGTTCTTAAGTTCAAGATATTTTGATACCCTCTTGTTTGCCAAACGACTCGTTGAATGAGAGTGAATACCTTCTTTCTTCTCTCTACATTCTTCACCGGCAAACCATCGGAGGATCTTTAGGTGTCGCTGGTGGCCAAGGGAAACGATGTCCACATAACCGTCAGTGGCTTTCTGCTAGTTTGTCTATTTACAAAGAATATATCTTCCAATAAACCTGGTTTAAATTATACATAAGATTAAATATGGATTTTAATACCTAAATACACAAAATCTACATAATACACGATTGAAATCAAGGTCTCGATAATACATGTACGAGGTTTTTTTATTTACCGTAGAAACAAACGCATGTATAACAGCGCCATCTAGTATACTTTTACATCATTATATACAAACAGATCTGTTCTGACTCACAGACATCTCACCAGCAGATTCATGGTTTTAAGATAATTTTCTTGGAACAAAATGTAGAGGGCATTACCTAAACAACATAATATTATTATCGTGGAATGGTTACCCTGCCGTATCACCATTCGAAGGGTCCTGGGTTTGATTCCCAGCGAGATGGAAATCTGGATAATGAGTTTGAATTTCTGTTCTCGGTCTGGGTGTATGTCCTTGTCTGTGTGTGTTATTGTCCTTGGCACCCACGACACAGGAAATCCTAGTTAGTGCGGCTATGATGAGTATGTACCGTTTATTTATTCGCTTTTGGCTCTAGTTGGCATTGCTCATTTGGCGCTTTCATTGGTCCAATAGGACCAATATTACCACAAAATATGTTTAGTCATTTTAATTTTCATAGCCTTATTTAGTAAGCAATCATGCAGTATCATTTTTATCGTAATCAGTCATTTAAAATCTTTTAAAAACAAGACAGAATATACAAAATATTATAACAAGAATGTGTATAGAGTATATAGAATCAGAAAACAAAAGAAAACGCTTTTTACATAAGTTTTATCATAATTTTCACAAGCTTAATAAAAAAATTAAACTTAGGCTCAAAAATGTTTATCATATTTATTTCAACAATAGGGATGTTGACTAATTTTAGGATTCAGTTTAATTTTATACCTAGATAGAACCTTGACATTCACGACAAAAAATATTGTAATAACAATCTTCAATTTAAAAACAAAAATTGATAAATAAATATCATTATCAAATTTCCCACCAAA
This sequence comes from Thymelicus lineola, assembly GCA_963932265.1. NCBI lineage: Eukaryota > Metazoa > Arthropoda > Insecta > Lepidoptera > Hesperiidae > Thymelicus > Thymelicus lineola. The sequence continues at coordinate 2,109,783 of OZ010699.1, read as the reverse complement.
AATGTACGTGACGTCACTATCCGATATTCAGTACTACTCGTATTTGCTGCTGAAGTTAGTTGAATTTGCATATAAAATAAGAACAATGACGTCATATTCTCAAAATGGCGTTTGAGGTCACGTGACAGTGAGTACAATTTAAACACTTTAAATTAATGATATTTAATTTATTGTGATTGATTTCGATAAAAGAAATATATTTTAGGCCTTTAAATGTTACCACTAATACTTTAGACATAAATTTATATTAATTTATAATTAGTATCAACATCCCTATTACACAAATAAAGTACTAAGTTATAAACCCATATAACATATTATATTACTTAAGCACAAAGATGTTTAACTAACAGATACGTTATGCCCTTACAAATCGACCGAAAAATCTGTTCCGACCGAGCTACAACACACACACGTTTATCTTTTGTTTCCCTACACCGATCACTATTACATTGGCAAATTATGTAAAAAGGATGGCATTACTAAAACCATAATAGTGAAAAAGACAGCTAGTGTTTGTCGCTCGCGTCAATCTATATACGCTACGGTCTTTATCGCTCTCGCGTCAAAACTAGATCGCTATCTCTTTCTTCATCTGAATATGGCGTCTTTGCATGATTATTAGATTGTTTAGAAAAATAATTGAAATATACTAAATAATCTAAGTATCTTAGCGTACTCACGCATGGTATGAGATTCCTTGTGTTTTGTTGACCTTGGAGTCATAATTGGTGCACTTTCTAAACACACAGGATGGCATTTTGTTATATTTTCATAACTACGTATTAACCTACGATGCGCCACGCTCGTGATTGCGCTCGACGCAGACTAATCACAAAAGTTCCCAATTGGGAACTTTTTCAATCATCACAACGCGCGCGCTTATGACCTATCTGCCTCTTTTTAATATATAATATCATTGCTTAAGCACTAACTAATGACTCTTCAAATTATTTAAACAAAGTTGAAAGTGAAAATGGCTGGACCGACAATACGTAGTTTAAGCGTTATTTAATTTAGTGCCTTCCAGCCTGGACATAAAGTACATTTTATGAGTACACATTCGCTTAATGATCAGAAGATAATTGCATGGGCTAAAATGTACTTTGGTAATGTGCTAATGTACTTATAGGAATACGCTACTAGAATGACCATGGTCGGGAACTCGGGAATGCTTTAAAGACTTACAAAACTTTTCATAGCGTTTTAGCATTCACATCACAGTTTTTATCGAATATCTCAGTATTGGAAATCACTCAATCACTATAGCTTCCGATTTACACAACAGAACAGAGGTTTCCTGAATCTATATCTATACCTACTATAATAAAACTCAAAGTGTATGTCTGTCCGGGCATCACATAAAAACCCTTGAACGGATTTCTATGAAAATTGGCAAAGTTGTTACTGATACCCTGTGTTTTAGACAACTCTTCATCCCGGAAAATTCAAAAGTTTCCGAGAAAACAGGATAAAAGTTTGAATAAGTTAAAACATAATTTCCGTATGCAAGGCTGCGGGCAACAGCTAGTCGTAAATATCAGAATGACAATAATACATAGTAAACTAATTATTTCTAAGTAGTATATTTATAAGTTAGGGGAGGCCTATGTCCAGCAGTGGACCTCCAAGGGCTGATGGATGGATGGATGGATGGATGATATTTATAAGAAGAACATTGAAGCACTATTTCACGACTATATCAATTTTAATTGTCCACTTTTCATATTGACTTAGAAGAGTCATGCACTAAGTTAAGTTACATCGCCATAGTGAAACAAGATGAAAACATACATAATGAAACAACCAATCGTGAAGCTTTGTGACCATCCTTCGATAGCTGATAGGTTTCCTAGAGCGAACCAATAGAGAGGAGTTACTTTTTTAAAGAAATATCAGACAAACTAGCCAACGCTCCACCTGATGGTAAGTGGGTATCGTCGTCCATGAAAGCAGCAACACCAAAGTCATCACTGATGCGTTGCCGGCCAAGAAAGGGAGAAGAAAAATAAAGTAAGTTACTATAAAATCTACACACATCACATTTAAAAAAAGAACAGTTGCACTTCTGTGCATAAAACATTCGATGTAGTACCTGCAAGGTTCGCTATTCTAGTAGAGGAGACTGAGGACAGTTGAAACAAAGTCACCAATTCTTTTTAAATGAACTTTTCATCGGTGAAAATGAAAAAGTGTTAGTTTTTGTTCTGACCATTATTGTTAAATTAGTGTTATACTCGTATGTGTAAAAAGTGTTTCAACTCTCCTCGGTCTCCCTTACAGGTTATCGGTGTATTGAGACTATTGACATATTACATAATATCCTGCATGTACATTGTACAGTGGAGCTGGCCACAATAACCGTCTGTGTTGTAAGTGTTGTAAGGCGAGTGAAAGCGCAGCCTCCCGCCGGCCACATTACTGTTGACTGCAAACGGAACCTGCACGGAGAAATGGTGAGCCGGAACAACTTATTTTATTATTGTTTATATTTTATTTTTTGTTAAAATTTTCAAGTTTGTTTTAATTTTTTTATGTGACGGATTGCGATCGGATTTTAACCGTATTTCATTGTAAAACGAATTTACATTTTACTTATAAAATGTTATACGAGTAATACATTTTTTTAAAGGTGGTTCTGATATAATATTTTATACTAGTAAACGCTCTCGCTTTGATTCGGTTTTCGTATAGATCTCTAATTTTTTTAATAAATATATTTTACACAGAAATAATAGAGCATCTGATTGGTGAAAAATTTTTTGAAATCGGTCCAATAGTTTTGAATTTATTCGTTACAAACATAAAAATACAAATCTTTCCTCTTTATAATATTAGTGAAGATAAAGTTTAAATGTTTTAAAATTTTCAAGTGACGGCCTGCGATCGGAATTCGACTGCACCTACTTCATATTTTCAAAGGACTTAACACTGATATTATATCTGTATTTCATAATTTAAAAATAATAAACATTGATAACATTTTACATTTTATATTCTTTTTATTTTGAATGGTTAAGTGTCGTTTTATATGTACCGTTTAAATAATAATCTAAAAGCTTTCTGGATTTATGTATTCGCCGTGTAAACGATACCAAAGCTCAGATTCCTACGTGCGCACATTTTTCAAAGATGAACACAAAGATTTTAATATAAAGGCCACTGTACAGAAATTGATATCGGATTATAAATTATTATTATTTAATATTTTGTGATTTTTGAAATAAAAGTTTACCTATATTAGGTACTAGCTGTTGCCCGCAGCTTCGCACGCGGAAATTATACTTATTACGAAATTATATTTTTATCCATGACAAAAGAAATTTTAATAACAGGTTAATTTATATTGAATTCAGGACCTTATAAAGTAAAACCTACGATACAATCACAAATCATTCCTCCGGCAGCGGGTTTTGAAAAATAAACAATATTCACATTAATTAGTTTTTTCTTTTTCATGAAAAATTCGAAAACATGTATTCCATCAATTAAAGAAGAAACGTTTGAAGCAAATTTAAAGCAAATTGTTGATATTTTAAAAATAATGCATACAAAGATTCATCTTGTTTCAGGGAAAGCCTTTAATTTTTCTGGATGAAAAGTTTTCTACAATATGGTCAAAAATATAAGAAACAACTTAACTAATTTCCGTCAAAATCAGTTCAAGAGATATATATATATGTGATGCCTGGACAGATAAACAGACAGATAGACAAACAATAATTTTAAAAACAAATTTTTGGTGCTCTAACATGTTATTGAAGTGTTATTTATTGGTTAAAAATTTCAATATTAATCCCTCTCCCTCTTTTTCTCTCTCTCCCTCTTCCACTCATAGTCCAGCTTCCTGTCCCTCTCCCTCTCCCGCTGCCTGTCCCGTTCCCGGTCCCTCTCCCATACCTGGTCTCTCGCCCGCTTCCTGTCCCACTCCCTCTCCCGCTTCCTTCCCCTCTCCCTCTCCAGCTCTGTATCCCTCTCCCTGTCCTGTTGCCTGTCCGTTCCCGGTCCATCTCCCGCTCACTGTACCTCTCCCTCTCCCGTTTCCTGTCCCTCCCTCTCCCGGTCCTGGTCGCTTTTCTGCTTCCTTTCCCTCTCCCCTCCCACTCCCAACCGTAGAGTCCCCGATACTAAATTTTTGTTTCTAATCTTGAGCTAATATATAAATTGTCATGTTGTTAACTTCAAAAATGAAGAAGTTGCGTACTGAGTTCCATCCTCTAAATTAACCCTATAAGGGATGATTTACCAAACAAATTTGTTAAAAAGTTAACTTTTGTTTATTACTATAAACTTACATAAAAAAATTCACATTTATATCTCGAAAAGTGGTGAGGTTGTTTTGTATGTAGTTGACTACCAACCCCTATTTTTAGGGGATGAATTTCGAGAAAACCGTGATACAGTTATTTTTTGTGTCTAACTATAGGCTTAAATACAAATTTTCACCCTTCTTACTTCAAAACTGACGAAGTTCCCATACTAACTTGCGCCGCCTTAATTAACACTTTAGGGGATGACTTTCCAAAAAACCGTAATACTTCAAAATTTAGTTTCTATTTTTGAGCTAATATGTAAATTTTCATGTTTTTAACTTCAAAAATGACGAAGTTGCGTACTGACTGTTGTCCTCTAAATTAACCCTTCAAGGGATGATTTTCCAAAAAAATGTGTTAAACTTAATTTTTGTTTATTACTATAAACTTACATAAAAAATTTCATATTTATACCTCGAAAACTGGTGAGGTTGATTTGTATGTAATTGACTACCAACCCTTATTTTTAGGGGATGAATTTCGAGAAAACCGTGATACAGTTATTTTTTGTGTCTAAATATAGGCTTAAATACAAATTTTCACCCTTCTTACTTCAAAACTGACGAAGTTCCCATACTAACTTGCGCCGCCTTAATTAACACTTTAGGGGATGATTTTCCAAAAAAACGTAATCGTTCAAAACTTAGTTTCTATTTTTGAGCTAATATGTAAATTTTCATGTTTAAAACTTCAAAAGTGACGAAGTTGAGTACTGACTGTTGTCCTCTAAATTAACCCTTTAAGGGATGATTTTCCAAAAAAATGTGCTAAACTTAATTTTTGTTTATTACTATAAACTTACACAAAAAAATTCATACTTATAACTCTAAAACTGACGAAGTTGGTTTGTATGAAAATGACTTCGGACCCCTATTTTTGCTAGTTAGGGGATGAATTTCCAAAAATCCGTTCTTAGCTGACGTCTCCTTAGCATAATCTATCTCTCTGCCAAATTTCATCATAATCGGTTCGGTAGTTTCTGAGATTTTTTGTTTAATCAGTGGTGTGTCTCTTTTCAATTTTATATATATAGATTATCACGGAATTGTCTCTGTATTCCGTGGGTATTATTATACTACCTGGATCAAGTATTGCTAAATTCTTTAAATATTCCAAAGCTTATGGTCTGCATAATGTGTAAATAGTTGACTACTTGAATCAAACCACACATCTCCAACGCACTCTTACTTAAGATCCTAAATGTGAAAGTTTGGATATTTGTCCGACAGCCGACAGTAACAAATGACTAGATAGACCGGATTTCCCATCTTTATTTAAAAAAAAACTAATCAAGTTGATAAACCCCTTATAACCGACGACCTATAAATTTCAGGGTGCCTCTCAAAGCGACAACTCGAACCTCAGCAAGGGCGACCTGGTGGCCAAGATCAAGGCTCGCCTGGCCGAAGCCGACCTGAAGAAGGCCCAGGAAGTGGGTGGGGTCTTCCTATTCAACATTATCAAAGGAACAACTGTATATTCTTGGAGTAAGTAAACCTACATAGATATTTTATGTTCTTCATAATTATCATCGCACATTTTTTCCACCGAAGACTAAATTCCCACTGACTGTCAATTGGAATTGTAGTCAAGTATTAAATAAGTTATAATCAAAATAAGAAATCAAATTGAGGACAAACGGTGTAAAGGATGAAAATAATGAAGTATTAAACAATGAATTCGTATGAGTAAAAAATATATCTAAGATTTTAATTCAGTAAATACCTTAGAAGTAATCACAACACTTTACACATACCAGTTGTGATCATAGGGTAGTATAGTATACACACTATATGATAACGAAATGACGAAGTTGCGTTCCATCCCCTAAATTAACCCTTTAAGGGATGATTTTCCAAAAAAAGTGTTTAAGTTAACTTTTGTACATAACTATAAACTTACGTAAAAAAAATCATATTTATAACTAAAATTGACGTAGTTGGCTTGCATAAAAGTGACTTCCAACCCCTATTTTTACCCCTTAGGGAATGAATTTCTAAAAATCCGTGCTTATCTCACGCTTCCTTAGCATAAACTATCTTCCTGCCACATCAGTTTCTGAGATTTTTTGTTTAATCAGCGTTGTGTCGTTTTTCACTTTTATGTGCGGTGTGTCGTTTTTCACTTTTATATATGTATATGTAGTTGCAATTATATAACTTTTTCAGCACTGGACCTAAACAAAGTGGAGGTGTACGAGGGTGAACCAGAAGACGACCCGGACACCACGTTCACCCTCAACGAGTACTACTTCAAGCAGCTAGTGAACGGCAAAGAGGACGCGCGGGCCATCATGCAGGCGGGTAGATGCTCAGTCACCGGAGACATCATGAGAGCGATGAAACTTGAACCGTATATCAAGATAGATTAAGTTAATATTTCCTTGCAAATTCAAATTGTGTGTAAAGGTGTTTATTTTGAAAATATCAGCTCTTCACGGAATGACAAGCAGAAATTCACCAAGCGCACAGTTACTAAACGTGACTTAGTGCAGAACTTTCAATAAGTACCTAATAAGCTTGACCAGTAGACCCTTGCGAAAAAACCTGGAGGATATTCAAGCTAGTAAAAGAAGACTTGTCTCTAGTTCTTTCAATAAATTATTATGTACTTGTTTAGAATATGCTATTCAAATATAAGTAAATCGCCCAAAGAAAAAATCGATCGTGAAATTTTTGTTACGTGTCTTGGAGCCGTGTTGGAGTGCTGGAAATAAGGCTGGAATTTTTTTTACCGACTTCAAAAATGGAGGAGGTTCTCAATTCGATTGTATTTTTTATGATTGTTACCTCAGAACTTTCGACCGGGTGAACCGATTTTGATAATTCTTTTTTTAATCGAAAGCTAATACTTGTCATGTGGTTCTACTTAAATTTGAACGCGATCTCACAATGGCATCTATGAGAAAACCGTATAAGTCTTAAAGCATTAAGTATGTGCGGGACAAATGGACGAATCACTCAATATCACGCCAACCGATTTCTATGATTATTTTTTTATTGTTATTGGAAAGGATGTACTTCATTTTAAGTCGGTTTTTTTTGTTAAAATTTTAGATTTTTATTAGCCATCGACGATTCCTTCGGTGTTACTGATGTCCACGGACGCCAGTGACCACATAGAACTTAGCATCACGTAGCTTGTCTTCGCGATTGACAACTATTCGTATAAAAATATACAAAAAGTGAAAATGCCTTCCCTTTAATATAAGCGCATACCTGTATACGTATCATGACTCCTATTTTTTTAATTATAATTTAAATTATTATTAAGTATGATTAAGTAGAACGTTACCGATAATATTACTGTTATATGATAGTTATTAAGTATTAAATATTATTTGACTATTTGTATGCAGTCATTCCCAGTACCTAAACCTAACGCAAAAAACCTTTTTTCTATCCTGAATACTATAAACATACGAAGAAATATTGGCAACTCTATTCAGAGGGACCTGAAGCCGCCCCCTTGTCTGTTATTCCTGTAAACATCTCGAAAAGGGAAGCTTTGCTTGGACCTAAGAATGGAAGGAATCCGTTACATAACAAAACATAAAATACAATCGTGTCCATTATATATTAGTTTTAACATTGGTTACTTTATGATACAATTTCAATTTGAAATATTGAGGGTTCTAAAGAATTCTCTAGCTGTCAATGACAGTTGATTATTGTAAGAAGATCCAGCAAAAATTTAAAAAAAAAACCACCTGCTGTCTAAAAATCTATCATGATGTACCTTTTTAAAATCCTTATGGTGAGCTCTTTAATTTGATACCCATACTGCATTATTCGATTTATTTTTATTTTTTGATACTTCAAACAATGACACCTCACAGCCACCATATTTCTTTTTTTTTTATTTTACTTATCTAAGAACACTTGGGTTATTAAGACGATTGTAAAGATATCTTAACTATATTATAAATCCGTTCAGCGGTTTGGAAGATACCAGGTAATAAAGAATATTACATGCATACATACATACATACATACATAAAAGATACGCACGAAAAAGATCATCTAGGTTTAGGTTGTACGTCGCAATAAGTTATAACATTCAAGGGTGAAAGGTTCATGTTATTTAAATGTATCAATATTATTATATTGATAAATTGAATGAATGAATAAGATGTTTCTTTAACAATTTCTTAACTCAATTTTGTTTAAGTAATAAAATTATATGCCTTTATGAGACTATTTCTGATACAGTTAATTATGATAATTAAAAATGTAAAAAACCACCGTTGGTATCACTCCTTAATTAACGAGTTGCAGTTATTAATTAAAGTAAGATGCGTACATATATTTATTGGTTCAAGCAGCTTGCCTATCTATTCGTCGCGTATGTTTTTATGACCATGCAAGATAAAACAAAAAGATCCGATAAGATCGTTTGATACGGCTACGAATGTCAGGGTCTCGGGGTGCATGACCGCGGTACCGTAAGAACCAGTCCGACGGCCGGCCACCAGCCACCACCTACCAGCTACCATCCTGTGAACCTAACTCAATTAACTTTATCTTTTACTAGCCGATTCCCGCAATTTCGAATCGAAAATATTGTTATTACCCCCAATTTTAGTCTCTTAGATTCATTTTCAAAATTTCTGTATCTAATGCGTTTTATGCATGCGTTTTCCCCCATTTTTCCCTTTATTTTTACTACGGCTTGACTGTTTATGGAAATTGGACACATCTAATCCAATAGGGATGTTGACTAATTTTAAGATTCAGTTTAATCTTATAGACAGGACCTTAATATTCACGAAAAAAATATTATAAAGATAATAATCTTCAATTTAAAACAAAAATTGATAAATAAATTCCCTTTCAAATAAATTAAAAAAAAATCATTATCAAATTTCCCACCAAAAACGTCACGTGACGTCACAATCCGTTATTCAATACTACCTGTCTGCTGAAGTTAGTTGAATTTGCATATAAAATACTTTCAATGACGTCTTAAGCTCAAAAGGACGTTTGAGGTCACGTGACAGTGAGTACAATTTTTAACATTTTAAATTAATGATATTTAATTTATTGTGATTGAGATCGATAAAAGAATCACATTTTAGGCCTTTCAATGTTACCACTAGTATTTTAGACAAAAATTTATAGTAATTTATAATTACTGTAAACTTCCCTATTGTGATAAGTTTATGCTATGCATGTTATGTCTCTCGCTACATTTCTGACCATTCCGGCATCACTTGACTTCGTTGTCACCAGTATCCATGGGTGGCAGTGACCACCTAAATATTTTTTTTATTTATCCTGAAATAAATAAAAATGTAAATAAAATGAAAATAAATTTTTATCTATTTTTGTTAGATTGTTAAATACTTTAGTGCGGTATCAATTATAACACTTCAATGCCGCTGTAAAATTCATTTTTATGGATATAAATATATATATTTTATGCTAGTAATAAAAAATATGGTAGTAAATAGTAATTAATTATCTATGGATATAGACCGCCGATCACGGACAGCTAACGCAAAGATTATTATAACTTATTAAATAGTCAAGTCCCGTTTCGGCGACATCGACGTTAAGATTAGATTTAAGATGTCATTATTTATTTTAACATGACCATGATTAAGTATAATAGTCCCACTATTATACTTTCCATTTCATTCACAGAATTTGATTTAATTGATTTTTTTTAAAAGTAAAGTAACAACCAATAATTGTCCCACTGCTGGTTTCGGGAGGTATCCAATGTGAGGGGTACAGGCCATAGTCTACCGCGCTGGCCAAGTGCAGATTGGTAGACTTACAATATTTCTTAGTGGTTAAGTACCTGTAGTATTTCGCAAATTTAATAATAATAATTACATCTCTACATACTCCACTAGCCCCACACTAGGGTTCCTTGTATCCCGGTGAGAAGTTGCGAACAGCAATCCAAACTCATCATTCAAACCACCTCACTGGGAATCCAACCCATGACCCTTGGTACGGCGGTCTGGCATGGTAACATTTCGCCACACGGGTCTTCAAATATGTAAAAATATTCGTCTATTTAAATCCAAACAGTATACTGAAGCTAACAGTCTACTAACGTATATTTATCACTATAGTCTATATTTAGTCTATAGTCTATATGTTTTATATTTTTTTATTTTTAGTCTGTTTATTTTTTATTTTTTTGTCTTTATTTATGTATATTTTTTTTATTTTTTATTTTTTAAATCTTTACTAATATTATAAAGAGGAAAGATTTGATTGTTTGTTTGCATTGAATAGGCTCTGAAACCACCGAACTGATTTGAAAAATTCTTTCACTGTAATTGGGAAGCTACACTATCCCCGGGTGACTTATGCTATATTATTATTTAATTTTTTTACTATTTTTCCCAAAGCAAAGCGAGGCCGATTTCCTATTTAATAAACCACTAATTACAAGTTTGAATTAAAATCCAACTAACGTGTGACTCAGGCAGTCAAACGAACTAAGCCAGGGTCTACAAGGCCCTTGAACTGTACGGCGTAAGGTTTATCACCTAAAATAATTACTTTAAATTCAAATAAACAGTGATACTAGTTATGGCTAGATCGGCATATAATTGCAGAGAACGGGTCCAGGTAATGCAGCTAAGGACAACTGGAATAACCCTTGGACCAGTATTAATATGCGTTTACTGTACAATCGCGCACATAAATACCAAAGGTTAATTACTTTAAAAAATGAAATAATATCTACCCACTTATTTATTAATACTTTAAGTAGTGGGAGAAAACATTGTATGGTTAATTTTAAACATACAATTTTATTGGATAAATACAAAAGCCCTATAGAGCATCTATGAAATTATATGGATGTTTAATTTAATTTAATTTGAATTTTAAATTGAACTGTGACTACATTGACACTATAATGTATATAAACCTGGATCAGACCTACTTTGCACATTTGTAAGCAATTGTAATAATTAATTGTAAAAATTTTACCAAACGAAACGAAGGTGCAAACGAAATGGCTTTTCTAAACTAAAATTATTGCTGAACATATAAAATCACCTAAATTAAAAAAAATATATGTCTTTTATATTTGATGACCTCCCATAAATCCACATGAATTTTATCATCAGACAACAATTTTGATAAATATTTGACCAATCCGGAGTTAGTAGGTAGATATTATGTCCTTTCAAATGCATTTCAAAAAAAAATTCCCAATTGGTACATAAATGATTGAAAACAAAGATGACAAACATTAAAAAATAAAAACAACAGGAATACAACCGAGAACTTCTTCCTTTTTTTGAAGTCGGATAAAAAATAAAAATGTTTTACTACAGTTCTTCACTCGACTGTACCGGTAAGTCTGCCGCACGGTGCCTTCTATCGACTTATTTTCATTATTTACATTCGATTCTCATCTGCGAACTAACGCACTCGCACTTGCGGATAACTTGCGGACACAAATATCAACTTACATTTTTCAATTAAAAGTTATTGTGTTAAAGACAATGAAGCTCACAATTTTTGTTTTCGTCGCGCTTATTGGTGTCAGTTATGGTAAGTTGTTTAATATAGGTTTTCAAAATATATTATTTTTATAAAAAATGATAATTACTTAATTAAAAATTAAAGGTGCTAAGATAATATGAGTGACATTTAGCAATGTTAATAGACTATTTAGACAATTATAATAAAAAGTGAATAAATATCATTTGTATATAATTCCAATTAGTTTAAAAAATTTTAATGATCATTTACGCAAATGATAGCTAATTTCATCAACTTTACATAACTGCCTTATTCTATTGGTGTTACGAATTATTTTACTTATTAAGTTTCTTGAAAATAAACAAAAATAAACATTAATTAGTCGATTTATTTAATTAACGTTAATAAATTAAAGCTAAATGTCTATTCTGATTAAACAAAGGACAATTATATTTTTCATAAAAACAGTAATAACGTAGATAAGTCTATTTGCTGTAGCAATTTCAGGTTTATTCGCCGCCACCATAATAATTACGCATTTATTCAGGCAAGCATTTCTTTACTGACCCTAAACAACGTTGTTTAAACTGATGACCATGCATAAACAAATCTTCAATGTTGATGAAAACCAATCCCCTAATTGGAACTATCTGTACTTCGTAATAACTAGGCCATGAAATAAAACGGGTAGGGTACGTATTGTTTGGTATTAAACAGTACCACCAGAGTTACTTACTATACAATTTTACATATTGTTTGGGAAAATACGACTGATTAAAAGAAATTATATAACCGTACAAATCCTCCATCAAGTTATTATGACAGAAACATAATAATGAATTAGTATTTAAGGAATACACTAAATTAAGTATTTTTTGCTTCTACTACCGACTCTATGTGCGGTTTACACGTATTATTATTTTTTTAATTCACTTAAAGTTTAGTTAAAATTTAGTTATTTACTTAACTACTTAATATGTGTAAGCATAGAGACAACAGTTACTTTATAATCATCGAGGAGAACAAACGATGAAACAAACACCCCAGCATACCTATTTAATAAAATATCATATCGCAAGATTCGTAAACATTTTTATTGTTACTTCATAGTGAAGGGTATTTTTAAATTTGAGTTAATTGATAGAATACAGATAGGGGAAGGGTTGTTGGGTCTGTGTTTTTATAGGTCTTTCATTTATTAAAGTTTGACGAACGACGAATTCATTTTACTATAAATACGGGTACTCACGACAATGATATTATAAGTAAACAAGAGGTAGATATGTCACTAACGCGCCGAAAATGAAGATCGTAAGAGCAGTCAATTGACCTCGTCTGCTCGTAGTCTGTCAATACAAGACGATAGGCACAGTTTTGTTGGTGTCAGAAGTGCTTGAGATTTGACATACAACGTTAAAATGCCTTCGTGTATTATTGTAGTGTAATTGGTGTAGTGAAACAAAAGATAAACGTGTGTGTGTTGTAGTTCTTTTCGGAACAGATTTTTTGGTTGCTTTGTAAGGGCATGACGTATATATATTTTTTAAATATCATTGACTCACGATTTTATTTTGTACACCAATATATTATTATCATGACTGTACCCGTATTATAATAAAATTTGATGAGTTACGATTAAAATCTTGAACGAAGATTTTTTTATCAGGAAGAGTCACTGATGGCAAGTCCTTTATATTTATGTACCATCAATGGTCACTGCTTGCCGGTCACTGACATCAAAATGTTCAAACAAAATCAATCAAGTTTGTAATTTATCCCCATAGGTGGTCAGCCTTCGAATTACGAAATAAGCCGAAAACGTATCGGCGGTGAGTCTAGGTCTAACGGTACACAGATTCTAACAGCACGTCACCTGTCACCTGTCATTGAAGCACTTTAACTAAACCACTGACCTCTATTATACATAGTGCAAATATAATTGAAATACATCTCACAACAGGTTTTGGACATCCAGATGTGTCTGTTAAACTAACGGAAATGAGGTATGATATGAATATGACAAGCGAGAACTAACGGATAAAAAAGTTATTACTTTTATTTTATTCAAAGTGGGTAAAATATTTTAGACACATGCACGGACCTTAAAATTATTCCGTGGTCACATGGTTTTCGTTATTTACCAATTTATATAAGACATGTACGAGTACTATTATGTCTTCTGTGATAAGACTTAAAATAAAACGTCATGTTCTAGACACAATTATCAATTTTAACTCTAAGGCCTTCTGCCCATGTACACGCACATCATTCGCACGATATCTACATTTGTCGCTTCTTTGTAAAAGTACGAAATCTGTCCAAGAAAATATATTAATATAGTATTATATAGCCCCATTATTACCCCGAATGAATTTGAAAAAACCTGTGATATCAGTCAAGCCGAATATATTTCAAGTTACAATTAAAATTCAAATCTTATTTTCATACGCATAGAAAACTTAACGGCAACGTAGTTTAGAAGCGCCTGGTGTGTCGCAAGGGGCATATCTGCATTATCTGCCCCATCTGGAATCATGGAGTAAAGAGGTAGAAGGAGAGCCGTCTCATTTGAGGGGAAAGTTGAAAAGTGTCCAGCTGTTTACTGAAAATAGAGGTTCTAATAATGTCCATTCCAGAATGGCGCTAGTGTCTGAGAAATAGAGCGATATGAACAATGAACATAGCTGTTGTAGATGAGGTTTGCTGAGTTATGCCACCCATAATGAATGGCGCTAGTGTTTGAGAAACATATATTCGAACATAGCTGTTGTAAACCGCCCCACTTGTAACTGGACGCGTTTTTACGAACATTTTTCATACACAAGAGATGGCCCTCTTTCTACCTCTATACTCCATGTCTGGAATTGAACCCGTGAAGCCTATTTATGTGACAGAATGTGTAAACTGGTTCAAGCTGTGGGTTATCTCGTCTATCAGTCGGTATTGTCAGTAACCGTTAGCGTTTAATTCCGAGGTTTAATTAAGGTTATGATAATGATTCTTTGATTGAGACGTTGAAATAGATAGTTTTTATACATGCATATTATTGTCATGAATAATGTTATAAGAACGGATCTAGTATGGAAACGATAAAAAAATCATATTTTACATCTGAGTAGATATTTAGGCTCACCTAATTTGATAAAAAATGAACAAATCTTATGCTTCATCTCTCATTAACAATGAGCCCAAGTCCATTAAGGACTGTATAGTTTAGTAGGTAAGTAAAGTAGGTAATCTAATATTACTTACCTATATCATTAGTCATTAATTGCAATTTATCTCTCCACAAAAAAGTAACATTATAACAATGTAGGTAACGGAAAACGCAACCAAGTATGACACCAAGGTCACAATCACTCAAATCTTCCTAACATGCATTAATTATTTACATACCTAATTACCAAAAAAGAGACACGGACATACCGAAGGTACACTGTGGCTATTTCCCTAACTTTACACTAATCTGTGGAGCATTAAAAAATACATTAACACACATTCAGGTAATTAAAGCGTGGTACACGTATAATTATGCAACAATCTTAACTAAAATTACTTATTTAAACACGCATTATTTAAATATGGCTATTAACTTGAGTTCGACTTTCCTGTTCCTGAATTTTAAAAATATTAAAGGATACATTCTCTGCGGTGATTATTCTCTCAAAGGCTCTTTCAGCGTATTTGTACAAGGCAATGTTTTTAGTATCTTGGGCAGTTGTTTATCACAGGAACTGGCCATTTTCAATGGCCAATATAAGAATTGGGCAAGAAAACCGCTGGAACCTCAGACCTCGTACCTGCAATAAAATTAAATAGCCTATCTATACCATGCTTGTTTCTAGTAGGTCTTTCAGTCTTCTAGACCCATAGTCTAGTCTAGACCTTATCTGTTAGGTATGTTTATGTGCTAAATAGATAACAATAAGTACCCGCTTTATATTACTTACATACATAAAAAATAATAATTATACCGTATACATAATACATACAAAATAACTATTAAGTGTATATATTTGTCTTAGCAAGAATTGTAATCCATCCATCCATCAGCCCTTAGAGGTCCACTGCTGGACATAGGCCTCCCCTAACTTGCGCCACTCTGACCGGTCCTGAGCCCTCTGAATCCAGCGGATGCCCGCTGTCTTCTTCAGGTCGTCGGTCCATCTTGTCGGGGGGCGTCCTGTACTTCGCTTTCCGAGACGCGGGCGCCATTCGAGGACCTTTCTTCCCCAACGGTTATCGGTCCTTCGCACTATGTGGCCAGCCCATTGCCACTTCAGCCGGCTAATTCTTTGAGCTATGTCGGTCACTTGTAATCACTTGAACCAAAATAAATCAAAGCTCAGTTAGTAATCTATGTAAACCAGAAAGAGATTTATTGTTTTTTTATATTCAAGCAAGTATATATATGTACGAATTAAGAAGTAATTCCTTTAAGCAACGGTTTTGGTTCGGTACCTACTTTTAAATGAACGTTTATTCTCTTTTTTTTGTGCCTTTAAAACTGCCACAGCCAAAGGGTGGTGTCAATTTATTTCTTTACTGCATTTTAATGACAACAGTAAAGTCATTTATTCTTAACCATCAATAAGTGATACTACCGACTTATTGTCACTTCCATTAATCTCATACCATGATATTAATAAATAAACCATACGCCATAGGATTGGGACAATAACTCCGAAACATAATTTTAAATCATCACCACAAGCATGCATCATCAACATCATCTCATTTCCATTCACCATTCACCAACAGGTTTCGGATTAAGAGAAATATGGGAATATTTAATAGGAGCCGGAGTCGGTTATGGTCAGTATCCTTACCCGGGCGGCTCGGGGTACTACCCGGGTGGTTCGGGGTTGTACCCGGGCAGCGCGGGGCACTACCCTGGCGGATACCCGGGGAGCAACTACGTGGAAGGACCCCCCGGCGCGCATCCCGGGTGCCCGCTCTGCGACTCGTCGGTGTACAGTTACTGCTCTCATAAACAAGCTCACGATTCCTGCTGCTGTGAAACCCAGTCATGTAAGTATTGATATTTAACATCTGGGATATACCTGAAGCGCTCATAGCCCTGCAGCTTGCGTCGATCTTAAGTGATTGACAAAGTTAACCAACAGCGGGCGCGGTCGGTAGTTGGATGGGTGACCGCTAGTGGCAAAAAATTCTTGAGCGTTTCCGTGCTTCGGAGGGCACGTAAAGCCATCGATCCCGGTTATTATCATAAGATAACAGTCGTTAAGCCACGTCGGAGACCGGTTTGAAAACTTCCGATCCTCGAGTTGGCCACTAACCCCTTCACCAATCCGCACTGGAGCAGCGTGGTGGAGTATGCTCTAGACCCGTGCCTAGTAGTAATACCTACCATGATTCGAAAACAAATCCCCAAACGGCCAACTAGGCTTTACCCCTTTTACTCTAGTGCTATAACATCCCTTAATGATTATTGACGCCTTCAGAGTCTACAAATGTAATTAAGAAATAAGTTAAATCGATCTTATATTCATTATTGACACAACAGTTGTTCTGTAAGGTCCGGTCCCGAATTTTTGTCTATCGTCGCATAAAAATACCCAGGCATGGAATGTCGCCAGTCAACGCAGCTCCTAAGCATTTAAAATCAGTTACATTTGATTCGTACTAAAACCGATAATTACTTCCAGTCCTACCAAACTACCAGTGCCGCAAGCGGGACTGCAACTTCATCTACGCGAACTCCTGCCAGGAGTACCACCTCATCTCCAGCTGCTGCTGCATCGACCTGCAGAAGAACGCCGCGCCCGTCGTCGCCATCGCGCCAGTCGTCGCGTAACCGACCTTATTGCCACTTACATTAGGTTCAAGTTATTGAGTGCTGATAAATGTAAATACATGTCACTAACATAAAAATACAGATGAAGCAATGCTTTTATCTGATGTAAGGCAAGTCGGGGCAGAATGTGACAGATAACACAAACAAATACATGTACTAGTACTACTACAAATCATATAACTTATGTCATATTGTAACCCTCTATTACAAATAAGTGTTGTCCCATCTGATTTTTAAGTTTAAAATGGACATGTCTTCACACTTATGGTGATCGCACATTAAGTATATCCGCATCGTACGTGCCGGACGCGCAGTTAGCTGAACGCACAATGTCACAAATACAAATGCGGTGCGTACGGCGGGTACGGTGCGGACATTATGTGCGTTCAGCGTTATCTCATAAACTATAGGCTAGATTAGGCTAAAAAAAAGGCTAGGTTAAGTTAGGTTAGGTTATACTCCGACTGTATTGTAGTTATAGCTTATTTTAAAATAAATAATTGGTTTTTAATGTATTTTATTGTTGTTTTCTGTTTCCCGTACCACATGTGACAATACAATCATGCAAATCAAAATTTATACTGGTTTGTTTGTACTTTGAAAAGCTTTATTTCGGCTGATTTGTTTACACAAGGATTGCTAATTATTGTAAAGGGTTTAATATTACACATTCGTGTATTATACTTTTTCGTCTTTAAAATTTAAAACTGAATGTAAAAATTTTCTTAGCGCGTAGTAAAAAACGAAATATCAAACTCTTCGCATTACTTCAAGAAATAACGCTTTGTTTATTTTAAAATTATTTAAAAAGAAATTAATGTATAAAAATAAAACAACAAAATATAGACTTACTCATTTATGCACCTCGAATTCAATATACGCACAGACAGACAGACAGACAGACATGCTATATCGCTACATCGTAGAAAAGAAGTTTACTGTTTTATCTTAGTTTAGGCGTCGGGACTGATAAAAATTGGGATTCCGTGAATTGGGACACTTTCCACATAACATTTTAACGAGTATTAGCAATGTGACCGAAGAATTCGGCTTTGACATGCAATACATAAATCTTACAATTTAAAAAGTTGTACTGTTGTTTTTTGAACTAATTACACCAAAGATATTTAATGTGTATTAAATATTATAAGGATACCAGCTGACCTTCGAACTTCGTATTGCCTAACAATCAATGAACGTAGTGTTACTTTTAAGTTTTGACTAAACTTTTATAGTTTTGGTAGGTTTAAATCTGAGAACATTAAATTCCCATTCCCTCTCTCTCCCCCTCTCAAAAATGACGAACTTGCATACTAAGTTCCATCCCCGAAATTAACCCTATAAAGGATAATTTTCCAAAAAAATGTGTTTAAGTTAACTTTTGTTTTTACCCCATAGGGTATGAATTCCCAAAAATCCGTTCTTAATTGACGTCTCCTTAGCATAAACTATCTCCCCGCCAAACATCTTAATCAGTTTGGTGGTTTCGGAGATTCTTTGTTTAATCAGTGGTGTCGTTTTTCGTCTACCTACCCATACGTAGCTTCGTATAGGTATACGTAGATATAGATAAATTCATCACTTATACCATTAACAAAATCCAATCTTCTTATCAAAAATGTGATGACCAAATGTAAATTACCATTCCTTGTAAAGAGATACAGTGAGAACACGATTTTAATTACATAGGTTTTTGTCAAATTGTGTCATAATAATGTCTTGCCTTGGAACAGGAACCATGAAATAATTATTTAATTAATTAAACGCACAACTAACATAAATCCAAACCCTATTTGCCACATTACGTAAAAACAGTTCCAAATGTCAGTGTGCTTGACAATCCTTGATCCTTGAATGTTGGTACTTAAAACACCATTATGTGAACGCCCTAAGGGGTTTAATTGATAATTTTATTACCACTTAAGACACATTGCTAACTTAATACTCGTTAAAATGTAACTATCATTTAATACAAGTTAACTGAAAATATCACCGATATCGCTAAATCAATGGTACATCTAATGATATCGGCACCTCCCACAGTATTGTCTCATTACATTATATTTTTGAAAAATGACCTAACTTCGTTAAATATTTCATGTTTACAATTAATTGTCCTTCAATTACATATTTAGGTATACGCCCTTTGGGCAGGTGTCGATATTTATACATGTATGGTTCCCATGGACTAAGCAATGAACATATAAAAATGAACTCAGTCCACTTAAACTTACAGTCGGCTTTACACAATCAAAACCTGTCTCACTCAACACTAATCATTATTGCAATGACTTGAGGTTCACAATGCGATGCACGTAAACAGGATGAGAATTCCGACTTAGGCGGAACATACAAAACGGAGAATTACATACATTGTCATAAAAATATCGCGTCAACGCGAAACGCACTTTACAATAATGAGATAAAGTCCATTTTATAAGTTTCGCGTTAACACTATAATACTGAGTTATGAAACTCTGTAAAAAGATTAAAAAAACAGCGACCTTGCCACGAATACAATGAGTATGAAACGTTTGAGGGTAACCAGCCATTACTTACTACCTACAAGCCACAGACAACACAACTTCCGTCATTTTAATGTAGATATTTTGGCTTAATTATCAGTTGACATTTGACAGACAATAGTGACAGATGAACCTGTCTACACTTGCCTACTTAATTATTCCTTTATTATTTGACTTATCAAACATAATGTACCTATCCCAGATACCGTTATAATGGTACCTCCTACCTAACATACGACACACATCTTTTATTACTGAACTATAATATAATAATTATAAACTAATCACTGGCGGGTTGTGCGAAGTCAATATCCAAAGAATACTTAATAGGGTACTAAGACCCTAATTTTATTGCTATTATAGAACAAAGATACAGTGTTTTTTGAGGTCCCTGCGTCATAATTATGAAGCTGTTAACTTTTAACACATGCAGACAATGATATTATGTGTATAAAAAGGTAGATATGCCAAGACGGCGCTGAAATTACGTCAGTCGAATTCAGTCGAGTATAGCGATTTTAATTCAAACAGTTGATAGCTGCCTTTGAGTGAGGCTGTCTAGTTGTCTTTTTCACTATTATGGTTTAGTAGTGCCATCCCTTTTACATAATTTACCAATGTAATAAGGATTGGTGTAGTGAAACAAAAGATAAACGTGTGTGTGTTGTAGCTCGGTCAGAACAGATTTTTTGGTTGATTTGTAAGGGCATGACGTATCTATAGTTTAATATCATTGCATGCAGATGACTGCACAGACACTGTTTTATAGTCCATCAGCCTGATGGCATCAGGTTTTTTAAACAACTTCAAAAAAGGAGGTATTCAATTCGACTGTATTTTTTTTATGTTTGTTACCTCGAGAACTTTCGACTGGGTGAACCGATTTTGATGATTCCTTTTTTATTCGAAAGGTGGTGCTTGTCATGTAGTCCCACTTAAATTTCAGCGAGATCTGGCTAGTAGTTTTTGAGTTATGCCTAATTTTGAAGTCAGTTATTTTTTGTCAAAAATTATTTTTATTCGAGACCTTAATTTTTATATCTTCAGTAAATGCTCACATTGAATTACTTTTGTTACGGCGGCATTTCAATATCACCTATAGTTTGGCTGATCCCTTAGTGAATCCTAACAACAGCCACCTATTAGACGCAAAGCTTTCCTGACTCAAACGATAACTCAAAATACATACTAATGGACTCATTAAAAAAAATTGTTTTCCTTTGACGATTAGGGTTCGAACGATACTTTCGATACTGAGTAGGTATCGATACTTTTGTTCGCGATACTCGATACTCGTACCTGGTAATTACTCGCAAGTACTCATATGAAACGTAGGTATCGAGTACTTTTAAAATACCGAGTACTTTTCAGTATTTTCATAAGGAAAAAGATCAACTGCGGCCCGTTTTAGCGCTCGGACTAAACAGAAATTCACTGTCGATGACCTTTTTTTTTTAGCTGTGATGTGACTGTGATCCTCGCGAGTACTCGATACTCGATACTGAGTAGTATCGATACTTCAGGACCGATACTTTTTTGGTATCGATACCATACCCGTCGATACCACACGAGTACTCGGTATCGATACCAGAGGCCGATACTTCGAACCCTATTGACGATAGATTAGCGCCATACAATATCATACAGCAAGTACCAAAAAGTATTTTACCAGAGTTCTTTTATATTTTGTGTGAAATAATTTACCAAAAAATATTTTTGAAGTAATACTTCTTATGGAGCGTTTGGAAAAAATTATAAAAGTAAAAATTTTACGATACGACAGCCAAAAAGCGACATGATGAAGGTGCGTGATACTAAGCGCACAGCAATCTCCGGAGTTATTCTGGATTGCTAGCGAGCGAGTGAGAGGTACTTATAAGTAAGAGGTAAATATAACTACTTATGTGCGTACATACGTACAAACACACGTTTTTTTTGTCGATTTTCTAAATCAATACAATTAACTGCATAAGTTTCATTGTCTGTATCTTTTTCCTATAATTATCTGTATCTTTGTCCTATAATCTGTTGTGTTGCCTATGGTTGTCCATGGTTGTCTATACCGGCACTATGGCTAGTCACCTGGCCGCTAGATGGCGCTCAACGCATCCGATAGTGGTTCTTCTCCTGCACCTGGCACAGCTCGCCCTTGAAATCGAACTCCACCGTGAAGTCCAGGTCGCGGTTGTTGCGCACGTTCTGCTGCATCGTGAACGTCCCGGTGATCTCCTCGCCTTTCTTCACCTGGGAACGGAGTTTGGAGATTTTAATGAAAATAGAGCGGAGAAATAGATGTATTGGTGATAAATACCAATGGTTACATTTATATTACAATACCTTATCCTCATGAGACTTATACAACTCAAACGATCTACAACTTATGCAATATTAACTGATTTTCATAACGATAATTATTGTTTATTCATAATATTTTAAACATGTTTCTATTTCCTGTATCGGAGACCCAGAAATAATACAAGTTTCCGCTTACTATTTAACCGGCAATGCATCGAGGATACCTAAAACTGCACATAAAATTACGTCTGCAGTAGTATAGTATTTTTTAATAATGGTACGATAAAAAAGTGTAACAAACCGTCATATACTCGTCGAAGTAGAAGACGGTCTGCTTCCAGTGCGTGTAGGGCGCCTCGGGCGCGGTGCTGAAGCCCAGCCGCTTGTGGGACTTGGTGAACTCCACGTTGAAGAACGTCACGAGCGCTTGGATGAAGTCGTTACGCCGGACCTGACAGCAATAAATAATCTAATATATAAAAGTCTCGTGTCACGGTATGTGGTTGCACTCCTCTGAAATAGCTCGACCGATTTAAATGACATTTTTGGTGTATATTTGGTAGATATGAGAATAGGTATTAAAGTTAATTTAATTCATACCACTTGGTTATTAGGGTCCAGAGAAATTATAAATTTTTTGACGCAAATTTTATTTGTATTTTTTTAGATTTGACATCAAAAAATACTCATAACCCCAAATTTTCACCCTTCTACCCTGTATTAATACATGTTGCAGAATAACGTCTGCCTGTTCAGCTAGTAATTTTATATCATATTAATTATTATATCACCTTGGTTGGCAACTAATCAGTAAAGCCTTTGGTGTCACTGACATCCATGGGGCAACGATAACAACGTACCTTGAGGTGGATCGTCACCTGATTTATTGGCTATTTCCATAAATAAAAGGAATTAACTTGACAGTTTATCTAACTTAAGATGTGAATAATTGAAGTTATATCTACACTGCTAAACAATAACTATATTGGCATAGCTAAGCAAATTACTATAAAGAGAAACCAATGACAGACATTGCTGTGCAGTAAATATTAGTAAGAATTTCAAATGCGATCCTTTAGTTGGCAGTGAAAAAAATATATTTATTACTATAGTAAGGTATTATGAACCTTTCAAGTTATAGCTAGTTATACCTAATCAGGGGAATTGCTTACCTGAAGATGGAACTTAGATTCAAAGTTCAGATCTTCCTTCTTAACCGTATACAAATCTATCTCCTTCAAAAGGCAAGAATTTGTGACAACCTGTAAAAAAAGATAACAACTATTTTAAATACATAATTTAGATTTTTTAGTCCGGCCATCCATTTTGACATTTTATACTGAACTTTCTTTAATTTCTTGTTAATGTATATTTTAAGTGCTTAACAAAAAAATATTTTTAGTTTCAACATCTGCTGATTGTCTAAACTTCTAAAGGTGTAATTGGAAACAGTATTGAGTGTGTACATTTCAGGCAAATCATAGATCATATCAAAATCATGAATCTATCCTGGTTTCCTCACCTGTTTGGCATCAACTACGTCCACCAGCGGCTCCGAGATGGCCACCTTCCTGATGGAAGACATGTTGAAACCGTACACATCGTCCCACCAGTTTATTTTCTCGTCCTTGTACTGACGGTCCTCGATACCACAGATGAACAACGTACATCTGTTGAACAACGTACATTCATTGTTTGATTTGAAACCATGAAACAATAAATGTCAATTGATTAGTGGTCAATTGGTGGCGTTTACACATAATCTTAACAAACATTATATACATACACTTAATAATATAAACTACATAAACTTAATAAATAATTTTAATTAACTTAATAAACTAAATTAGCAAAATGTACAACTTTAATGTAAACAAGCTAACGCCCCAACTCAGAGTCTCTAACGGTTACTTAAATCGCTCCTTAGTACAGAATTTGTATGGCGATTTTTTACTAAGGAGCGATTAAAGTAACTGTTACTGACTGAGTTGGGACGTAAGAAACATTCCACCTTGTACATTTATTTATCCTTTATTTATTGCAACCTTACAATAAAGAGCACTATGGGTGGACTTAATACCTTACATTTTATAGTATTCTGTACCAGTCAACCATTGTACAATTCAATCTATTGAAACAGATTTTTTGTTACACAAACAAATCATTTTTCACAAACAATTTTTTGAATGAAATCTAGATTTGATGCCATTAGGCATTAAGTCCGCCCATTGTACCCCTTAGTATTAAGGTGACAATAAAGAATAAATAAATAAATAAATTTCCTATACATACCTGTCCGGGAAGAGCATGCCGTCGGGCTTCAGCCACTTGTCCCTGGCATAGAGGACGGTGTCCAGCATGCTCTCGTAGAAGAGGCAGTAGCCCATCCACTCCGATATTATGATGTCCACTTTGTCTACTGGTAACTCTACCTCCTCCACCTACAAATATACAGGATTTTTGCTTATCTTGCCTTTTTCTAACATTTGGTGATCATACCCTATGCGTTTTTTGTCATAGCAGTCATTTACTTAACAGAAAAATAGTTGTTTTGAAGATTTGGTTGCTTATCATGTCATATTTATAATATGTAAATTTACAGTCTCTAGTATAAACACAATTACTTAAAGTTATTTAATTTCATATCATTTACATCATCATGTAATTAAAAACACACCAATATACGAGCAGACTAGCCAGCTAGTAACTGGTATTAGTAACTAGTCACTATCGCCAATGGACCTACGGAATGCCTTAGGCATCCCATTGTTACCGGCCAAGAAAGAAGACGATAGAAAGATCAAATCTTACCTTCCCCCTAACAACCTGGATGATTTCACTGAGATTGTTGGCCTCTATGATCTTCTGTGCGTAATCAACGATGTTTGAGCACTCCACCGCATACACCTTGCTGGCCCCGGCTTTGGCTGCGAACATGGACAGGATGCCCGTCCCACATCCTATGTCCAGGACTGTCTGGTGGAAACAGGTAAATTGGTTAAACAGGACAATAATGCCATGTTCGGTTTAAAGAATCTTTATTTCCCATAAGACATACAATGAAGTACAATGTCATTAAAAATGACAAACTTAAAGAACAATGCCCAAAAATTATTTTTTATTTTTTGTAGCGTCTTAAAACGTCAGTTATACCGAAGCAATTCATTTATTTTTTTATGTATTTTAAAATTAATACCTGTGCTCGTATTACCCAGCGTAAAATAATTTTATTAATAAGTGATGAATTGACTATAATAACAATTATGTCAACAGTGTCCATTTTCATTTGGGCACTCACTTCGATACATAGCTTGTATCAAGCAAGATATAGGGAGACTTCTGGCCAATATTACACACAGAATTTCGTTATAAATGTTGGTAACAAATGTATTGATGTCAAATTTCCATTTCCGGTTGTCAATCAAAAAAAAGTCAGAATAAAAAATAATGGTAAAAATTACGTTCTCCCCTACTCTATGACTCAATGGTTATAAGAATTCAATCTCAAAATACTTTGGTTCTGGGGTGTGTCTGCTGAAAATTCTTATATATCTAAGCTCAGAAATTAACGCGGCGATTTTTAGATTTTTTTTTATTTTAAGACGCTAAAGTTGAAAATCAAATAAAACGATGTATGGCAGTTGGGCATTGTTCTTTGTGAAGTATGGTTTTGTTCGGCAAAGTTGTAAATTTTGTTATGTTATATATCTAAGTGTGTGTGTGTGTGTTGGGATAGCAATACTAAAATATTAACACAATGATAGATAATAGAGGGTCGTATTATTTTTTAGCTAATATTATAAAAGTGAATGTTTGTGAGGACGTGTGTGTTTTAGACCTTGATCTGTAATAACATATAGAGGAATTATTATCCTGGAAAATTTGGGGAGAGCCCTAGTATAGTATGAACTATCTCTTGTAGACGCATTCAATTTTCAATATGTTTAAAATGAGGCATGTCAAAGCACCTTTCCGAAAAGCCAAAAAATTACGTGCATAAGTGTTATCAAGTGTATCAGTGTTAACTATATGAATAAATTATTTTTGAGGTATGGAAATTTTAACCATGATCTGTGATAACAGTGAAGAGTTTACTCACAAGAAAATCCATATTATAGCAATGAACTTGAAAACCTTCAGAGTAAATTGAACTGCCTTGCCCTTGGTCTTTAGAAATTTAAAACGAGCGCCAAAATTGACGTTTCGGTTTGAGTAATAACATCTTTGGGTTCTTTTGTTTTGTGATTTTCAAAATCTTTGCATAGGAATTGAAGAATGTGCATTGTACTTACTTTTCCCTTAAATAGATGCTTATTGTGATACATAGCATTCCTATACGTGAGTGTACGGACTTCATCTTTGAGCATCTCCTCGTGGATGCCAAAATGTGCGTAGGAATCGAAATAGTAATCCCGGGACGTCATCTCTTCCGCAGTAACATTCTTATCGGGCCCTAAAAAATTAATTTAATGTAAAAGTCACGTTTACGTACAACAAAGAACACGTTTTTCAACACCAAGCACCGGCATTTTTATCCGACGGAACTTATAACTCACCGTTTTCAACGACCGGCGTGGACGCAGCAGATGTTCCTTCTTGTTGGGCGCAATCCATACTTTCCATTTTACCCTTAAACGGGTATGAAATAGTAAAAAACTGGAAATTAACTAATTTCAATTTATAACCTGAAACCCGAATGGGCCGACTGCGCTTAGCTTAGAACAGCAACGCTGAATCGATTTTGTCAAAGACAACAGATTCTTTTTGGGCAATACTCTTAAAACTTATAATACACTTAAACCTTAAACTATTAAACTAGGGATCTAAATATCACAATGTGCAATAATTTTCACAAAATGTCCGATAACGCTCAAATTAAGTTTTTCGTAATGTGAATTAATTTACAAGGAACAAATTGAAATGAATGAATGAATGCACAGAGTACTTTATACCAATGAATGAAAAAAAGAATGTGATTTTGGATTTTGCCATTTTGTCTATGCTTTAATCGTTACAAATAGATTAAAAATATAATACAGTACATGAATTTAATAACCATAGATCAAAGCACGATTATCTTTTCATACATGTTTATTCATATGTTGTTTTCACTCTTTTTTATCAAAAAATTTAAACAGGTTCTACTGAGAGTGCTACATCACCGAAAACAGAACTACTGTAGGTTCTACTTAATAATTTAAAAAAATATTATACCGGTATTTTCTTTATATAAATACCGATAAACATAAACAATTTAGGGAGCAATAAATAATTATACCATAGTGTATGTAATATCAAATCCATTGACAAGATTCGAGATTCAAAATATAATGAGCTGCGGAGACAATAGCTAAATAATTCTCGTTGTTTTATTTTAACCGAATTCAAAGGGAGATTGCTCTCAATTTTCTATTTATTGTTAAATTATTTTTTTATGTTTATTTTAACCTCAAGACTCCAACTTGGAAAATTCTAATTTTAAACATGTTTTAAAACTTACAGGGTAACTTACAGGGTACTTAGGGTTCCGTACGAAAAAACGAAAAACAGAACCCTTATAGGATCACTCGTGCGTCTGGGCGACCGCCATTCATAGCCAATTTACTCCGAAATTACTGGACCAAATGAGTTGAAATTTGGTACTAATGTTTTCTGATGATGTGATGCATGCTGAATTGAGGATATTTCTTAAATATTATAACCATACCATAAATATTTAATAATTATGTACATAGTATTGCCATAAATACTGTTACAGCCACTGAAGTATTATTACTAGCGTATAGTACCGACACCGCGAACACCATGTATGTCCCAATGCATTGGCGCCACGTGGCTTTAATCTTCAATGGATTCGTTCGATTTTAAAAGGAGAACCGGGGCTCAATTTTGAAAATCGAACTTCCCGGGTGGGACACACATTTTGTTCGAGATGTCTGTTCTATGACATTATACTTCAATGTTTACAGCCTTGTTTAAGTATCAAATACTATTATAGCGTGAAATGTGTCAGGCCACGCGCAATGTAGAGTTCCAAAGTAATAAGTTTATCTACTATTACTCATTAACTACTTATGTTAACGTAGCCGTGACAGTTTTCCTTGTAAATTCATCATATAACCTATTTTTGAGAATTTTTCAATTCTCAAACTCCAACCGTTTCGCCGGCAGGGGGGGGTAACCAAAATTAGCACTTTAAAGCCTAATATTTCGCAAACACATCCCTGATTCCAAAAATGGTCTTAGAAGACCAATAATATTTTTGAAAGACCTTTTCAACGATACTCCACACTTTAGAGTACATGATGAATAAAAAATTCATCCTCACGTTACCTGTAGAGGAGGTACCTACCCTGAAAAAAAATGTTTTTCAATATTTTATTCTACGATTTTGGAGATTTAATAAAAATAAATATATATATTCGGGTTATTAAGTTGTACCGCTTCAGTTAAGCGCCTTCTGCAAATTTGAAAAATAACACATGTTTAGGGTCAACGCACATTTATTCGGCGCCATTCGGCTTTTGTCCATAGTAAACAACGATTTTGTATGGAGACGCGTACGCATTCTTTCGGCTCCGAAAAGCCGAAAAGAAGAGTCGCTGTTTACTATGGACAAAAGCCGAATGGCGCCGAATAAATGTGCGTTGACCCTTACGTACCGTGCGGCAACTTTTTCAAGGACAGAGCCGAGTCGGAGAACTGTTTACCGTGATCAATTGAATGTAACATGAAGACCTTGGACCCTGAACTTATCAATGACAAACAAGGCATTTTCGTAATAAACCTCTAAAAAAATTAGGGCTCGAGAGATGACCGGCTTTGTTAAAAGAAAAAAAGAAAATGTGTGCAATTCACACGTGGTAGAAGTGAAACTTTCCAAAATTTTGGTTTCAAGATAATGAGATGAAAAAGCAATAAATCGAATCTTCTACCTTGTTCCTCGCGTCATCTATGAATACAACTTAGCACTTTTTAAAAATCTATCTAGCAATAAAACGAATCTTCTATCTTATTCCTCGCGCCATCTATGAATACAACTTAGCATTTTTACTGTCTGTATAATCGGTCGGTCGATCGACAGATATTAAACAACGAAAATGAAATTCTTATTTTTTGTTGATAAATTCTTTGAAAATATTTAAAAGAGCATTTGAAAGTATTTAAAAACAGTATAAAAATAAAACTAAAAAAAGAAATACTGAGAGACGCGAACCTGCGCATCAGGTATTGTGTATCTACGTCCTGACCATTGAGCTACGGAGAAGTTAAATTCTAAGACGAAATTAGCGGTTATATTATCTTACCTGTCGTTTTTCCGTTGCATCCGGTTTGAAATCACTAACGATTCTAAAGAAGTTTCACTTCAAAAAATTTATGAAGAAAGTTACAAAAAACAAAGTGATAAAATATTATGCCACATGGGCATAAAGCGCGTCACACATGGCGAAGATACTATAACATTTTAGCTTAACATAAAATATCGCTCACTATACATTTTGTATGAACCATCACACACGGCTAAGATACGATAATATTTTCATATTACGCATGTTAAGATATCGAGCGATATGGAAATTTTATGTTAAGATGGGGGCCGTCCATTAATCACGTGAGGCTTGAAAGGGGGGGGAGGGGTTTGACAAAAATCACGAAAATATCACGAGGGGGGAGGGGGGGGTGTAGTAAGATATCACGTGTATTTATTTTTTCGTCAAACGCGCGATTTTTAAATAGAAAAGCAGCGTGTAGTGTGACTTTGACTTGCCGTTGCCAGGCAACGAGCGAAGGCCTTACGCGCCGCCACCGACTGCCCGGCTCGGTATGTTTTGGATTAAAACAATGTCGAAAGTAGGTGATCTGTATAAAGACCTTTTTGCAGAGTATAAGAAAGGAAAAATACACGTGATGTTGGGGGAGGGGGGGGGGTAGTCTTAACCCTCACTACATATCACCAAGGGGGAGGGGGGGGTTAAAAAATGCTAAAAAAAGATCACGTGATTAATGGACGGCCCCATGCTTAATATATCGTAACATGCCATGTTAAGATCCAAAATATATCGTAAGCTCCTTACACAGTGTGCACAATATTCGATGCAAAATGGAATGAAATATATTAATTTTACTTCTTCTTAGCCGTGTTGGTGTTGGCGGCTTAGAATACTGACCCCAATCCCGCGCCGGATGGGTGTCGTAAGAGGCGACTTAATCCGGCCCGCTGGTGGTAGGGCCCTCGGAGGGATTATATTGGTAGTATTGATTTTAATTGTTTATTAATACCATTATTACTATTATAATTTCTCCAGGGGTTCGCCTGGATAGCTACCACCAGCATGAGTCAGCCGCCAAACGACTCGTCGTGTTCCGGCTGGGGGCTTGAGAGCCAGTTCTTTCTTTCTTTTTCTTCTTTCTTTCCTGGCCGGCAACGCATCAGTGATGCCTTTGGTGTTGCTGATGCCCATGGGCGACGATAGCCACTTACCATCAGGTGGATCGTCAGCTCGTTTGCCGGATATTTTCATAAAAAAAACCTATTCTCTCTGTTTTTATTGTTGGAACGAAGTTCCTTATCGCGCGTTGTGAAAGGGGGCCAGACGGAAAATTTCGACACTTTTTGATTTTGCGAATGACGACACTTTTTTTGAAGTGATTCAGTTAGTTTTACAGAGATGGCGCTGTACAAACTGCGTAACTATATAAGGTAAATGAAACTAAGTATCCATAACGAATTCAACAAATTTAATAGTTTCCTTGAACTTACGTATGTTACAAGTATAAGTTGATAGCGTGATTCAGAATTAATTTACTAACGCCATCTATCCGCAACTAACCAAACTAAATATCTTAAGTCTGAACAGGCGCTGTACAACAATACAATACTTAAATCGAAAGGAACTTCGTTCCATCCAGGTGTCCCTTGACACCTCTCATGTTTTTGTTTTTATTATTAGTACGCAAAATATTGGAAACTATAAACTTTCGTTTGACTTTTTAAAATATATTTGAAACATTTTCGATGAAAAATCTTCGTAAAGATTAAACTCACCGCGGTCTTTCCTAAACTTTATATGATTAATTTCTACCCAAATTGTTCGGTAATGGCAACGTGCGGCAGAAATTTTTAAGTCATATTCGAAGTCAGAATCATCATCCGATGAGCTATCCAATAAATCTAATAGTAAGGCCGTATTATTAATATTAGACTATCCTGTATATAGATTGCGGGGAAATAACCCCAGTGTGACCCAGAGCTATTCGAGCGGATATAAATATTATCGTATCTTAGCCGTGTGCGATACCTTAAGATACTATAATATTTTATAGCAAGGCATCTTAACATAAAATATTATCGTATCTTCGCCGTATGTGACGCGCTTAAAGAAGCAAGCAGGCGTATTTCGATAAGCGTGGGCATTATCCTGCATTAATCATAGTTTGACTTGGAGTCTCATATTCGGGCTCATCTGTGATGTTTCTTTGTGAAAAATAAGTGAAACCCAGTGTATATATATGTACATCAAAATACCTACTGTTCTTGCAAAGTTTGTGGAACTTCCTCCTCCAAAAATTATCGAAAATCCACAATATGCAAAGCCAGACTAAGTACCTATAATAGGGAAGTCTCAGATGTCTGTGTCTATAAAAATCATGAATCAATGATTAAAGTCAACATTATTTTCAAAATGGAATTTAATGGGCACTATGGAATTAATTTACCCTCCCACGATTCGCTGACAACGATATAATATTATGTCTTAAATTAATGATTTACTCCTGCTTGAGTACCTAATGCACTTCTAATGGATGCCATACCTACACTATCAAGTATACTTATCAAGTCTGCAGTCTGACTTGTCAGTAGTTTGATTTGACGCGCCATCCAGTGTGCATGAGATAACTATATGGCCAGATAGCTTACCGTGGCCATACACGATCAAGTATACTGGATGCCGCGTCAAGTCTGCTTGACACTTGATCAAGTACACATGATCGTGCATGGCCTCCATAAAATGAAAGTGAAATGTTTTAATTCCTTCTTCTATTTTGGCAGTTTAGGAGAATGATGAAAAGTGTTTACCACTTCCTTATATGTCGGCAACGCCTTGATCCATCTGGTGTCATATTATGTAAACCTGGGTGATAGAGGCTTGTTATTAGCTGACCTGTCTCCTCGATTACCGTCTACTAGCTATAATTTTAACTCGAAACGTTATTTAATTTAATAGGAAATCCATGAGTATTTTCATTTCCTAATTACCTATTTGAGGGTATGGAAATAAGTGAAATAACCAACGCATTCGATGGCATAGATTTAATTAATAACATGTCATAACTTTTTACCTTCCTGTAATCAGCTGGGGGCACGGTCGTTTCCCCACCAAGACGATGGCACTAGTTCGCTTCTCGAAGCGCTTCGTCGTTTTTTTGAACCTTCATAACTTGGTTTTGGATTATACCAGAAAAACAAAATTCACGGGAATCGGGATATGATGTCAATAGTGAAGTTATTATAAGCCTACTATAATATTATAAAGTTTCAGTTGCATAGCTCTTATAATTTAGATTATATTGATATGTAAAAAAAACCCGAATTCGTCACTCACTGATGATCATCAAAATTAATTCGTACTTCCTGAAGTCCTAGAAAGCTGGAATTTGATGCTATTATTTGTACACAAACAACAAAAAATTGCTAAGACTTGGAACTTTTACCCCCCAATCCCATAAACTAGGGGATAGATGTTTGTATGAGAAATTCATAAATTTTGATGCTACAGGGCCTACAGGTCTGAAAATTGATATAGGGGCTCCTTGTTATAAATAATAAAATATGTAATTTATTTCAGGATTTTTAGTAAATTACCCCCACCCTTTAAATTAGGGAATGTAAGTCTGTATGGGTTTTTCGTATATTGTCTTAAGCAATTTACAAAAAAAAATTAAATCCCACCAAAACATTTTAATGTAAAATGTTGCCCAGACGAGAGCATTTGGCTCTACATCAATTTACCAGATTTTATTAAGAAAAAAAAATGCATTAAGATACAGATAACTTGATTTTAAGAGATACGCAAAAATAGTTTTTCATACTATCGATAAGAACAGCAATGCTTATGTCCTGGCAACATTTGTCATTTGTGAGTTTGAATTGTCAAAGTGGTCCGTCGAGTTATGGATTCAACTCTACACGCCCTTACTATACAAGTCCTAGAGTAGAGTTAGAAGCTTGGCTCTACATGTAATCTAATAACTTTTTATAGAGCCATTATGCTCTCGTCTGGGCAACATTTTACACGAAAATGTTTTGTTGGGATACTATCACTTATCAGTATGAAGTATATAATTTTTAAATGATGTATCTTTTTTCTCCATTTCTTCTCCTCCAGACATTTCCGGACGTAGAAAAAAGACAAAAGAAACGCGTAAAGGGTTAATAACCCTGCGAGTCAACGAACTCGAATTAAAAAGATCAGTTTGTTTGGGCAATACAAACTATCCCATTTTTATAGACTCCAGTCCAAAATAACATTCGAAATGTGAGCGTAGGCGGTTATGGGGTTGCATTCCTGGATCACTCAGCCCCGGATCTAAGGGGGGGCAAACCGGGGCACTTGCCCCGGGCGGCAGGTTCATGGGGGCGCCAAATCCTTGAGACAAGAATTCAAAATATCGAACAAATTATGTCACTTTTCCTACAATCTCATTGGTTTTTATCAAGTAAGCGAATCTTAATATGTTTGAAAAAACAGACTTTTCTATTTCTATACGCCCAGTTAGTTTTTGAACACATATCTACTAAGTGATTTAACTTAAGTGGTATAAAAAACAAGGCCCTTAGCTTGATCGCGTCTTATTTGAGTAATAGAATACAAAAAGTTAGCATAAACAATATTAAGTCATCGGGGTCACCGGCTGTGATGGGTGTACCGCAGGGCTCGATCTTGGGTCCGTTTCTTTTTCTGGTATACATTAATGATTTACCACATTATGTAAAGAACCAAGCGGATATTGTACTATTTGCTGATGATACATCACTAATATTTAAGTGTGAAAGGAATAAAGTAAATTTCGACGACGTAAATAGTGCTCTTTCGAATGTGTCGCGTTGGTTCACTATCAATAACTTACTATTAAATGCAAAAAAAACGAAATGTATCGAGTTTGTGCTACCTAATGTTAACACATTCACTGCGTTAGGAGACTTATTCGATCTCTTGCAAGACTTTCGTACTGTGCGGCGACTAAAATCGTGTTGTTTCACTCTGTTGCGGGAGGCCCTAACTTCTAAAGTTCTTTGTGTAATTGTAAGACAAATATACATATTTGCTTCTTACTGAAAGATGGATCCAAGGGCGTTAAAAAAAACTTTAGAGATGGATTAGTTCTCTAACGCACTGTAGTATAAAATGTTTCCTTGCGTTAGGAGACGTGTTGATACTCGTGAATCGTACCCCTTGTAGCCTCAAGTAAGGGAGGGCGGGGAGCGCGGGCACTGCGTGTATTTGTTTTAGTGTTGTTCAACTGTCGATGCGGACGATCACGCGCATGTTTGGAAAAAATACTATTATATATATGTTATCTGTGTATTAAATATATTTTGAAGTCTGTTGGTGAATAATGAGTTCTTTTAAAAGAAAAAAGTGTAAAAAGTCCATTTATTTTGGTGTAAATAAATTAGACTTAGAAACAAATGGTAAAAAATATAAAGAAAAATCATCATTATATCTTTCCCATTTTTACCGACTTCAAAAAAGGAGGAGGTATTCAATTCGACTGTATTTTTTATGTTTGTTACCTCAGAACTTTCGACTAGGTACTCTTTCCGGGTTATATATTTTTAAACGCTTTTATTTAGCTTCACTTCGGAGCATCAAAGCATCAAATCTTCAATATTATGATAAAAATGCTACTCTATTTACACGGCAATAAGGTTATTAAACGCTTTTATATTTAGCTTCACTTCGGAGGATCAAAGGATCAAATCTTGTAACGTTAATTTGAATGACTTCCCTTTAATGAAAATTGATGAAATTTGGCAGACATGTGTATTTCCGATGACAATACACGAAAATCAAAAAAAAAATTGAAATAAAAGCGTTTAAAAAAAATTTTTTTTGGATTCAACTTATTTCTATGTTTCTGTTTTATATCACAAATGAAAGTAATTAATTATTACATACTAAAAAGTTTTTTATTAAAGGATTATTATTTTAACAAGTGGTCACAAAAATGCTAGTCATTGGCAAAAGCAAAAAGCAAAGCAACAACTCATAATTGTCCCACTGCTGGGCTCGGGGTCTCCTCTCACAATGTAAGGGGTATAGGCCATAGTCTACCACGCTGGCCAAGTGCGGATTGGTAGACTTCACACACCTTTGAGAACTTTATGGAGAACTCTCCGGTGTGCAGGTTTCCTCACGATGTTTGGTATTTTTAATATGTATCTTATTTACTATTTATAAACAAGTGCACGCTAAATTAATTTTATACCACTTTTCCATTCCTAGGTGTGCTGGAAGAGATTTCTTATAGAAATAAGCATTGCCTATGTACAAAATTACTTTTATGACCTTTTGTAACCACTGTTATACGTGTGCATAAACTGTTAAATAAAAAAAAAATGTTTTCCTTCACCGAAGCAAGTGATAATTAACTTCTAATACGCACATAATATTTGAAAATTAGAGGTGCGTGCCAGGATTTGAACTCGGGCCCCTTGGTTCGGGAGACCAATGTTCTAACCGCTAGGCTATCACTGCTTTTCACTCATTGGCAGTTTTATTTATTAATTTAAACTTTTGAACCTTACAAAAAGTAAAAGGAACAAAGACGGACTTAATGTTAAAAGCATTCTCTGCCAGTCAACCTTCAATTTTAACAGTTTTTTTCTCAAATACTAAAGAAAGGGGGCGCCACTATCAAGGTTTTGCCCCGGTTCAAAAAAATCGTAGATCCGGGGCTGGGATCACTGGATGGTAGATAATATCGATATCATTGGAACGATATCATCATGTTAGACCGGTTCTCGTCGCACCGCTTTGAAACAGCATGTTATTGACAAGTTGTAAACAAAACAAAAATGTGACCAGCAAAAACAAAACAAATGTGAAATAGTTGAATATGACAATGTCCTAACCGAGTTTCTATAAGCTTCCTTGCTGAACGCACATAATCCGCACCGTACGCGCCGAATGCGCGCATTTGCATGAAATCAATGATATTATAAGTAAAAGAGGTATGAAATCATAATATGAGATCCCGATGCGGATGACATGCGGCCGTCTATTTATGTCATCTACATCGGGATTTCATATGATATCATACAAATCCGGCGCATTCGGCGCGTACGGGGCAAATATATGTGCGATCACCATTAGTTAATTTTTGTTATACTTACAACCTTGGAGTCACTAACGGTTACTTAAATCGCTTCTTAGTACAGAATTTGTATGGTGATTCTTTACTATGGAGCGATTAAAGTAACTGTTAGTGACTCTTGAGTTGGGGCGTTAAAGTTAGTAGAAGCTAAAGATTTTTTTAACTTCTACAAACTCTATGGACTATGGATGATGTGGTGCAAACCACAAACGTAGTGATTATAAAGAAACCTACTTTGGGGACAATAACACCAGACGGTTTCAGCGACTTTCAAGACTTCATAAAACATGACCTATCAGGCCCTTTTAAATTATCTTGTCTTAAATTACTCAGATAAGTAGGTACCTACTCTCCTTTGACAGACTCTGCCTTTCATTGTTTATGAATGAACTCACCTCACTCATTACCTATCAACGATTTAAAGTATCTACTTAAGTACCTACTTAAAGCTCATTCTCATTACATTCATAGATTGCCTATCTACTTTCATTGAGTATTTAAGTAGGTACACAAAGTGACGTGAACTGTATTCGTTTGTTGTGCATTCACAACACGAGACCAAAGCTATTATCGTACAAAGTGCATTGACATCATAGTATTTGTACAACCGTGTACAGTCGAACGAAAAAGTGGACGTTAACATTTAAATTGTAACAAATAATTTTTTTGTCACAGAAATAACTGTGGATCCATTGTTCTTTAGCTTCACATCGTTAAGTCCATTGAAACTGGCGTGGTAAAGGGTGATAACTTACCTTCACGTGGTCTATCTTCTCGTTTACCAGCCATTTTGTAGTGTAACATTAGCTACTACCAGTAAGTCCCGTGCCAGAAATACAGGCTTTAATCCTAGTTCAGGCATCAGACAGTTTTAAATTTTTAAATAGATACATGCAATTAAATGTAACAACTATAATTGTAACACTGTCAATAAACGATTATTTCATTATTTCACTAATACCAGAAATTATAGGCCGGTTATTCACGCTAAGTAAAATGGTCCACAATGGTTCATAATCATTCAAACACTGGTAGCATTATTATTTTTGAATTCCTAATGAAGTATAAATCAGCCAATTATCGCTATTAGGTAAGCATTAAACATATTTATACCTACTATGCATTTCAATGCGCTTACATTAAGCTTCAATTCAAACACATTAATTAAGCAACAATTACGTAGATTTAACTATTTGTTAAATGCATTTAATTGATTTCTTTTTTCTCGAATAATTCAAGTCATTAGTTACTTAATTTTATTATTTTCCCACCGATTTGTCTAATCTACGGAGATTGTTCTTAACACTACTTAATTAAGTTGTAATTTATTTAAATTTCTTAATACATGATTTTAAACTTAACTCATCGCGGACTGTAAACATTTTTAGTATAATACGGGTACTCACGATATATATTTTATACGCCGATATTTCGACCCAGTTACAGGGATCGTGGTCACGGCTAGACTGCGGTGGCGCGGAGAAACTCTTGACAGGTTCACAAACGACTTAGAATTTCTTAAAGTGCTTAAAGAAATAGCTGGCAAACGAGCTGACGATCCACCTGATGGTAAGTGGCTATCGTCGCCCATGAACATGAGCAATACCAAAGGCATCACTGATGTGTTGCCGGCCGAGAAAGAGAGAAAAAAGAAAGAAAGAACTGGCTCTCAAGCCCCCAGCTAGAACACGACGAGTCGTTTGGTGGCTGACTCATGCTTAAGAGTGGTAACTATCCAGGCAAACCTCATGGAGAAATAATAATAGTAATATAATTAATTAGGAATTAAAATCAATATTACCAATATAATTCTCCGAAGGGCCCTACCACCAGCAGGCCCGATTGTCGCCTCTTGCGACACCCATCCGGCGTGGGATTGGGGTTAATATTATAAGCCACCCCAATACGAATAGTGAGCGAACTAAGTAAAAGAAGAACTCAGTACGCTCTTATCAATTGTAATGTGAAGGATGTGATGTCATTACCTCGACCATATATCAGCGGGGTATACAATATATTATTTTTATACAAACGAACAGTAAATGCACGGCTGCACGGGTGTAACGTAGTCACCGTCGCCCATGGACAGTAACACTAAAGGTATTTACCAGGGATTCCTGCTAAAACAGAAGTGGATCTATTTCTGGCTCTTGGACTATGAATAGAAAATAATGCTTAGGGACAGCTAGGTAGGGATCAGCTACCACCATGCATGTAGAATACACATTCCGTACCATCCAATACAGTGCCGGATTAAGCAAGCGCGGGGCCCGTAGCGAATTCTTTCAAGGAGCCCTTGATCTACTACGGGTTCTTAAGTATAACTGTATTTAAGTGGTTCTTTAGTATTAAGTCTAAAATATGCGGGGCCCCCTTTCACAAGGGGCCCGTAGCAATTGCTACTCTTGATATGTTGTTAATCCGGCACTGATCCAATTAAATCCCGACTGTACCGTACCTACCGTATTTACCTTGATAGATATAGCTTTGTTCTTCGCACAGAACATCTAATAATTAGTAGATGTTCTGTGGTTCTTCGGTACCACGATCTCCAACTAGACATCTAGCGCCATGGCCTCGTTCGTTATTCAGGAGGATGCACGATGAAGAGCCCCTATAGCCCTATAGCCTAATTGATAGCGACCCTGGCTACGGAGCGAGGGGTCCCGGGCTCGATTCGAATATTTATATGACTGATAAATATTTGTACTCGGATGTTATTGTGATGTGTTATGTGTGTCGTCCAAGCCACCCGCGACACAGATAAAAACCAACTGCGGGGGTATGCCGTATGAGTGTGTTAGCGTTTATTAAATAGGGAGAAAATTGGGAACCTGGGAACTTTGGACAGAATTTGCATTTATGAATGAATATGCATTGGCTCATGGAGATGGATCCTTTCTTATCATCATTCTTAGTAGAGTTCCACGCGCACGTGTTGGTAAGTGCCGATACGTTTATTGGAACGAAGTTCCTTATCGCGCGTTGTGAAAGGGGGCTAGACGGAAAATTACGACACTTTTTGATTCTTACGAATGACGACACTTTTTTTGAAGTGATTCAGAGTTTTACAGAGATGGCGCTGTACAACAAAACAATACTTAAATCGAAAGGAACTTCGTT
The DNA here is from genome assembly GCA_963932265.1 of Thymelicus lineola. Classification (NCBI taxonomy): domain Eukaryota; kingdom Metazoa; phylum Arthropoda; class Insecta; order Lepidoptera; family Hesperiidae; genus Thymelicus; species Thymelicus lineola. Next base: position 2,069,873 of record OZ010699.1, on the reverse strand, counting down.
CCATCCGGGTGTCCCTTGACACCTCTCAAGTTTTGTTTGTATACCATTAAATAATCTATAATAATATTATAAAGCTGAAGAGTTTTTTATTATCTTTAACGATTATGAACCGAACAGTACCAACTCATTCACTTCGAATAGAATTTCAAACATCACTATCCTATTTTTAGCATGGACTAGTAAGTGTTACTACAAAAATTTACATCATCTAAATTCAAAGTGTGACCAGTGATACTGGGTTAATGTGCAAAGTCATTCGAGACGTATAATTATTAAAATACGCAAATAAATTATTATCTAATCTGTATAATAGGTAAATAGGTTTCTATTCTCCTAGTGCTGACCTATAGCAAACTGACGTAAGACATTTGTCCTACTTACTGCGCTGAGTGCCTAGCTAAGCTAAAACTCGCTAGCTTTGAAATCATAAATTGCGAATAACTAGCTAATATGCACTAAATTGTTCTAAAAACGCTTAGGTATCCTTGATAGTGTTTGTATTTTTCTCCTTCTGAAATTGTAATTCTACAAACTCGTAGCAACATACACATAAAGAATAAATAAATAAATGTGTCGTGGGTGCATTGGACAACACATAAAGACAAAAACACACACCCAAACTGAGAACAGAAATTTTAACTCATTATATTTCGCTGGAAATCGAACCCAGGACCCTTTGCACGGTGATAGCCATTGCGCCACACGGATCGTCAATGAACTCTCTGATGCACATTGCATATCATTGTATGTCAATGTGAGTGTCTCTAGAAGACTGGCTAAAGTTTGTAAAATTTTAATCGAAACCTGTGCGAAAGTTGAAAGTTCCTGGATCTATTCGAACGTAGAGACTTAACCTTCGTCCTCTTATCGCCAAATTCCCTTTTAATATCAATATCTTATCGGTTCTGCGATACTATGCAATCCAGAATACAACAGCAGTAGCTTTGAACAGATGTACTGTACTGGCTAAAGTAACTCGCACGAGCAGTGTACAATTCGGAGTTGAGGCGGATGGTCGCTTTTGCCGCCATTTTTAACGCGATCGATTTCCGGAATCGAAAATTTTTAAATTGATTTTTTTTTTGCAATAACCGCTAAGTTTATTGTGCCAGTGTAACTTAATTTGTGTGTGGATTAATAACGAATTTTATTCTTGCCGTTAATAAAAGGTGAGCCTCAGCAATAATTTTGCGTAAATAACATAAACCAAGGAATTATCCGTTTTGTTTGTAACATAATATGTTACTTATTACACTTTATAGACACTTGGCCTACTTGTTTACTAATCATTTCACATTAGACCACGGACACCATGGTCCTTTTCATTCAACAGCTGATTTGTTAATTCCACCCATCCACTGCAAATATTTAGGAAATAATTGAAGGTCACTTGAAATCGGACAAAAGTGGTCAATTAAGGCCCACTCATAGAGTTCAGTTGTGGGCACAGTAGACTTCAAACACGTTTGCAACCTATATCAGAAAAGGCATTGATTTGTAACTGAAACAGATTACAGAGGTCAGATCGCACCTTCAGTGAAAAAAGGCATAAGTTGAAAATTGCAATTTTACAGGAGACTGCATAAAACTCTTAAAATATCAATAAGTAGTCAAAGGAATTTACATTACGATTTCTTGCACAAAACCGTCAAGATTAATTATAAAAATTTGAAAAAAATTGAGCATATTCAACTTTTGTCCCTCTTTCCAATCATGTTAATAACTAAAATTCAACGTAAGACGACTTATGCTTTTTTTTCCACTTAGGGTGCGAGATGTACTTAAATAGTGGCGCCAGAGAAGTAGGTACCTTCTCGTAGTATTAACACTTGACTAAATATTATATCATATACCTACCTAATCAAGAGATAATTATCGCTTTAAATGAGCTGCATAAAAATATTTTATATCGTAATTTAAACATCGACTGCTAATTATGTTACCTGTGTGTATCTGTAGCATATAAAAGAAAATAGTAAATTGATAAAATTATGGTAACAGTAAATGTAGCACTATACTATATGTATATAATACTAACTATAAATAATTGTGACTATTCTGTGACAAGAGGAAACAAATAGTGGGGCGTACCTACGCAGACAAATAGATAAAAATTAATTATTTACAAAATAATTATGTATACAACAGTGTAACAATTTCATTCTAATTATAGCTTTTTACGATAGATGCATAAAGTAGTGAGCAAGACAAGTGCCATGTCACTTATTTTTGACTCTATGGATTTTCTACTCCACTCCAAAGTGCCTTTCACATAAGAGTTTCCTTCGCTCTTTTATTTATTATGTATCCCGTCGTATTAGTATGGTAGCGAAGAGAATTCTTAGGTGAAACTAGCTACGTAGAGCGCCCGAAACTGCCCGAAACTTTGAAACCCATCATCATCACAATAACCGATAGGTAACTGTGCCATTGTTGAGCTCAGATCTCCTTTCACAATGTGAGGGGTACATGCCATAATCCACCAGGCTGGCCATGTGCAGATTGGCATACTCATGGGGCCACAAATGGATTTAGTTTGCCATTTTTTTCTCTGTATAAGGACAGCCGAGGAAATGAAACCTTATTTAGGTCATGCCACAGGTGAACTAGATAGTTTTAAGGGGGACTTGCGGTCCAATAATACATAAAATAAAATAAAAAATACACCAAATAAAAATAAAATAAATCAATTGCGTCCAAGTGTTCATTATCGGATAATATAATATCCGTTAAAGATATTATACTCTCAGTTCTGACACACAGCTGTCGTAAATAAACATAATAACTTGTACATAATAATGACATTATGCAAGCGACGGACATCGATAATAGGGATAACGTTCATTACTTGTCATTGCTACATGATAGTTATAAATGTATTAAGTATAGTACACCATTTTAAATTACACACTCATACACCTTCACTAGAATTCCGCATGCCAAGCTAACTTATGGCCGTTTTCAATATTCTATCTATCCGTAAGTCAGTTGTCTGTCAACTGTCAAAAATTCATAGCGTTTGTTATTCTCGTGATAAGTGGCCCATAAGAGCAAAAGGTTGATTACCACTGAACCAGAACAACGCATAAGCCTATAGCGGCATGTTCCCCTGTTGGTGGGCGATGAAAAAAAAATGAAAATGAAAAATGATTTATTCAGCAACCATTATTATAAAATTTCAGTGCCACTAGCTCCCACACTAGGATTCCCTGTGTTGTGGGAAGCTAGGATTCACTCTCTCGCTACAAAAGTGGTTAAATAGCATACATAAATTCTAAAAGTTTACAAAAGAAAACAAAAAATTATATGGTAGATAGGACACAACTAGTGTTTATAATATTCTATATAGTGTTACAACTAGTGTTTATAATATAGTTTATAATATATTATTCTTCAAAACCCATGGATTCGATGGATTCTGCAAAACCCATTATTCCGGAATATTCCGGATTATATTATATCCGGAAAACACGGGCAAAGCCGCAGGCAGAGTTCAAGTATGTCTTAATTATCTAGTTAAACTTCGCACGCTCAGTGGAAAAAAGGCATAAGATGAAAATTGCAATTTTACAGGAGAGCAAAAAACTTAAAATATCAGTAAGTAGTCTAAGGAATTTACATTACGATTTCTTGCACAAAACCGTCAAGATTGATGATAAAAATTTGAAAAAAATGAGCTCTTGTCCCTATTTCCAATCATATTAATACCTAACTAAAATTCAACGTAAGTCGACTTATGTTTTTTTCTGCTTTTTCTGCTTTTTTGCTGCTTTTTTCCACTGCAGGTGCACTTAACATTTTTGTCGCTTCCATATCAATCAAAACTGATTCAAACTTCTAAAGTACCTTCCACTCACCTGAGATATCAGTCCCTTTACTTTGCGACCTTTGTGAATGAGGTCAAGTACCAGGAAACATAATAACGCAGTTCCGCTATTCGTTTAGCTGGAGATTAGTCGGTATACTGTGTCGCAGTAATTAGGTAAGTAGGAAGAATTGAGACCAAATTCTTAGGTACTTCATCTACCGGTCGTGCGTATTTAGGGTGTTGTCTGCCAGTCCCGCATCTACGATTTTTTTGAACCGGGGCAGAAAGTTGGTAGTGGCGCCCCTCCCTCCAGCATTTGGGATAAATTACTTAAAAAACTCCTACTAGTCTTTAATTGTGTATAAAGATCGGAATTATTTTTTAAATAAAAGAGAGGAAGAGGTAGAAGGAGAGGGAATTTAAAATTTAAAACTCTGATCTGATAAACCTACCAAAACTACAAAAGTTAAAAGTAACAGCAAAGTACGTGATACGAAGTGCGCCGGGTCAGCTAGTCATACTATAATTTTGGCGACCCCTGAAACTGCCGCCCGGGGTGGGTGTCCAAGTTTGCCCCTCCCTAGATCCGGGCTGTTGTCTGTTACGAAGAGGCAAAACAAATTAAAATTCATTTTTAAAATCACGAGATATTACTCTAGCAGTCTTTACACACTGGACTGCGATGTTTTCGATTTTCGGATCCGTATGACAATAAGACTGGACTGGACCCACAGACGATGACATTTCTGTAGCTTTATCCGTACTTCCGTATAAAATACGCGTGTTCTATCATAGCACACATGTTTTGTTATCTCTACAATGTAGTCTGCAGTCGCCTTTCAATTGCTAAGTACATTGCATTTATCCTTTGTCTGTACTGTGTTTTAACATCATTTATTTTGTATTTAAATACGGTTTATGCCGTGACTAATGACTACGCTGCTGAGTGCGGGGTCCTGAGTTCCATTCCCGACCGCAAACATTTATGATTTTTGTGACAGAAACGCTTAAGCTGCAGGTAAATAAAAAAATGCGTAAATGCATAAATGCGTTTCGTGACATGAAAAATCCTACTGTGGTATGTTTGAGCGTTCATTAGAATTTATTAATTACATAAGTTTTTAATTAATTGTATATATAGCAAGAAAGGCATCAAGGCGAGTCGCAATACTCGCAGTAGTTACATAAAAATATTTATTATATATATTTATATATTTTTTATGGAACTTATTAACTTATATTATCACCGTGTTACAGGGACTTGGGAGCCAGTTCTTTTTAACTTATCTTATCACGGGCCACTGCAATCAGATTTGATCTATTGTAGCCGTAACCGGACGAACAGAAGGATATTCCTAGGTTCCAGTTCTTTTACTTGGCTGGGTGGGATTAGGTAGCCTCCTAGGATGCGGCTTCTGCAGTGACTTATGGCAGGGCAATCACAAAGTATGTAGATGGGCGTTTCCTCTGCCTCGCTGCAGAAGCTACATTTTGCAGTGTTACAGACCTATCGTCAGTAAGTGTCTATTGAGCGTCTATTGTTTGATAGGAATAACGTCACTTGGCATCGCCATTACAGGGCATGCTACTAGATCTTCAAATAGATTCCTCATAGCACAGGATTTCCAGCCCTGTTTCCCTCCTTCAACAGCGCGGAGTATTGCTGCTCTCGACTCTTTTTTGAACATGGATGTGGAGCGATTCAAAGTTGAGAGCAGCCTCCATTACTGCTATTGTTGTTGACTTCAGGGCTCCTGTCGTCGTTCGGCAGGCCTTGATTGTTCTTTCTATCTTTCTTTTTCGTCTCTTTTTGGAACGAAGTTCCTTATCGCGCGTTATGAAAGGGGGCTAGACGGAAATTTTTCTTACGAAAATTTGCCACGATACATTTTGAAGTGATTCAGAGAGTTTTACAGAGATGGCGCTGTAAAACTTTCTGAATCACTTCAAAAAACAATACTTAAATCGAAAGGAACTTCGTTCCATCCGGGTGTCCCTTGACACCTCTCATTTTTTTATTCTTGGTCGGCAACGCATCAGTGATGCCTTGGGTGTTGCTGATGTCCATGGGCGACGATAGCCACTTACCATCAGGTGGATCGTCAGCTCCGAAAAATCCCCACAAATTCATTCATAAATGCCACCAGCTAGCGCTGCAATCGTTATTCGACAGAATATTTAAAAATAAATACTTTCGTCTTCTAAACATAGAATCCGTTAATAACTTGACTAAAGCGTACGGTAGTGTCACCTATAAATCCTAGCATAACGTTTTTTATACAGGGTGTCAGTTTAATTCGAGGGAAATTTTTCGGGGGACGTTTGGCTCGCGTTGAGATCCCGAATAAACAAAGAAATAAATTAAAACACCCATAAATCACAGAGATAATAATATCAAACTAAATACGAAAAATCTCAAAACGTATGGACGCCCTAGCAGCGCGTCGACCTCGCGATCTACGTGAATGACTTGTAAGTACCTATGATTCCTTTTCCCTTAAATTCTTAAACCCTGACTTAGAACAGGCAAAAATATTTATGGATCTACCTACTAAGCAAATATCTAACATAAAATAGGCAAACATTTAATACAAAATTGATTAGTTCTGGCATATCTTAAAAATTGGAAATGGTATTTAAAAACTCACATACTCGGACCAGATAGTGTGCAGACGCTTCGTCGTGTTGATAATACATATTTCTGTGATAAATTAACGGCACATCGTCTAACATTTAATCCACCACACTTGTTAAAATACGTAATAAATCGTTAATGATGCACTTTCAAATCTTCCGTCGGTACGAACTTAATAAACAGTTGTTTAAAACACCGGTTCACACACTGACACTAAAACGGTTGTTACACAACTTCTTTAACAAATAAAATAAATCGTAATACCAGTAATTAATATCGCACGCACTGCTGCGCTCACGACACGCGACGGTACGACTGTTTGTGAACTGACTTGTGTACATTGCTTTCGCATGGCAAGACGCAGGGGGCGGGACAGCCGAAGCGTGCGGCGCGGGCGGTGCGGCTTTTACGAAAGGCGGCGTGTTTACCTTTGTAAACGCCGGCGCGGCGTATTATGTGGCTTGGCGGTACCTTTGGCGGCATGATCGCGGTGGTGCCATAAAACCTAACTTCGTTAATAGCGGCGAATACAAAGCATTGCGAAATTCATTCATGTATCGTTAAATAAGGTTGACGCTTGCTCGACCACGGTGTCTATGATTACTGTATTTTAAAGGATAATTTGGTTAAAAATTAAGGCCATATTTTTCTTACATATTCGGGCTGAGAATCGTGTACAAAACGTCCTGCTGAAGTATTTATGTTGTATATAAAAACATGCTGTATATGGAGTAATTATAACGTATACATTATGTATAATTATGACATAATTTTTATGATTATTATTATAATATTAGTAATCTGTGTCTAATCATAAAACTGTCACAGTTCTGAATACGTAAAATGTATCTTATTTGTTTTTAATCATGGGATTTTCTCCTATGCCTATCTACGCATTTTCTGCGTATGTATAATATTGATATAATATAACCTAATATTAGAAATAATTAAATGAACGTAACGAGTAAAACTGAGAAATTCAATTAACCTAATTGCTAAAAGACCTAATTCAGTAATATCTTCATGGGACAGCGTCGTTTGCAACTATCAGCTATAATTGTTAGTAAAAGCGACGAACACTAATGAAAATTGCCCTAAACTCCCAAGTGATAATGAAAAAAAAACTACGTAGCTACTACATATGTAGTTACCTACCAACATACATACATATTTCTTAATTAAATGTCTATGGACTGAAAAATACTTTGCATTCTCCTTTTATTCCCGGAAAGTAATGAGAAAAAAAACACAACAACCAAAAAAATAAAGCTTCCAGACAGACGTACAATACAAACCAATTTATAAAATCTTTTAGAGCCCACCTGCTGTGCTGGTTTCGCAGAAATTTATGGCAAACTTTAATTGATTCGGGAAAGAAAACAAAAATAAAAAAATCTTCATGTTAAAATTGATTGAAACTGAAGATTGAAATTTTGAAGACCTCATCGATCGAATAAGTACTCTTTACATTTACAATAACTTGCATGCTGAGATTCATGATATTGAATTGCTTACAAGTAAAAGCAAATACATACTTAATATCAATAAAACAACACAGCCGTGATCGTGATATGAATAAAAATGTACTTAAAGTCTTTTAAAATAAGGCTCACATTTGCGTAAGCAATATTAAACAAAAATATTGTTGCCAAATGCATTAACTGCAGTGTGCATACAACATGCGTCACTCACATCACATCACACTCGCAAAATTCACTAACGGTCAATAGCATTTTGCGCGCGAAATGATTCTGCGGAACAAAGACATTTCCTGAGTTTATTTATATAAAATTATGGCATGTTTTGTAAAATATTCCGTATCTCAAAACTGCGTCTTATTTTACAACACCAACGTGATTTTATTCACAGGAAGCATAAATTGCAATTTGCAACAAAGAGAGAGAGAGAGAGAGTATTGCCAATGTCGCTTGCAAAATTTATCGTGAGATCAGTTTAATTCTTCTCAGCAATTAGACCTGACCTACCCAAAAGATGGATTTTTTCCATCGGACTGTGTCTAATCCTCTACAAGCGATCATATTGGCATAAACTGCATAAACTTGAAGAATGCCAAAAGTAATTAATAACGCTGAAGATTGGAATTAATAAAGGCACTAAGGCACTAGATTATGATGCTATCAAGTTGCTGAAACCGACGCACAGTGTATTATAAAACTTATTTCTCACAAAATCATCAGATTTTGTGTCATGTCATTTAAAAAATACCATTTTATTAGGTAATTGAAGCCTTCATTTGTTTCTGGTTCATAAGTCATTATGTAACATGTTTACTTTGTTAATAGCCATGTTAGTAGTAGTTAGGTACCTTTAGTTATGTATACAGTTTTTCATTGTATCATTTGTCTACATACCTACACGTCACTGCGAGGCAGTATTGCCAAGCCAATGCTACGGCAATTACCGTGTTCTACGCCTTTCAGGCCAAAAAATCTACGTTTTTGAAGTGAAACTTCTTTAGAATCGTTGTGATTTCAAACCGGATGCAACGGAAAAAACGACAGGTAAGAGACACAAATACAAAAATGTGTAGGATGAAGCCAGGAAAGAATGAGACAGAAATATTCGTCAGTTAAAATAAATAAAAACGACATCGCGACAGTAAAAATGCTAAGTTGTATTCATAGATGGCGCGAGGAATAAGATTTATTGCTTGATAGATGGCGCTAGCTGCTCATTTTACTCTTCATATTATGTTAAGAGATGGCGTTAGTTACCACTGTTTTCTTTTTCTTATGTTCGTGGTTATCTTTTAAAAAGTGCTAAGTTGTATTCATAGATGGCACGAGAAACAAGGTAGAAGATTCGATTTATTGCTTTTTCATCTCATTATCTTGAAACCAAAATTTTGGAAAGTTTCACTTCTACCACGTGTGAATTGCACACATTTTAATTTTTTTTTTAGTCTTACGCTGAACCGATAATTAATGTATTGGCAGCATTGGACACGGTTCACAGATGATCTTTTTTCCATATAAAACGCCTTTTTTTCTAATATACACGGCCGTCTAAAAATTTGCATTGGCAACAATGCTGCGAGGACAATCCTTTGTCTCTATACACTATCGAATTCAGTTTTACGAGCTGGCTATTATAATGCAGTAATATGTGGGAGTGTACTGTATACATACAGTATACACTACATTGTTTGGTCACGTGTTCGGTCACGCCACGTTGTGATTCAGGCTAAGATTACACTGAACTTGGCTTTTTAATTCCTTGGTAAACATTCAAACATTCTTCACATCTCTAGAAAATATCTAAACAGGTACATTCTTTAGGTGCCGTTTTATGGTTTCTGATTTCTTTCAACATGAACTAGGTACCTATTAAGTTAAGTAGGTATTATCCCAGATGGCTTCAACCCATTAATGGCCCACTACTGGGCACGGGTCTCTCCTCTTGAGGAGGCCTAGAGCATACTCCACCAAGCTGCTCTAGTGCGGATTGGTGGAGGGTTATCCCAGATACAGAAATATTTGCACAGTTAGATAATTGTAACTATTTTATCGTCCATTATTACCTATCATATCATATTAAGTACCCACTCATTATGTTTACTTTAGACAATTTATTATGATTCATACTTAGCCATTTATCATGCCTCAATTTATGAGAATAATTTTATTGTGTTTAACATTCAATATTTAAATAATTTTGAATTTCTAGTTTACCTTTAATACTTACATGTTTTTTTTATTAAAAGCTGAAATCTATTTTAGAAGATTAACTACTTTTTGTATTAATAAATAAATAAATAAATTATCGCTACACATTCATAGACCCACACTAGGATTCCTCATGTCACGAGTGCCATGGACAACACACAGAGACAAGAGCACACACCCAGACCGAGAACAGAAATTCAAACTCATCATTCAAATTTTCGACTCGCTGGGAATCGAAGTTCGAACCCAGGACACTTGGCACGGCGGCGCGCGCGGTCCGCTAACCATTATGTCATTAGGGTCGTCAATTTATTAATAAAATTGCCTAATTAGTATACTTCTTAGCTATCATCATCATGGTGTGTCAATAAGGTGGGATCAACTGCGGGATTTCAAACAGTGTTTGCCACTTCGCTATAGACGCCGTCTATTAGATGATTAGATATTTTACAAATGGACGCTTGAAAGGAAAAATTTACTAAGCGACATGGAGCTAACTTTACAGGAGAGCAGTTTAAAGTTGGAATTTTTAGAAAAAAATCATATTAACTATAGTTTTTTTTTGTATTCCTCCTACCGACGTTATTGTTACTGTTTTGAAATCCTTATTTTATCATCTATATTGTGTCCTATACAACAACTTTTCTTAAAATTCAACTTTAAACTGCTCTCCGGTAAAGTTAGCTCAATGTCGCTTAGTCAATTTTACCTTTCAAGCGTTGAAATGAACCGAAACCGAATCATTGTACCTATGTTCTGGATGTATGGATTCTTTAAATGGCTTGATCTTATGTTACTCCCTAATCGTTTTCGTGAATAAGCCGCCATTATCGATAAATATGTTTAGATAGGAATATAAGTATGTAATTATTATCAAATTTAAAGCCGTATACTTTTTAATGTCGATAGCCGATAACAGGTCGACGATATTTGATATAAGTAATTGTAATGTAATTGATCACACCGTCCATGGCAATCGGAACGGCTTGGACGTTTTCAATGGTATGGCCATCTTACTCAAGTGAAAATACTAAATGCGGGCAAGTCATGTTAGACCTTCGCTTATGTAGTTACGGCTGACGTATCGGTATCCGAACTAAGATGTATCCGAACTAAGATGTAACGAACTAAGTGCGCTACTTTTAGTCTATGCCTGGCACCAATAATGGTTACACCACACCCCTTCACTGTTTATTAAAATAACTACGATAATCAAAATTGAGGAGTATTTCGATTTTCATGGTTAATAGATAGGATTGCGGACATTGTGGTTTATGTAAAAGTCAATGTAAAAGAGCCTTTATTCTACTTTTGTATTCAGACAGAATGGCGATATCTGTATGTAAAACATGTATGTTATTTATTTATAAACAATAACGAAGCACACTAATATGCAAACGCTAGTAACCGAGGTAACTATCATAGAGATTATTTATAGAAGTTACCTACTTACTTAGTTGGAATCAGCATGTTGCACAACAGTATTTTAAAATCAATAGTTTGCAAAAGCATTATTATGTGAACTGAACAATTTAACTCAGGGCAGGGCTAAAGCTTAAAACACATTTTATAAAACTAGTATAAATTTAAAAATTAAAAAAACTCGCTTGCTGTCAAAAAACCTATCATGATATACCATTTTGAAATCCTTATGATGAGCTCTTTAATTTGATACCCATATTGCATTATGCGATTTATTTTTATTTTTTGATTTTGATTTTTATTTTTACATCAAAAAATGGCATCTCACAACCACCATATTTGTTTTTTTTTATTTCACTTATCTTAGAACACGGGTTATCAGGACGAATCTAAAGATATCTTAACTATATAAATCCGTTCAGTGGTTTGGAAGATACGCGGTAATAAAGAATATTACACTTATACAAACATACATGGAAGATACGCGTGAAAAACATAAACCTTGGCAGTTGGCTATTAATTTCATTTCACAAAGTTATTTACTTTCTTCAAAGTAATTCAGTTTGTACCATTGGCTACAAAACCCGATAAATTATTCAAGGCCATCCTTTTATTTCCTCTTTCAAATATGTGCTAAAGTCTAAAGTAACGTGCGTGATCTTTAAAAATAAACACTGAAACTTTGAAACGCAAAATACTGTTCCATTTACGTCAAAACAATACAAAATTGTTGAGTAACTGAGTATTTTAGTGTGGAGCTAAACTGAAAGTCACGACTCATGAGTATGAAGGGTGATAAGTACCGTTTCACTGTTGTTCTCATATGAGGACAAAGTCGAAATTTGCTCGGTATAAAATGAGTTTAATCTTTATGAACAAGATATCAAGATTGTTGATTTACAATATTGTTGATTTATGCTCATTAAACTATTATTGTACGTTAGTAAGTACTTAATGCTTCAATGATTGTGCTCAGAAATGAAAAATCGATAAACAAGCGTTTGTGCTCACTTGTTGGCAGTCAAGAAGAAAGCAATACATAAATCTATAATTGGGTCCTCGAAACTGTAACCAATATATTATAATTATTACTTCAGGGGATATTTTAATCGGCATAAGTGGCAGTTTGTTTGCCACCTCAGGCTAATAAAGACGCAAAAAGGTATCAATATTATGTCAATAGCAAATGAAACATAAATACTTATTTTACTCGTATTGTTACATTTTAATGTTATCTTAATTGCTTCAAAACAAATTAGGTTCTACAAGGCATGTCATTTGCCAAATCTTATCGCATGTGTGCCAGAATAATTATTTAATTTATTTACAACCTGAATATTTACTCCACTGATAAAGCAGTTTCAAGATAAAACTCTTAATTACTTAGCTAATGTAGGTTCTGTAATATTTGGCTACGACCAGTTTACGGTGATTCTTGAATTTTTAACTCTCGACGAAAAAGAGGAGCGTCATAAGTTTGACGTGTTTGTGTATCTGTGTGTCTGTGTATCTGTGGATCTTTATGTCTGTCTGTGCACTCTGTAGCATCGTAGCACTCATATTTTTTTTCAAACGCCCCATAAGAAGTATAACTTTAATAATCAGTAATCAGGGTATAGATAAAGTCGGGTCACGTCGGGTTTTTGCTCTCTATGCATCATCATGTCTCGTAAATGCAACACGTGTAATGCAATTAAGTATCACAAAGGTTATCTTTTATTGATTCTTGTCTATAACACCAGATATTTGTAAACAATTTTCCTTCTTTCTTTGCTTCTTCTTATCATAGCAATTGACAATTAGATACCTATGTAATAAAATAAAAAATGTAATAATATATAAAAATTGCACTAGTTGCCAAAACCAGAAGACGTCACCGTAACCGATGTTACTGTACTTACAACAATGTATCCGTGGCGCTTATGGCTTATTGCCCATAGGCGCGGAAGCCACTTTCGGGTAACTCGTCAGCTCGTTTTTCGGCTATTTGTGTAAAAAACTTCAATCGCATTTCAACAACAGTAGATACGTATATTTTGAACGGGAGAATATAAAAATTGCTGCTATCTGTGTTATCGTAGACAACAGTTATCAGTTAAAATAACACTTAAGCTCCCATATTAGACAGTGCGACAGTTTGGTTATAAGAGATTTATATACAAAGATAGCAAATAAAATCGATGATAAGATATTATTAAGTTGCTTTTAAATTTTTAAAATCTTTTGGCCTTAGAGATATTCGCACATCCTAAAACATCTAGATAAATTGTCCAAGGACATCTACCAGGTGCCTCACTAACTTTATATGTGTCTTATAAAGACTGTTTTCGGGTCTTATATAAGACTGTTCATTAAAAGGTTATTTGGTCCTAGATTATGTTTCCATACCTTTATTATACAGGCATGCAACTGGTCTCAAGAGAGACTGAATTCAACTGAGAAGTGGGTTCGTTTGAAGCTTATTACTCCTGCAGTGCATCTAATGCCTGTATGCAGCACAATACATTGCTATTTGAGCTATTTCCATATCAAAGAACAGGATTAAATTAATTTACTCCTTGCGCATTCGGCTGACCGCTCACATTCCGGGACTTTCCTTTAGATGGAATTGAAAATATCAGTCTACAATAGCAGACTTCTTTATTGAGACTAATTGAAAGATTTCGGCCTCGACCAAGAACTGCCCAAGAGGTACCATGTGTCACTAAAACGCGCTAAATAGCCTGAATAGTCCAGAAAAGGCAATTTGAAACATAATTCATATTACCGTGTACTTGTTAGTTGCAATGTTTTTTCGTAACCGAATCTGGCTCGAAGGACCAATTCGTAAGCGTAATATAATAAAAATATGATAAGATATTTACTTTTTTTTACTTACTTTAAGTCAATGTTTAAGCACAATCCCATTTCAAGTTGTGGCACGTATCTACAACTTAGTTACGACTTACAACCTTACAACATATCAATGTCAATTGTAATAACCATTGTTGCCTATTGTTGCCATTAGCGAGTAATGCTGGCCTAAAATAAATTGCATACAGTCGCGACCTACAATAAGAGTTCAAGTTCATTCACCACTAATTCGATTAAAGCCGCTCTCGAGCACACTGAAAGAGTTAAACATGATACCAACCAAAGGAAACCACGTTACTTGGCGGAAATCCATTTTATTAAATTAAGTTTATAGTTACCAATGATGTTTAAACAAATATAGATACGTCATGCCCTTACAAATCAACCAAAAAATCTGTTCCGAAAAGAGCTACAACACAAACGTTTATCTTTTGTTTCTCTACACCAATCACACTACAATAATACACGAAGGCGTTTTAACGTTGTATGTCAAATCTCAAGCACTTTGACAACAAAAGCGTGCATATCGTCTTGTATTGACAGAGCGACTACGAGCAAACAGAGGTCAATTGACCTCTCTTACGATCTTCATCTTCGCCGCGCTAGTGACATATCTACCTCTTTTTTACTTATAATATCATTGCTACTTACACTATTTATTTACTTCACAACGGTTAACAATAGCTGCGTATATTCATACACAAAACAAAATAAATTACATTGTAAATAAATAAATTACATGTTGCAGCTTCGTCAATTCACACAGAACACAGACAATTAAACACAAAAGTATAACATACATGATGCCTCCATCAACACGTGTTTCAGCCTAAAGAAACAGATAAGAAACAGATAAGTCTTAATTAGGTCATTTCTTACATTGTATTCGTGGAATATACAATTTATACCTAACGCAACAAATAAATTTATTTTTATTATTATAAGAAATAAATTCTTTCTTTTTGCAGCAAGAGGACAGAGGTTACTATAATAATAAGTTGGTACTCCTTTTTATTTTTTGGCAACGTGTCTGTGATTGTTAACCATGTCACTAATTTCCATGGGCAGCGATGGTCTTATTAACAAGTAGAGATTGTCTACTTGTTTATGGTTATTAACATGATATTATATAGCAAAGGAAATAAATAAACACTACAATCTCAGATCCATTCCCTATGTCACGTAGACGTAGACATCACACTAACACTCTCAACCTGAATACAAATATTTATCTGTCATATAAATATTTGCCCCGGTCGAGAATCGAACCTGGGACCATTAAAGTATTATTACTAGCGTACCCATTGCATTGCATGCAGGGTCACTTTAGGTACAAAAATATTATATAAATGGAATAACAAATAAGTAGATACACAAATTAATTTTCACTGTTTTTGTCTGTAATTTTTTTCCCATTTTTTTTTCTTTTTTGGCAGATTTCTCAATATGGCTGCGAAAGTCGCAGCTGCAGAAATTCAAGAAATGGGAAATGGCCGAGTCAGCGCCTGTGGAAGCACAGTCAAATTAAAGCGAGAGCTTGGACTATTCTCGGCAGTAAATTTAATATTGGGGGTTATGATTGGATCTGGTATCTTTGTTTCTCCGTCTTCAGCCCTGGAACATTCTGGATCTGTTGGAATGTGTTTAATTATTTGGACAGTCTCTGGAATCATATCATTATTAGGTGGGTGTAGGTAAGGTATATGACAATAACTTCAGAATATATTCCATCTCATAAAAGTTCCTGCTTTTCAGAAGGAATTTCATTAATGTTAAAAAAATATTTTTTTCAGGTGCCCTGTCATTTGCAGAGTTAGGAACTGTACTTGGCAAATCTGGTGCTGAGTATTCCTATTTTCAAGAAGCATTTGGAAGCATGCACAAATTTTGGGGACCTTTACCATCGTTCAGCTGTGCTTGGATTTATGTTATGATATTGAGACCGGCGGAAGTAGCAGTCATTGTCATGACTTTCGCGGAATATGCTGTACAACCATTTACAACGAATCTACATCCAGATGACAAAGCTACAGCAATGAAATTAACCTCTTTATCTGCACTCTGTAAGTAAAATAAGAATTTTTCGTCTAATCGTCTCAAACTCGAATGGATCATTTTTTAAGAAAAGACTCTCGTGTATGTTAACCTTGTTAACTAATTGATTGTGTGGCTGTTTCGACATGCATGTCATGCCTTCTCGGTCATTTAAAAATAAACTCGTCTACTCTATGGATAATGCGTCAATGTCAAATGTCAATGACATTGAAAATGACAACTCAGACGTCACAAAAGTCAAAAACGTACTGTCTCTTTGTGTCAAAATTCAAAAACATTCAAACAAAACAATAGGTACAACGGAAACGTTTTTGCATACTTCTGGCATGGTGGTTTTGTTTTTGTATCAGAATTTAATATTTGTTAGTGCTGTTATTCTTCATGATTTGGTTATTATGAAATGAATAGAACATTATTGACTGTACGCGTATTATAATTTGTGTCCTACTCGAACTTTGAATTTGTGAAAGTCATCGGCAATGGAGGCAAAAACAATGTAAGTTAAAATTGTTTACCTAAAAGTTCTTAGATTTTTTATTTTATACATTATACGTGCTGTTCTTCTTTACAGGACGTCTAACCCAAACAATAAGGAAACAAAAGAGGCTTTATCACATGAAATAAAGGTTGTTCAAACTCGGTGTTTAGATGCTTGTAATATAATACTTAACTCTCCTCTAGACATTGATATATCGCCAACTAATGCTGCAGAGAAGGCACTCGCTTATGTGGAAGGATTGCGAACTGATGTTTTGCACTCAAATACCCATATTAGTACTGATAGCAATCTAATTACAAGCCAATTCTTGGCGGAAATCAAACAGAAGACTGACCAAGTGGATGAGCTAATAGCTTTTACTAGAGGTTCTATTTATGATATAAATAACGAGATTGAAAGGTAACTAGAAATATCATTATGAAATTGGTAAAACTGTATTTTAACTGTGTAGGTTTAACTGCTATTTCACCTGTAATTATAAATATATTTTGATCAGAACATTTTGAATCATCAACTGTATATTAAATTGCAACCTTTCTGAAGTACTAATGTCAATATTTTATTTTATAGTTGTAATAATTGATTTTATGATAAAATTTCTCAGATTAAACAGCCTAATAAACACAGCCAAAGAAGCCTTGTCGAAGCCACAGGTGCAAGAACAAGTGAGTCCGGAGCAATTGAAGAAAGCAAAGAATAGCTTCCAAATATTGAAGACTGAGCTTCATGGTCTCATACAGTCCATGTTCCCTAATACTAGTGATATCGTCACTGATATACTGGGGGTGAGTTGAATAGAAGTAGAAATGATCATTTTTCCATACTTAACACTTTCGCAATGGCGAAACACACCTGTTGTGAGTAAAGTACTAGCACAAACTGTAGCTCGCACTCATTAATTTCTATATTTGGCATTTGATGAGAATGCTAACCAAAAGGAGTTTTGTCTATTAGACTGTACATCAGCTAATTTCTTTTTTTTAACCTACATCTATAATCATAATATATTTATAATAATATTTATTTACCCAAATTTAATTTACCTAATCTGCAATATTACTTAATACTGTAATTATCTCTAAGTTATTTGTCTGTAACGAATGCTGCTCACGCCTGTAATTGGCAAGCACACATGCCAATAAGCTTACCTGTACAAAACCTATATTAAGAACTATGTGTAATGCTGTTGGTGTGTAAATAAATAAAATAAATAAATAAATAGACTCTGCACTACAAACATTTTAAGGTGCTTAATTAAAACAATATTTGTTTCAGCAACTTATGCAAGAGAATCACAATACTGGCTCCAATGGATACATCCAAATAACTCAGGAGATGTACTGCAATATAGAACTGCTGCGAGATATGAATATTGTCACCACAAATCCATATAATAACATGGAGGTCAAATTAGCATTTTGATGGAATGCTAATGTTGAGGTTTTGAAGTACATACAAAGAATAATTGTTTTGAGAATGTTTATAAATAGGAATTATTTCATAAGAATAAACTGTTTAGAGTATTTTTTGTTTTATTGTAATTGTTTGTAGTGTAAGCAATATAATCCAACTGATGGGTAAGAAACCGAAGAGCCAGATAAGTTCTTTCATGTAGCTTCTGGCCCCAGCCAAATCAGATTTTTTGGGTCGTAACGGGTGCAAAGCAAATATTTTTTTCAGAAGTTAATATATAAAGAACTTGTATAGACAATTGCAGTAGGTATGTACTGGAAAACATAAAAATATAGCCTACAGCTGGTGCACTTATGCTTTGAAGGCTGCTGATTTTGAATAAAGCTGAAGTATATCAATCTATCCCCACAGCCTACACTGTATATCCTTCATAGTTGTGTGTATTGCATATACAAAGCTAATCAACTTGAGGTTCTTTACCCACTAATTTGTTTAAGTACAATAGCGATGTGATGCCAACAACACTGACTAAATAATCAACACTTATTATTTTCATATTCTACAAATGTGTGACGATGCTGTATCTCTAGAGACAATTATTAACCAAAGATTTTTAACCTACTTTTGCTTACTCGATGGCTGAAGTCCTAACAGTCGTAGTACTAACAAGCATCAGTCTGTTGACAGGATATGATAGATAATGCGATATTCACAGGCGATATTTTCATTTGCAGTTATAATGACGTATATAAACATCACAAGTGTGAAGCTGTTTGTCAAAGTGCAGAATGTGTTCGGGATATGCAAGGTGTTCGCCTGTCTCATCGTCATCGGGGGCGGCATCTACGAAATCTCTAAAGGTACATGCTACATATTATAGCTTATGATAAACTACAGTCTACAGTACTATACACGTAAGACAGATTATGGTAGTACTTCCACACCGTGGCACCACCAGAATATAGGGCCGGTTTCCACCAAAGCAAAAAGGAGCAGAGACGTTTTGGAAATAGCTTTTCACATCAATAGCAATCATCAATGACTTGTGTGGCCGGTGGCGTAATGGTTACATTGCCCGACCCCCATTCGAAGGGTCCTAGGTTCGATTCTTAGCGAGGCAGAAATATGAATAATAAATTAAAATATCTGTTCTCGGTCTGGGTGTATATTCTTGTCTTTGTGTATTGTCCAAGACACCAACACACGGAATCCTGGTATAGTAGCGTTATAAATCTTAGTTGTAAACTATAAATTCCTTGTCTATGTCCAGGCAACACGGAGCACTTGAACAAGGGTTTCGAGGGCAGCACGTTCAACCCGGGCGGCATCGCGCTCGCGCTGTACTCCGGTCTGTGGGCGTACGACGGCTGGAACAGCGTCACTGTCGTTACTGAGGAGATCATCAACCCTGGCATGTTAGTGATTTGACGTACTAACGCTCTGCGTCGTTTTTTGGGATAATAAGTACCCTAAGCATTGAGGTATTATTACTAGTGTATAGAACCGACCGCGACACCGCGAACACTATATATGTCCCAATGCATTGGCGCCACGTGGCTTCAATCTTCAATGGATTCGTTCGATTTTGAAAGGAGAACGGGGGCTCAATTTTGAAAATGGAACCTCCCGGGCGGGACACATTTTGTTCGAGATGTCTGTTCTATGACATTATACTTCAATGATCATGATAGCCTTTTTGATAGCAGGCGGTTTATTTTTATAGTTATTTTGTTTTTGAGATTGACCAGTTATTGTTTATTGGTGAACAGAAACGTCCCCCTAAGCATCTCAATCGCGGTCCCGTTGATAACCGGTCTATACGTGTTCATGAACGTGGCCTACATGACGGTGCTGAGCTACGCGGAGATGGTGTCGGTGCCGGCGGTCGCCGTGGCCTTCGGGGAGCGCGTGCTGGGGCCCGCAGCCTTCCTGATCCCCTTGGGGGTCGCTATCGCTACCTTTGGATGTGCGATGAGCGTGCAGTTCGGGGTCACCAGGTCAGTTGGGGTCACCGTTTTAATGGTCTTCGGGGTCACCATATTAATATTCGGGGATCAGTTGCTTTGAGGTAAGCCAGTTGCCAAGCTGGTCTAATTTGGCGATCGTGATGAGACCGTGTGTGGTCTATGTTAGTCGATTCCTGGTAGCGTGTGCTCCATATAAATAATATGTAATGTACCTACTTGTAATTAGATGTAACTAGATATACCTAATTAGATGTAGTAACTAATGAGCGTGCAGTTTGGGGTCACCAGGTCAGTTGGGTCACCGTTTTAATGGTCGTCTGGGTCACCTTATTAATGATACTTTGAGGTTACCAGGTGAATTATCAAATGGGAGTCACCTTAACAAGTTGAAAGCTTAGTGTTGGGATGCGATTGTTGTAATCATAATCATTTATTCTTCAAATTATGGTTACAATGCATGTCATAAATATCTGGCTTTTGTGAGCATGCAACATAGAACAAAATAGTTAGAACATTGAGAAACATTTTGGGTTGGTAATGAATGTAGTTGTCTGTTGTTGGTTCCAGGGTGTGTTACACGGCGGCGCGCGGCGGCCACATGCTGGAAGTGTTCTCTTATGTCAACATGAAGCGGCTCACGCCGGCGCCGGCTGTGGCTTTTCAGGTACTACGCTACTATTATTTATTCTATGATACTATGATGTACTATTCAGTACTATTATCTATTCTGTTGTACTACGCCGTACCGTACTATACCACAATAATAACCCGCAAAATCCGCGACCTACGGCTATGTAAGGTCATCCAGCTTTAAGGAGTGGGGCAGGATTACATGAGGTCACAAACCACATGACAGTTTGCCGCGATCGAGAATTGAACTAGTGACCCTCGTTCGACAGGGAAGGTTTCTACCCCAGTTGGTGACCCTCATCTTTGTTTATAAAACATTTAGAAATAAAAATAAGAATAAAGTTTTGTACTTAAGATAATAATGTATGATACATTATTGTTACAGGCAATCCTAACATCAATATTTATCTCCGTGGGCAACATCAAAACCCTGATCGACTTTGCGAGTTGGTTCCTCTGGTTCTTCTATGGCCTGGCCATGGTGGCGCTACTGGTCCTGCGGAGGACTGCTGCGGATAGGCCTAGGCCTTACCGGGTCCCGACAGTGGTCCCGTGCTTCGTGCTAGTGGTCGCCGTGTTCCTGTCCATCCTGCCGATAGTGCACGACCCCTCCGTCAAGTACCTCATGGCGATCGGGTTCATTGTCCTCGGAGTCCTTGTGTACACTCTGTTCGTGTATTACAAGTTCACGCCGACTACGATATTGCGTAAGTATCTCCCTAAACCAAATGTTGACTTTCTATGGAAATAGTCGACATACGAGCTGATGTACCAACCGGATGATCAACACCAAGGCATCACTGATGTGTTGCCGTATAACAGAAAAGTAATGAACAGTGAACAAATTGTTTACTTTATGGCCTTGTGACGGTAGCGAAACGGCCAATCCACATATTTTGACTCAGGTGTAGGTACAGTTTGTGAAGATAAGGCGTGTAGATTTAGAAGCTTGGCTTGACATAAGATCTTTTTAACGTAGAGCCGTATAGTCTCGTCTTGGCAACATTTTACATGAAAATGTTTTTGGTGGGATAATAATGTTTTATTTTATTGCCATGGAAATTTGTGTGTTCATTAATTTATTTATTTAACTATAATCTTTCTTTGTTTCAGGTAAATTCACATTCCTAACTCAGGTGCTGTTTGAGAGCGTCCCGCCTAGCAAATATCAAGACTGATTTTTTAAACAAAATGTAAATAATTATGGTTATAAGCTAAATTACTGTTCTGTGCATCAGTGTCTGTAAATGAGTAAATTAATTAAATAAAGTGATAAACATATGATGCCATACATTGAATAGTTTTATTTTAACAAACTAGTGTAATGTTTGTGATACACATGTTAATAATTGCTAGCTTGTAGCAAGCGAGCAAGTTTAATTCAATACATGATGTGCCGGCAGGTGGCGTGCATACTTGTTGGAGTTATAAATTGCTTTAAGGGTCAAAGACGGATCCAGAGGGGTCATGACCACCCCTGGGCTAGGTCCAGGACCTAGGTAGACCACTAATTGAAATTGTTAAACATAATGTTTTTATATATTTTTTGTCACAGTATAGATTTTTTTTAAGTAATTATTAATAAAATACCAATTGTTTTCTTGTATCTATTATTATCATCAAAATTAAATTACAACTTCTTGTGATTTCACCACGACTATGTGATCCTTCTCCTTGTTAAAGGTGCGGGCTTAGTGATACTGATTGAGTATGCCGTGGATGCAGGTGGAAGAGGGCAAGCTTACTGTTTAGTATTACTTTGCTCAGTGGGGCAAGCTCTGAACGTGTTTAATTTTGAATTTAAATATTTATGCCTGTGATACATACTCAGTTTATAGGGTAGCCTTAGTTATAATAGAGGACTCCATTGTGCATGCTCGCATGTGTGCAAAGTGTCCTTGTGTATCATTAAAAAAAATATGCATGAGTGTTAAACTAGTATGTGTATCTGCTGTCTGTATTCTCTGTATCAAAGGCTCTTAAACTTGGAGTCCGAATCATGCATGAAAGTAGAAGGGCTATCTCTATGTATGAAAAGTGTCCGTAAAAACGCGTCCAATTACCGGTGGCGCTGCGGTGCGGACACAGACATGATGCGGTCTACAACAGCTATGTTCAAACTCAGATAAATAAATTGATCGGAGTATTCGAATATCTATTTCTCAGACACTAGCGCCATTCATTACGGGTGGCATAACTCAGGAAACTTCACTTCGTCTACAACAGCTATGTTCATATCTATTTCTCAGGCAATAGCGCATAGTGCCATTCTGGAATGGCTATTATTGGAACCTCTATTTTCAGTAAACAGCTGGACGCTCTTTCAACTTTCCCCTCGTAAGAGATGGCCCTCCTCTATCCTCCATAATCCGAATGTTAAACCATGGAGTATAGAGGAAAGGAGAGACATCTCTTAAGAGAGGAAAGTTGAAAAAGTGTCCAGCTGTTTACTGAAAATAGAATTAGTTCCAGTACCTACTTACTACACACTACTACATTACGCCTTTAAAGTGTAGATTTTACATGAGATGTACGTTAAAGTTAAGGACTCTGTGGTTGCTCTGGTGGAGCACAGAGCACTATACAAGAAAACATTTCCGTATTACCGATAAAATAATAGAAAACCGATGAAAATTACGGTAACATATTTGACTAATCAGTAATCGATTTCCTGTCGATCAACTTGATATTAATTTAATATTATATTAAATTATGACAAAAGAAAATACAAGTTTCTGAATTAATCGACAACAAATAACTGCATCCAAAATTCCACATTCCAACTGATACAGACACAATATGATCTAATAAATACGTTAGCAAGTTTTGAGTTGCACTTACCTCTTGCCCCCTGCGCTCATAGCTTGGTGGCTTGATTATGTCGATCCTAAGCCTAAGTGATCAGCTGAGTTAAGTCAGCTGGCGCGATTGGTATTGGATTTGGCACATAAATGGATAGTGGCAAAAAATTGGATACAAACCTGGTTAATGCATAACCGCCGTTAAGTTATACAATGTAGGAGTTTAATTTAAAATCTTTTCTTAGAAGTTTTTCAACTACGGGTAAGGTATTAGTTTCTCGAAGTCAAGTGAAGGCGGATATTTTAGTAATATTCTACAACTACGATGTATAGAGTTGACGTCGCAATTTAAATTTTTGATTTTGACGTTATTTGAAATCGATGTTTGACATATAGCAACATCGATGTTTTACTGACAACCAAGGGCACATCCTTAATTAATTACGACAAAATAAAAAAAATTGGCAGGCGGGCGGCGTACAATACAATACAGTGTCGGTCAAAATATAAATAAATCTAAAAAGAGAGAATTTCTGTTTTAATTCTACGCCATGGCGTACCATTATGTTGTGACTGCTCAGAAAGCAACAGCTGTTACAGCATGTATTACTGGTAAGAACAGCAAACTATAGTTTTTATGTAGCGAGGTTAACTCTGATATTAAATATCTTGGAGCTATTTCCGACTGTATTCACGGTCTGTAGGGAGTTTATTCTCGATCACAACTTTCAGTATATATTACATGTTACGATATAAGAATCGTATTATTTTTGTAGAGTAATATTCAGATCTATTGCTAAAAGAGCCTTTAAAATCATTAGCATCATGACTGACAGTTCTGTAATTGTAATACATGGATAATAACCAACCTATTTGATATATACTTATTTACACAAGTATTTTATACACATATTTGATGTAATTATTTGATTAAACAGATTACCTAGTATTATTTAAGATTAATTTTAGAGGTTACATTTGGTTTAGTTTTTAACCACATACAAAGTCATAACATGAGCTCTGAAGTAGTGCTTTAAATTTTCATATACATAATGTTGTTGTCTTTTAAATTAACAATTGCTTCCATTTCAATATTACAAGATATCTTTGGTACAGGATTGTCTTGTTTATAAAAAAGGATGGTGCACATGTAGACGTTAGAATGAGCTAATCTGTTGAAGGTATCCCTGGACTGCTATCAGAGGAAGTTTTTAAGAAATATGTAAACAGAGGTCTCTGTCAGGGCCCTCAGCTTTGGTGACTCCTCTGGTGTTGCTTCTTTATGTATTTAGACTTTATTGAACCATACAAATGTTTAGACAAAAGGACTTAATGCTAAAAACATTGTCTCTGCCAGTCAACCTTATGTACAATACGGCCGATGTATCTTGGCGCGTCTGAACATAGGGTTTGCGAACTTTAGCCCATATAAGACAGAGATAGTGACATGGACATGCTAAAGTGTGACTGAGACATAACACACTGTGTACTGAGCATTGCCGACTTATGTTACTGTGCAGCCTTCTGCGCAATGTTCAGATGCACCAAGATACGTTGGCCGTACTGTACCACAACCATACCACCATAGGTAATGGTGACAGCTTAGCATCAGGCAGCCTATTAGCTTTTTCGTCAGCCCTTCAGGCTATAAAAAATAATGTCTTAAGCATATTAAATTAATTGTATTTTGACTTGATTTTGCATTTCATTTTTTTTTTATTTTTTAATATTTCATCTTTAGTTTATTGGATTTTTTGTACATGAAGTAATTGTAATTAATGGACCTTAGTTATCTGAAATAAAAATTATTATAATATTATGTATGCATGCGATGTAGTAAATTGCACAATACTTGCATACTGCTTAGTTTGATAGTATGATTATGCAGGTCTATATATATATTTTTATATCTTACAAGTTAATGCTTGACTACAATTCTACCTGATGGTAAGTGGTGATGAAGTCATATGCTTACTAGACATAAGCCAAAGGGGCTTATGTCTTTGATTTACCTTAACTATTTTTTTCACCTTTACATTGGACTTGTATTATGAAATATGACAGAATATATGCTCAGAAGAAAATGTATGTATGTAGCAGGAAAATGATAAAACCGAGTTAGATTCCTAAGGGATAAATCCTGCAGGATGACAAAATAACTTCTCCATTGGGTCATTTCACTAGGGAATTTCAGTGATTTCAGTAATTCCCTATACTGCTTTAGTGAAACTTGCTTTTGAGCTGGCAAATCAGTTTACGGGGTCTAGTGACGACATGATAACGCGACTACGTCATAGATGTCGACGGAACCACATTTCTCGGGGTTCCTTTTCCGCGTGAATAAATTTAGCAACTTATGTAACCTAACTGAAGCATTTGGCCCCACACACTCCTGCTTCTTGACTTTATACCTTAAAACAAAGTTGACTGTTTTTAAATACAATTGGAACTAAAGCAGTTTAGGGAGGTGATAAAACCTTGATAAATCGATAATATGACCCAATAAACCCTTAACTTACTTTATTATAAATGTCAATGTTTGTTTGTGGTGATAGTTGGGCATGGGCTACTTTTTACTGTAGAAAATTACCTCCGGAATTTGGGGTAGCAGCTATAGACCAATTAATAGGGGGGTTTCGCATCAAATAAATGCCAACCATGATATCTCAGAATAATGGTCTTCGTTATGATGTTTAGAAATAACGTATCTAAATTCCAATAGCTAGTTTTTTCTTTTTTTTTTTTTATGAGCTGCTCAAGGACCGAAAAACTTGTATTTGCTTCTATGAAATTTCCCTTACATTTTATAAAGAAATGTCTTATACAAAAGTTGTAGGCATTTTAAATATCTACAAAATGAGGCCTGTTGCGTTAAAATTCATTTCGGATTTTTTTTATAAATTACAAAAAACAGTTCAAAATCGCTGTTTTTTGTTTGATTGTTTAAACAAACAGTTTGTAATGTAGACATCTGAAAATGTTATGGACTATTGTTTATGACGTATAGTATATGTAGTTTTTTTTTTGAATTTTTTGGTTGCATATTTTTAGCAAAAATCCATTTGTTTATTAAAAAATCACTTTTTTGCAAATTAATTTCTACAACTTTTGCAAGTCGTTGAATGTTCTACCTGGGCTCATTTTCTTTCTTAAGAGTTGTACTTTCAGTTTGGTTTTATGGCTTATTGATTCTTCCAACAGGGACCTCGCAAAATTGATTGCAAAAAAGTGCTTACCTGCAAAATGGAATAACTCAACAAATAACAATTAAGGCGTTCAAACGTCATTTGCGATAAAAACAAATACGTTATCTGATTTTATCTCGTCGAGCTACCCCAAATCGATTGGTTATAACTTTTTGTGTGACCACGGGAACCCGAGATATCAACATTTTTTCCAGCTCGCACGATTTGAAACGTCCGCTTAATATTTGTTGAGTTATTCCATTTTGCAGGTAAGCACTTTTTTGCAATCAATTTTGCGAGGTCCCTGTTGGAAGAATCAATAAGCCATAAAACCAAACTGAAAGTACAACTCTTAAGAAAGAAAATGAGCCCAGGTAGAACATTCAACGACTTGCAAAAGTTGTAGAAATTAATTTGCAAAAAAGTGATTTTTTAATAAACAAATGGATTTTTGCTAAAAATATGCAACCAAAAAATTCAAAAAAAAAACTACATATACTATACGTCATAAACAATAGTCCATAACATTTTCAGATGTCTACATTACAAACTGTTTGTTTAAACAATCAAACAAAAAACAGCGATTTTGAACTGTTTTTTGTAATTTATAAAAAAAATCCGAAATGAATTTTAACGCAACAGGCCTCATTTTGTAGATATTTAAAATGCCTACAACTTTTGTATAAGACATTTCTTTATAAAATGTAAGGGAAATTTCATAGAAGCAAAAACAAGTTTTTCGGTCCTTGAGCAGCTCATAAAAAAAAAAAAAGAAAAAACTAGCTATTGGAATTTAGATACATTATTTCTAAACATCATAACGAAGACCATTATTCTGAGATATCGTGGTTGGCATTTATTTGATAAAACACCTATCCGTCATGCTCGATTGATCGGTCTACTAGTATATACAAGAATTGCTCAATTAATAGTATACAATTAGTCTAGAAATCTAGTTCAACTTACAAAATGTAAAAAGATAAGTAATTTCCGGATGTACAATTGTTTCTGTTTTCCTGTTGCATCATTTTGTGAGATATCTGCCATGGTCAATCTTTACCTCTAAGGTCACCAGATTGGATGCAAAATATTGTGGATAAAATTTTAAAATGTTGATTTGATGATTTATATCCAAAATCTGGGATTTTGTTGTTAAATAAAGGAAACTTTAGCATTCAACTAATCAGATCACTGCAACTTAATTTTAGTTTCATTTAGATTTTACTAGATGCAAAAATTGTAATACATTATTAACTTTGCTTATAGCTGGTGCTGCAATTTTTTTTCAAAGAAATGTGAGCTTCCACACAACTCCCAACCAATATAGAATTTAGGGAGGAACATAGGATTCCTGCCTAGCAATATTAGATAATATACCAACAGTAAAGAAGGACAATATTCCTTTATATGTAACCTAGTTACATTAAATAGGTTCCTCAAGGCAATGGTGTTGATTAAGTAAAATCAATAATTTATCATGCATAAACAGTTGAATTCTATTGATTAATTGATCATTGTTTGTTTTATCCTCAATAAATATCACTTACTATAAGTAGAATTTTATTATCTCATTTCTATTTCTAGGAAATTACACAATTCATATTTTTGTAGAATGTTGAAATGTCTTTTTATAAAGCAGCTACACACATACTAGTGATATTTATTTTAATTTATATATATGTGGTCATAGCTATTCAACATAGCACAATAACCATTGGTGTTCAGTCCTTTTCTTTCTTTTTCTTTTCTTTTATTACTCTCCAGTACATAACAACTCAAAAATACTTGTTTGTATTTAACAGTATGTGAATAATCAACACCATGATTAAATTCTAATAGGATTATGTTGGGTTATATAGTGCTTGACCCCATCTGTTTTTAGGAGGGTACACTTGAACTATAAACATAGTATAATATAAAATGTAAATAAGTTTGCTTTTAGGAAAATAACCTTCATTCATTCTTTTAATAATTCACATAAACTTAAGAAACCCATTTTCCAATAACAGTTTGATGTTTTCCATTAATTGATGTTTCATATCTTCAATAATTATTTATTTAAGGCAACTTCACATCACCAACCGACCTGAACTTACTAGTGGCAAAGGTGAACCGCCTCGAGATGTACCTGGTCACACCAGAAGGGCTGCGCCCTATGAAAGAAGTGGGACTTTATGGGCGGGTGGCCAAAATGAAACTATTTCGACCCCCTGTAAGTTTGTGTTATTGTATTATTTTTACCCGACTGCCAAGGAAGCGTTATGTTTTTAGCGCGTATCTTGTATGTATGTATGTATCTATGTAATATTCTTTATTACCTCGTATCTTCCAAACCACTGAACGGATTTATATAATTAAGATGTCGTTAGATTCGTCTTCATAACTCAAGTGTTCTTAGATAAGTGAAATTAAAAAAAACAAATATGATGGCTTTGAGAATGTGAGATGCTATTGTTTGAAGTATCAAAAAATAAAAATAGATCGAATAATGCAATATGGGTGTCAAATGAAAGAGCTCACCATAAGGATTTCAGAAAGGTATATCATGATAGGTTTTTTGACAGCAAGCGGTTTTTTTTTAATTTTTAAATTTAGTTGAATAAAGTTTTGTTCACAACACCTATTATTTTACTTTAACATTAACAAATATTTTGGCTCTCTTTCACAGCATGAAGACAAAGATCTCGTTTTCATTCTAACATCGAGATACAATGCAATGGTACTGGAATGGACGCTAGGTCCCAATAACGAGTTGGAAGTAGTGACCAAAGCTCATGGTAATGTTGCCGATCGCATCGGTAAGCCTTCAGAGAATGGTATCCTGGCAGTGATCGACCCACAGGCCCGGGTGATAGGGTTGAGGCTATATGATGGGTTGTTTAAAATTATACCCTGGGATAAAGATTCCCCAGAACTGAAAGCTGTTAGTTTGAGGTGATTCTTGATATTTCTTATTACAATATCTCTTTTTGCACTGCTTAAATCTGTTATTGCACAATCATGTATATTTTATATAGAGTAATTTATGAAGTATAGTTTTTATATGTTAATTTAGGAGTGTGTATTAAATTTAATAAACGTTACTATTTCAGATTGGAGGAATTGAATGTATATGATTTAGAATTTTTACATGGTTGTGCGAACCCCACTTTAATATTAATACACCAAGATCTCAATGGACGACACATTAAGGTATTTTTTATTTTTCTGTCATTGAAATCCACTGGAGATGGTGTCGATATAATATCTCGTTACCTCTGTAGGACCATTAGGGTTAGCCATTCGAATAAAAATAACCACAAGAAACATTGCTTTTTCAATTGACCACATTAAAAATTGTTGATGAGATTAATATTTTTCAGACTCATGAAATTAATTTAAGAGATAAAGAGTTCACTAAAGTACCCTGGAAGCAAGACAATGTGGAGACTGAAGCAAGCATACTTATCCCTGTACCAAGTCCTCTAGGTAAGCACTTTGTAAATCTAGCGTACCTATATATCATACATATAATATCGCTCACCTGGTAATATAATGGCACATCTGCAAAAAATGCGAAATTGAGTTTATATGGTATACATGTTTAAAAGTGCCTAATCTACATAGTGGTAAATATGTATTAATGTCTTTATAGTAACCAAACCCATACAATCTATAAAACACGTAAAAAGAACCTATAAATTAATTATAAACATTTTTATGAAATTTTTGAAATTCGTTTCTGTAAAATATGACAAACGTAGATGTGCCTTTGTATTACTGGGTGAGCGATATACAGTGTGTTTAGCTTTTTTTCTATGTAGCACGTAGTTG
This sequence comes from Thymelicus lineola, assembly GCA_963932265.1. Taxonomy (NCBI): domain Eukaryota; kingdom Metazoa; phylum Arthropoda; class Insecta; order Lepidoptera; family Hesperiidae; genus Thymelicus; species Thymelicus lineola. The sequence continues at coordinate 2,039,106 of OZ010699.1, read as the reverse complement.
GACGCAAGAAGTATGGAAACTCGCATAAGACTCATATTCAAACAGCAATAAGTCACCGGTCTTGCAACTTAGAGCAATGATTTTGATGTCGTTTTGTACATAATATCCTTGTTAATCAATGCATATACTAAACATATTATATGGGTATTTTTGTCGATAAAATTAGGTATATTTCATGCCCTTAAATTATCGCTAGTTGGTCGCTGGACACACTGTATATGCATATTTCCAATCTTCCTCATTTTACATTTTTATATAGGCTTTCTATCATTGCACATGATTACCGTGTTTATTATTAAAAAATGTTCATTACTATACTTCAAATAATGTCATATTTCAGGAGGCGCTATTCTTATAGGGCAGGACAGTATAGTATATCACGATGGCCAAAGTTATGTGGCTGTGGCACCCCCACAGATAAAGGTACGAGGTAAATTTATTCAAATTGCATACACCATAATAATATAAGTATATAATATAGTAATGACAAAAGTCAACTATGTTATAGACAACCCTGCAAGGGGTCCCGGGTTAGATTCCCGGCCGAGGCAGCTGTTTATGTGACAGATAAATATTTGTACTCGGGTCATGGGTGTTATTGTGATGTGTTATTCGTGTTTTCATAAATCGCGCGACACAGTGTAACCTACAGTAGAGGTATGAGTTGTTTGGTTCGAAGCGTCTATTATTGTTTAATCATTTATGTTGTAGAATGCGTTGAGACATTTCTTTTGCCGTTCCTCCTGTTCTCTTCAATGATAAAGTCGAATTCCTTTACCTATTTGGATGTGAAAGTGAATGTTGTTACCTATACTCTGTCTGTACAGTCGACCCCAATAAACTGCTACTGCCGCGTGGACACGCGCGGGCTGCGCTACCTGCTGGGCGACATCTCGGGCCGGCTGTTCATGCTGCTGCTGGAGCTGCAGGAGAAGATGAATGGCACACACGCCGTCAAGGACCTCAAGGTCGAGCTCTTGGGTAATAATGTTCTTTTATATGTTAATCACACACACATACACAACAGGGGCGTAGTTACCGCCGTATCAATACGGGGTCCCCAGCCTACAGGGGCCCCGACTAGCAGCGTAATAGCGCCCCATCTAGGGACCAACAAAGCACCCTTTTATCGACCTTTATTTCCCGAAATTTGACAGCTAAAGTTGGGAACGGGGGCCCCTATACAAATATTGATTCAAAAGCTTAGGGCACGCTACGCCTCTGAGGCACACCCATGCTCAAGGATTCCCTGTGTCATTAATTACGTAAGGACAATTTTGACCTACAATGTAAAAGCACATAAGATTTTTCGGACTCCCTTCCCCCTCCTTACTCAAGATTTTATTTGGTTTTAGATAATCTAACATTTTAACAAAAAATTTACCGACTTCAAATGAAGTACATTGTACTTTTGACATGGATGCCATTGTCAGATCTCGCTCAAATTTATGTGGGACTACACGAGAAGCACCAGCTTTCGATTAAAAAAAGAATCATCGAAATCGGTTGGCGCGATATTGAGTTATTCGTCCATTTATCGCGCACATACTTAATGCAAATTTAAGACTTTATGATTTTGACATGAATGCCATTGTCAGATCTCATTGAAATTTATGTGGGACCACACGACAAGCACCAGCTTTCGATTAAAAAAAGAATCATCCAAATCGGTTCACCCAGTCCAAAGTTCTGAGGTAACAAACATAAAAAAAAATACAGTCGAATTGAGAACTTCCATTAATTTAATGTTAATCAAAAAGTTTGTTTTAATGCTATAAATCAAGGAACCTCCGCCTGGGGACCATTAACACCTGAAATCGACTAGTGGCAGACTCATCCGTATGACCGATCCCGACTCACCCCACGTACTTCCCAGGTGACATCCCAATGCCGGAATGCATGACATACCTCGACAATGGGGTAGTATTCATCGGGTCGCGACTGGGAGACTCGGCGCTGGTGCGGCTCTCCGCGGCGCGTGATGACTCCGGCCAGTACGTGCAGCCCATGGAGACCTTCACCAGCCTCGCGCCCATCGTCGACATGTGTGTCGTCGACCTGGAGAGACAGGGGCAGAATCAGCTTATCACGTGCTCGGGTAAGGTTATTGAAGCTACTTTTGCCATTTCTTCTCCCCCATTACAAGGCACACCGAAATGGTACCGCCATTTAAATTAAAAAAAATACTTTTTAAATTATTACCGATGCTAGTAGAACAAGTAACATTTGGACAGTAGGTTTTTGGGCTAGGCAAGTAAATAAAAAAAATAATTGAGAAACCTTCAGTTATGAAGAGAATACCCTGTTGTGAGCCATTAATGGGTGGATGGGTGTCGTAAGAGGCGACTAAATCCGGCCCGCTGGTGGTAGGACCACTCGAGGGATGATATTTTTAAAATTAATTTTAATTGTTAATTAATACCATTATTGCTATTATTATTTCTCCATGGGGTTCGCCTGGATAGCTACCACCCTTGAGTATGAGTCAGCCGCCAAACGACTCGTCATGTTCCGGCTGGGGGCTTGAGAGTCAGTTGTTTCTTTCTTTTTCTTCTCTCATTCTTGGACGGCAGCGCATCAGTGGTGATTTTAGTGTTGCTGATGTCCATAGGTGACGATAGCCACTTACCATCAAGTGGATTGTCGGCTCGTTTGCCGGCTATTTCCATAAAAAAAAATAATGGGTTGAAGCCAAGGCGACGAATATTTATTAGTTTTTCGTGATTATCATGACTCATTTTGTAATATTGTATTGGTTGTGAGTTTGAAAACGTTACTCAACTGAAATCAATTTACATAATTTTATTCCAAATAGGTTTTAAGAAACACTTTATTACAACATTGCCATAATAAAGCCTCACGGTGAGTGTACTCGGAATAAACAACAAGAAATATGAGTTGTTTTTTTCCTACTCACAGTTGCAGATAGCACTTATTACTACTATGCCTATTTATAGCCATTTCCAAGTCTTGTTACGTTTATTTTCATTCCGATACGTTGTTGACGTAGGTGCATTCAAGATGGGCTCGCTGCGTATAATCCGCAACGGCATCGGCATCCAGGAGCAGGCGTCCATCGACCTGCCCGGCATCAAGGGCATGTGGGCGCTCACCCTGGCGCCCGACTCGCCCTACCACGACACACTGGTACTAGCATTCGTCGGACAAACCAGGTATGTCTTCCTAGCTCTGTCCGCGGCTCGGTGTCCGACTCGAAGGACCAAAAATTAATAATAGTCTTAAAATACTCTAATTATGTGATAAACTCAATTTGTTTTCAGAGTGTTAACATTGAATGGCGAAGAAGTGGAGGAAACGGAGATCAGGGGTTTCGTCTCCGATCGACAGACGTTCTTCACGGGCAACGTTTGCCACGACCAGCTTATACAGGTATTGGAGACGTGTTTTTTAATAAGTTTCTCCAGACCTACTCAACTTTTACTGTAGACGAGATGGTAATGGCCCTGCCATCAAATTAATTCTATTGCATTATAAATAACATAAAGAAAACTTGTGTATAATTTCAGCTTTCTAGCTCTCGACGGTTTGAATGTACAGTCGACAAAAAAATTAAGTATGCAGGGCATGATTATAAAAACCTCTGTAATGTTTAATATTACATATTGTTTACGTTATTAACAATGTTAAATCATAACTTACGTATACAGGTATCATTTAACATCGATAATAACACAAGCAATCTAATATCAATAGTTACAGGTTTTAGGATAATGCTTTGCGTACCTAATTCTTTTGCCGATTGTACCCTGGCATTGATCTATATAATTATCCAGCTTTCTAGTATGACTTTTTCAAATGAGATTATTATGTTTCTAGTTACCTGAGGTCTAAAATGTAAAATCATGCATTACATTGTAATTTTGTTGGTGGTTCTGTTTAAATAAAAAAAAGTGAGCCGTCATGGGGCGGCTGGCAGATGTGAAACATCGAAATTACTTTATTCAACTAATAGGCATAAAAGTACAGATTATGACAGGAACTAAATATGGCATGATGAAAAAATACAATATTTTTAGGAACTAATAGAAATATTGCTTAAAAAAAATAACAAACACCACCTTTTTATTTTAATTTAGTACTAGATAATTTTATTATGACAATCTAATCAAAACCTCACAAAACAAATCGTCCCACTAATTAATTCTACGAGTACGCAATCCGGCAGAGCTTCCGCTCGCAAAGACGTTCAAGAGCAAAGTGCCGGTTACTGCCCAGCGCACGTCTATTTATTGGCACTGCCCCCTCCATGCCATCATTTTCTTCGAGACTGCTAACAATATTACGAATTGTCTCCAGAAAATGATGACAGTTTAGTCCTACTATATGCTACAGTCTATCAAACTAAGTTTATTTATGATTACCCACATTGTGTTATTGTATTTTTTTTTTCATATTGCCCTATAATATAGTGCGGCGAAGCGTCGCCACTCGCCGCGCCAAAAATCAGGTTTACCCCTCGCCTATAGATGTTTCACATCAATAAATAAATGTAATCTGTCTGCAGGTAACGGACGAAGGCATCCGGCTGATTGCTCGCGCGGGCGGGGCGGCCGGCGCGGGCTGGGCGCTGTGCGCGGAGTGGCGCGTGGGGGACGTGCGGGGCGAGGGGGGTGAGGCGGGGGACGGGGCGGGGGCGCGCGCGCTGTCCGTGGTGGCGTGCGCGGGCGCGTGGGCCGTGGCCGCCGCCGGCCCGCGGCTCTATCTCGTCGCTGTGGGGAACGGGACGCTGCAGCTTGTCAAGTAAGTATCTGTACATAATGGTTTTTAACCGACTTCAAAAAAAGAAGGAAGCTCTCAATTCGACAAGGGCTATTTATAAACTTAGGTCTCGGGCATCTTTGCGTGAAAAGTTCAAGGAAATAGGTATACTTACAGTAGCTTCCCAGTGTATCTTCAACAATGTAGTTTTTATACGGAAGAATATAAACGCGTATAAAAAAATTTTGATATTAATAATCGCCATACGAAAAGAATGCATCAATTAGTTACGCCTTCGTTCCGCCTAAGTAAAGTGCAGCGATCTTTCATAGGGCTTGGTATACATTTCTATAATAAAATCCCAAAATTAATACGTGACTTGCCAATAGAAACTTTCAAAAAACGCGTAAAGACACAATTGTTAGGCAAGGGATATTATAGTGTAGACGAGTATTTAAATGACAAAGACGCATGGAAACGACCAGCTCTGCAACCAGTTCCGCTCAGAATAGTAAATACTTTTGTATTATTATCTTTTTTGTAATATTTTTTTAAAAGATGTGCTGAGGAGTTTCTTTAGGCTTTTCTTCTCCTCCACGACAAAGCACCTTCCGAAAAGCCAAAAAATGACGTGCATAAGTGTATCAGTGATACCTATATGAATAAAATATTTTGACTTTGACTTTGACTGTTTTTTTATGTTTGTTAACTCGGAACTTTGGACTGGGTGAACCGATTTTAATGATTCTTTTTTTATTGTTATTGGAAAGGATGTACTCATTTGAAGTCGGTTTTTTTTGTTAAAATTTTATAAACGGTTTTATTTGTAGTGTTTTGAATACATGTACAATCATAATAAAACATTAAAAAATCAGATGGGTTCTCACTCTTATCCGAAGTACGGTAAGCTGTAATACTTCGCTGTTCGAGTAGGGCGTATAACACCATACAAACCGCTAAAGTATTTTTGGTTTTTGATACAAAACCATAGGCTAACGTTTATTCTTGGCTCATAGTCGTTGACTCACAACCCTCGGTATCACAATACGTCCACCGTAAAAAAGTAAAGCAATCTAGTAAGTGGAATACGGTACGGTAGTGGAATTAGAGTCAATAAATTATTAATTAGATATGCGCAAGTGGCGGTGCGTTCAAACTGCAAGTGGCCGACTCGCGCCTGACTCAATAAATAACTCAATAGAAGGAGGTGGGGCCTTTTTAGTACGGTAGCAGGCCTGGCGCACTCCGCATTTTAGCTATGACGTTACAAGTACATGCTGCGTTCGACATGTCTGGCTAATTCAGAAAATTGCCAGAGAGAATTTAATAAGCGATAGTGTTAGAAAGGAAGGAAAGTTGGAAACTCATTACGCGTGTTTGATTAGCGCTGTGCGACCTGAATTACACTTTATTGCGTTGGAGCTAGAGTTGCTATTTATTTAAATGATTTTGCGGAGTTCGTCTTCTGTACTTATTATAAGTACTATTATTTCTTTTGTGACGGTAGTACGTGTTTGACCTTGGCGCGCTCGCCTACGATATTGTTTATAAGGTCGCCGCTTTTTCGAGGGCTCAGTGTTTATGTTTAACGTATTTTAAAGGATAATCTGGGTAAAAATAGTTATATTTTTTATATTTGAGACGAGAATCGAGAACAGATTATGCTCCAAAATTAAGTCTCTCGACTATAAAAACACTCCATATAATGAAAAGCCGTCAACAGCTGGGGGCTTTGGGGAGAGGGCGTGAGCAACTTACCATCAGGTGTATCGGCAGCTCCTTTATCGGTTATTTCCATTAAAAAATGGTTGTCTGTAAAGTCGGTTTACGGACGATAGTTTAACGTGACAACGTCATGACAAAAACATTGATGAAGTAGTGCTCGAATATAATATTATCTCTGGAAATAATTAGAAACTTTTATCTTTATACTACAACGCCATCTAGAACTCCTGAACTAAACTGTTTTTTCAGCAAGTTCCTTTCTGACTTAATTGTGTATATAGTTTTGTTCATAGACGGCGCTTTCTCCATTGTTCGCTCGCTCGCGTAACGCTTTATCATGCTTTATCGTGCGTGCAGCCGGCGTTCCGTTTTAATAGACGTTATCACGTCAAAACTTGTGTGTCCAGGGAGGTGTGCATGGATGAGGAAGTGGCATGTCTGGACCTGGGCCCGGGCGGGGACGAGGCGCTGCTGGGCGTGGGGCTGTGGACCGACATCTCGGTGCGCGTGCTGCGCCTGCCAGACCTCACGCCGCTGCACACCGAGAAACTGTCCGGCGGTGAGTGAGACACATGGGACACACACAACATATGATAGAATATATTCTGTTTCATTATATCTCACTCAATAAACATCAATATCCCTCCAGTACGGACGAGGCACTTTGCTTCGTCTTTTATTATGCGTACCGCGAATGACTGAGATAATTGCCAGTGTCGGTTTCCCCGCTCAATTACAATGTGGGTGACGTCAAGTCAAGAGTAAATAGACGGTTATCGTCGCCCGACATCAGCGACACCAAAGGCATCAATGCTGCGTTGCCGGCCTACTTGGCCGAAGAGAGAGAGAAGAAAGAGAAAGAAAGAACTAGTTTTCAAGCCCCCACCTGGAAATGAAAATTGGCGGCTGACTCGAGCAAGAGGGACCTCGCGGTGAAAATGTAGGTATTGTACAATGATATTATATACAAGATATGCCAAGACGGCGCTGAAATTATGTCAGTCGAATTTAGGCAAGTGTAGCGATTTCAATTCAGACAGTTGATAGCTGCCTCTGGGTGAGGCCGTCTAGTTGTCTTTTTTACTATTATGGTTTAGTAGTGTCATCCCTTTTACATAATTTACCAGTGTAATAGTAATTGGTGTAGTGAAACAAAAGATAAACGTGTGTGTGTGTGTGTTGTAGCTCGGTCGGAACAGATTTTTGGTTGATTTGTAAGGGCATAACGTATCTGATCTATAGTTTAATATAATTGGTATTGTATGTCCAGAGATAATCCCCCGGTCGCTGCTGATCTGCGTGCTGGAGGGCGTGTGCTACCTGCTGTGCGCGCTCGGCGACGGCTCCATGTTCTACTTCACGCTGGAGCCGACCACCGGCGCGCTCGCCAACCGCAAGCGGGTCACGCTCGGCACGCAGCCCACCGTGCTGCGCTCCTTCAGGTCCGCTCTCTCTCTCGCACACACACACACACACACTGACACACACACATACTGACACACACACACACACACACTGACACATGACGTGGTTGTAACTCGGCCGCAACGCAAACCATGGTTAGATCTGGTCTTCCGTTAGACCGAACGGGATGGCGGCGCACTGTGAACGCCCTCTGCCCCATCTAGGGGACACAGGAAAATAAGTCAAGTCCAGTAGTCCAGTAGTAGTCTGGTCTTCACATTTTTGTCGAGTTTTGGGATTAAGGTAGAAATGTAGCTGCAGGGGGTCCAAATAACCAGCTAAATTTTGAAAGTGTTCTATGAGAAAAAAGGTTGGGAACCCCTGGTATAGAGTATAGCGAGACGTGTTGTGTCGCGCAGATCGCTGTCGACGACGAACATCTTCGCGTGCTCGGACCGGCCCACGGTGATCTTCTCGTCCAACCACAAGCTGGTGTTCTCCAACGTCAACCTCAAGGAGGTCACGCACATGTGCTCGCTCAACGCGCAGGCCTACCCCGACAGGTGAGCGGACACAGACACACGTATGTACACACCACAAATTACCCCCAATAGATACCGCATACAAGGCAACTGACGCGCGCCAACACGTACTTGCATTTTCATGTGTTTAATTTCGACCAATACTGACCCGTCAAGTTCAAGTATGAATTAGAAATAGCCAATCACAGCGCAATTTAAGGCCCCGTTTGTTCCCCAAGCCGCACCTTCCGCCAAATTTTGTGAGTTCAAACTCTAAGAAAATTTCACTTTTGCGGTATCTATTGGGGGTAATCTGTGGTACACACAGATAAACTCAACAGAGATTGGTATACAGGGCATGATATGAAAACGATCAAGAGTTAGATATGCGGGGCGTGGTACAAAAACGTTTTGTAATATTTTAATACTTAATTACAGAATGTTTGTCAATCATTGTTAAATTTAATTAATTAAACATTACTTAATTTTTTTGCTGACTGTAGTGTATACATGTAATAATTTATGTGGAATCTATTTTGTTGCTTCGTATGTTTCTATATATGCCTAGCTTCAAAACAAGCTGTAGCCACCGTCGCCCATGGACACATTAACACCAAGCAAACCGTCTATGGTTGCCGACCAAGAAATAAGAGAGAAACAGAAATTACTGGCAACCAGCCCCCGGTCTAAAAACGACTAGTTGTTTGGCGGCCGATTCAAGCAAGGGGGTGGTAAGAATAATATCAGTAATAATATTAGTGACTAAATAATAATAATATTATATTATATTTAGTATGCTAATCCGATGCGATTAGATTCAGTATTCTGAGCCGCCCCAATACAGTTAAACTTCATTTTAATTATTAAATTTATTATTATTATGATTGTTATTATAACGGGAACTCACGATATATATATTTTTACTCTGATACTACTGGGTCGAAATTCCAGTTGCATGGATCGTGGCCACGGCTGAGCTGAGTGAAAACGGCAATATATCGTGAGGTACCCGTATGATTTATTATATTAAATTGAAAGGAGACTACACTGTAAAACAGCAGCCGTGGTTCCTAGCCGCTCCATGGCACATGCTGAGGGTAGTCCTTTTTCGTCAGGTTACATGGCTACTACCCACTAAATATACATATGTATTATGTCACACAATAATTTAGTAACGTTGCATAGTTATGTAGTACTTCTTACACCTTTGTTATAACCTTGTACTATGTTATTTTCCATGGCGAAATAAATGTTTCTTTCTTTCTTTCTTCTTTCTTTCTTTCAAATCAAAGGTCGTGATAGCCTTGTTTAGCGACGATGACGTAACGACATGTGTATGTGTGTATGTGTGTGTGTGTGTGTGTATGTATGTGTGTGTGTGTGTGTGCAGCCTGGCGCTGGCGACTGACAGCACGGTGACGATCGGCACTATCGACGAGATTCAGAAGCTGCACATCCGCACCGTCCCGCTCGGAGAGAACCCGCGCCGCATCGCCTACCAGGAGGCCTCGCAGGTACCATACTCCCTCAAACTCACAACCCAATTGTCCCACTGCTGGACTCGGGGTTTCCTCTCACGATGTGAGGGGTACAGGCCATAGTCTACCACGCTGGCCAAGTGCGGATTGGTAGACTTCACACACCTTTGAGAACTTTATGGAGAACTCTCCGCAAGTGATAATTAACTTGTACCCCTACAACGTACACAATTATTATTGTTATTTGAGATATCGGGACAACTTGAGACACCTATACCATGTGCACTGCACTGCGACCAGGTTTGATCTATTGTAGCTGTACCCGTTTCGGAGTTAGATCTGGTTGCCAAGTCCTACTGTTTGGACAAACCATACACCGAGTTTGTGGTTGATTCTCACTGAACATCGGTCTTTCGGTAAGAAATATAAAGGGTACAAAGATGACGGCAATTTATTCCAGTTCTTTCAAGTATGCATTATAAAATTGTTATTGAACATATTGTTATTAATCTCATTGAAAAACTGGGAGAAGACGTTGATACCCGAAATACAGTTTCAAACTAATTCGGGGTTCAAAAGCTGCAAAAAATAAGTATGTTAATAAAGGATTATTGCTATTAACCGACTTCAAAAAAGGAGGAGGTTCTCAATTCGACTGTATTTTTTTATGTTTGTTACCTCAGAACTTTGGACTGGGTGAACCGATTTTGATGATTGTTATTTTAGTCGAAAGCTGGTGCTTGTCGTGTGGTCCCACATAAATTTGATCGAGATCTGACAATGGCATCCATGTCAAAAGCATATGTCTTAAATTTGCATTAAGTATGTGCGTGATAAATGGACCGATTTCGGCGATTCTCATTTTATTGGATGTACTTCATTTGAAGTGGGTTATTTTTTTGTTAAAGGAGAACCCCAGTTTCCATAGAAACTCAGGCCTAAGTAGACAAGACTGGAAATTGGCTGTTAATTAGATTATTGCAAAAAGTTCAATTTCTCCAATTTTCACGGCTGCCAGCAATGGCCAACTAAGGAAATCCTAGAACGAATCACCTTAATTATAGGTTATGATTATGTCATACTCGTGTCACAGTGCTATTTAATATGTATGTTACACTTACGTTGGCGGGTGTCTATTATAATATCTACTACTTCAATGGTTTTCACCCAAAACGAATGTCATAAAAAGGTTGTATAATAAAAGCTATTGCATATTTCAAGAGATTTTATTAGTTATCATTATAATATATTAATATTTCGTATAGTTGTGCAGGAGGCGTTATATTTCGTTAGTACCTTGCCCAATCAAGATACCATAATATACTCATTGTAAGTATGGCCACAGCAACTTCCTGATCTTCTAAATATGTATAGGGTACGTTATCCAGTGTTCAGGACTTATTCTGAACCTTTGTCAGTCACAAAACAGGCGATTAAGGAGTCCATATTCATATAGTATTGGTTTGCAAGAAATTGTAGCGAAACTGCGAAACACATTCACCAAAACACAAGTACGAAAGCGAATACAATAGAAAATTAAAATCACTGTGTGCGTGTCGATGAGTTTCAATAGTAAATAGGACTCCAAATGCGCTGAAAATATTTGATAGTAAAAATATACAAGAACACGCGTAGAAAGATGAAAGATCGATGACAAATATGACAATACAGTGGTGTTATTTATAAATACTATGGTTACCAAAATGACATTATTAGGGATTACATCATCATTGTTGTCAATCGATTAATCGATGTCAAAATATTCGAAATGTAATTTAATAAAATTAGCGTAACGATTGAATGGTAATTATAATATATTACATAGTTTTGATTTATATGGAATACGAAAATATGTAAAAAATAAATTAATATTATAATTATAATCACTAAATAATACATAAAATATATTATTATGTTCCATCAATCGATCATTATCAATCGATTCAATCGATTATAAAATCGTATGTAATGAGGTAAATACTGTGAAAACTTTTTTGCATTATTTTGTTCATTTGGCAAGAGCAGCTGAAGCTAAGATTTAAATATGTTTATCTTATAAATAAGACGAATTTTTTGGTATATAGTTTACTCTTGTCTGGTCCGATGTTCTAGCACAGATTACATATGGTTCGAGGCCGAAAATTGGGGATCGCCTTTTAGATTATTATTATTAATACAAGTGTCGCACTCCCGCAGACATTCGGCGTGATAACAATGCGCGTGGACAAGCAGGAGTGGTCGGGGTCTGGGGTGGGTGCGGGGGAGGGTGCGGGCGCGGGAGGGGCGCGGCCGTCCGCGTCCACCGCGTGCGCGTCCTCGTCCAGCGCCGCGCCGCCGCCCGCGCCCGCCAAGCACGCGCCCCCGCCCGCTGACCTCGAAGTGCATAACCTGCTGTTGCTGGATCATCACACGTTTGAAGGTCAGTGGATGTTGACAGTGACTGTAAATTAATATAAAGAACAATGCCAAACTGCCATACATCGTTTTATTTAATTTTCAACTTTAGCGTCTTAAAATAAAAAAAAAATCTAAAATTCGCCGCTTTAGTTTCTGAGCTTAGATATATAAGAATTTTCAGCAGACACACCCCAGAACCAAAGTATTTTGAGATTGAATTCTTATAACCATTGAGTCATAGAGTAGGGGAGACTTACGGCAGCCTGTAATTTTTACCATTATTTTATACCGACTTTTTTTGATTGACAACCGGAAATGGAAATTTGACATCATTACATTTGTCATACCAAAATTTACAACGAAATTCTGTCTGTAATATTGGCCAAAAGTCTCCCTATTATCTTGCTTGATACAAGCTATGTATCAAAGCGAGTGCCGGAATGAAAATGGACATTGTTGACATCATTGTTATTATAGTCAATTCATCACTTATTAATAAAATTATTTTACGCTGGGTAATACGGGTACAGGTATTAATTTTAAAATACGTGAAAAAAATATTGAATTGCTTCGGTATAAATGACGTTTTAAGACGCTAACAAAAATAAAAAATATTTTTTGGGCATTGTTCTTTATGTTTAAAGTGTTAGTGGTAACATTTAAACACCTAAAATATTATTCTTTAATCAAAATGAATCACAATAAATTAAATATCATTAATTTAAAATGTTAAAAATAGTACTCACTGTCACTTGATCCAGAACGCCATTTTGAGGTTATGACGTCATTGTATGTACTTTATAAGCAAATTCAACGAAATTCAATAGACCCCTAGTATTGAATATTGGTTAGTGACGTCACGTGACGTTTTTGGTGGGAAATTTAATATTGATTTTTGTTTATAAATTTTTTATTTTAAATTGAACATTATTATTTTTATAATATTTTTTTCGTGAACATTAAAGTTCTATCTATAAAATAAAATTGAATCCTAAAATAAGTCAACATCCCTATTCATAAACAATACTGTGAACTGTCACAGTACTTGCTAATAAATAATAATAATGATAAATATTAACGAATAATGTTTCAACCAGTGTCGCGGGTTATGGACGATTCATATAACACATCACAATCACACTCATGACCCGAGAACAAATATTTATCTGAAATGTAAATCTATATAACATTATTATTTTTATGTTTTTTTCATGAATATTAGGGTTGTACTTATAAAATAAAACTGAATCGTAGAATGAGTAAAGGTCCGTATTAGTTGTTAGTAGAGTTGGTATGGTATGATATGGTGTGTTGCAGTCAATGACATTAAACTATAGATACGTTATGCCCTTACAAACCAACCAAAAAATCTGTTCCGACCGAGCTACAACACACACACGTTTATCTTTTGTTTCACTACATCAATCACTATTACATTAAATTATGTAAAAGGGATGGCACTACTAAAACCATAATAGTGAAAAAGACAGCTATACGGCCTCACACACAGCTATCAACTGTCTGAATTAAAATCGCTACACTTGTCTAAATTCGACTGACATAATTTGAGCGCCATCTTGGCATATCTTGTATATAATATCATTGGTTGCAGTGCTCCACGCGCACCAGCTGATGGCGACAGAGTTCGCCATGTCGCTGGTGTCGTGCCGGCTGGGCGACGACCCCAACCATTACTACGCCGTGGGCACGGCGCTGCTCAACCCAGAGGAGTCCGAGCCCAAACAGGTACACCACTCTCAACGGTTTCAACCAACAATAACACCACCCGTGTGCCCGCCGCCCAGAGGGTCCTGGCTTCGATTCTCAGCGAGGTGGTTTACATTAGTTGGTTATTACCATGGAAGTATTAGGGTGCTTTTCCACCAGAGATATGCTCTGCAGCTGTGCTGCGAAGATGTGAAATCCAATAAATATGATTGGTTCAATAAATTGATTGATTTCCACCAATGAATATGATTGGTGGATATCAAACGCATCCATAGCAACGTAACATAGCACATCTCTGGTGGAAAAGCACCCTAATGTATGACATGAACAGACATCCTGAACAAAATGTGTCCCGTTGGAAGGTTCTCGTTTCAAAATCGAACGAATCCATTGAAGATTGAAGCCACGTGGCGCCAATGCATTGGGACATACATGGTGTTCGCGGTGTCGGTTCTATACGCTAGTAACAATACTTCAATGGTTATTACAGTTTTGACGTGACAGCGTCTATTAAAATGATGAACGCCGGGTGCACGCACGAAAAAGCATGACTCACTGTCACGTTCCGCGAGCGAGAGCGCGGAACAAGCGATAGAGAGGCACGATCGGCTACGATCGGCCGAAGCGCTCGGTTCGTGCCGCATGTATTCATCAATGTTTCTTTATGACGTTGTCACGTAAAACTATCGTCCGTAAACCGACTTTACGGACAACCAATTTTTTTTCAAACATGTTGTTCTAACTTCTAATCTAAACCAAACCAAGTGACAGTAAATGTATGTGTGTGTGTGTGTCTGTGTGTGTCGGACAGGGCAGGATCCTGCTGTTCCACTGGGCGGAGGGCAAGCTGACGCAGGTGGCGGAGAAGGAGATCAAGGGCGGCTGCTACTCGCTCGTCGAGTTCAACGGGAAACTGCTCGCCTCCATCAACAGCACGGTCAGAATATATCTTAATAGGGATGATGACACTAACTATAAATTAATATAAAGTTATGTTTAGAGTATTAAGGGAAACATTCAAAAACCTATAATATTATTCTTTTGTCGTAATCAGTCCCAGTAAAATAAATATAATTAATTTAAAATTAAAAAAAACTCACTGTCACGTGACCTCAAACGTCTTTTTGAGAATATGACGTCATTGTACTTATTTTATATGGAAGTTCAACAAACTTCAGTAGACCGATTTGGATCGTGAATGCCATACCTTACGTGTCAATGGAAAACTAAATATTACCACAGAATACATAATAGTACCTAAAGGTAGAGAAGAGTCATTCTGTATAATCATTTAAATAAATAGCTAATCTTGCTCCCACACAATAAAGTGGAATTCAGATCGCACAGCGCTAATTGTCAACAGTTATATTCATCTAGACGTTGCCTCTCTCTTTAATCATAACTCTTATCCTTTCTAACAACGTCAGATTTGTCTTTTTTATGTGATGATATGTGTGATAGATTACGACTGTATGACAGGGCGTGGCAGCCCCTCTGAAATTGGCCCGACACGTCGAACGCAGCACGTACTTATAATAACATACCAAAAGTGCAGAGTGCGCCAGGCCTGACATATGGGAACATTTTTGTATCATGTGGCTACCTCTTTTGCTAACTGCACATAAAAAGGCTAGCAGAAGCTGTTTCGCAAGGCTTCAACCCATTAATGGCCTACTACTGGGCATGGGTCTCTCCTCTTGAGGAGGCCTACAGCATACTCCACCACGCTGCTCCAGTGCGGATTGGTGGAGGGGTTAGTGGCCAACCCGATTGTCGGAACTTTTCAAACCGCCCGAAGGCATCCGACATGGCTTGACGACTGTTATCTTATGACAACAACTGGAACCGATGGCTTTACGTGCCCTCTGAAGTACGGAAACGCTCAAGAATATTTTTCCACTAGCGGTCACTCTTCCAACTACCGACCACGCCCGCTGTTGCTTAGATTTGTCGATCACTTAGGTTCGACGCAAGCCGCCGAGCTATGAGCGCTTCATTAATGTTTCGCAAGATACCCACTAAAGCAGCGACTTTACACGCAGGTGCGTCTGTTCGAGTGGACGTCGGAGAAGGAGCTGCGGCTGGAGTGCAGCCACTTCAACAACATCGTGGCTCTCTACCTCAAGGTGAAGGGAGACTTCATCCTCGTCGGCGACCTCATGCGCTCCATGTCGCTGCTGCAGTACAAACAGGTATACCACACTAGAGACCACCACTGTCAGACGGAGTACACTGGTCGAAGTGATACGTTCCCATCCCTAGCAGGGACATGACAGTTGACAGCTCTCTTGCCGCGCTTTTTCATGGCGATACGAAGTTGTGTGTGCAGATTAAATTGAGCTATAATAATATAATAAGTGTTCTTATTACTACTATACTCCGATACCTGATATATTAGGGTTCATCGCCGTATTGTTTGATCTTGACAATGTCTTGCGTTTGCCGGTCGATAAATATATGGTCATAGCACACATATCAACTCGTAAACGGAACGTAAACGTATCAACTCTTGCATGTCAGTATTCTTTGTATGAAACTCCCTACTGTAAAGCACACTTATCGGATTCGTAACGTAATCGCCTCGCCTCGAGACAAGCTCACGAACCGCGGTACGGTGCGTGGACGACTTGCCGTACCCGCGCTTACGTCTCACCGTACGCTATCCGTCGACTTTCCGTTTCCTCGTGCACGCCCTGCGCCGCGGCTACCGCTGCGTCGGCGAACTGCTGTCATTCATTCCGTCAACCAGCGGCCGGCGAGCCGTAAGCGCGGCGTCGCCTAGCCGTAAGCGCGGCGTCGCCTAGCCGTAGCCGAGCTTACGTTAGGTTGACGGCGAGGCGATCCGGTGCCGATCCCTTTCCGAGTTGATATGTGCGCTACGACCAATAATATGACTCCTACAGGGTTGCTACTATTTATTTGCGTTCTTACTCATATTCTGGATATTTAGGCTAGTTTAACTCTCGGAAAATAAAGAGGTGTTTTTCCCACTAGTTCTGACTTGTTAACATAACTAGTGGGATTTTTTTCCCACTAGTGTTGTTAACAAGACTATTCAACAGGATAAGTGGGAATAAACGACCTTTATTCCGAGTACAACGTACGAGACAACTAAGTTGCAATTTATTTAACAGATGGAGGGTAGTTTTGAGGAGATAGCCCGCGACTACAGCCCCAACTGGATGACGGCGATAGAGATATTGGATGACGACACCTTCCTCGGCGCTGAGAACAGTTTTAACCTGTTTGTGTGTCAGAAAGACAGGTCAGTGACCTTCGCGTTGTTGTAATAATAACACTTTTATGTAATTTTGATGCAACATCAGCCCTATATTACCATCACTTTCAAAAATAAATGAAAAAAAAAGCTATAATAATGTCTAGCCAAATTTTTCTTGGCCTAACGAACTATAACTTAGCTTTTTAGCTTATCATTAGTTATTACAATATTTTAAATAAATTAATTAATATCGCCACACTCTCATAGCCCCATGCCAGAATACCTAGTGTCATGGATATCATGCACATTTTGAATATTTTCAGATATATTTTTGTAATGTTGTGACAGCCCTGACATAGCATCCAACGGTTAACAATGTGCGTTATGTATGTATATATATTATGTGTGTATGTGTGTTTGTGTGTATGTAGCGCGGCGACGACGGACGAGGAGCGGCAGCAGATGGGCTACATGGGCCAGTTCCACGTGGGCGACATGGTGAACGTGATGCGGCGCGGCTCGCTCGTGGCGCAGCTGGCCGACACCGCCGCGCCCACCGCGCACCCCGTGCTGCTCGCCACCGTCTCCGGCGCCATCTGTCTGTACCGCCCACTCCCCTCCCCCCTTACACTACACTACACACGCACACACACGTCATATGACTACACACACATGTGAACCGCACGCACGCACTTATATACCCCCCCCCCCCCCACACACACACCATACGAGGCGCCATCTGTCAGTACCCCCCTCCCCCATACACTACACACGCACACACACCCGTCATTTGCACCGCACGCACACACTTACAACACCCACACACCATACAAAATACAATTAGCAAAACAAATATTTTATTAACAGTAACGTTACACACACATGTGCACCGCACGCACGCACACTCCACAAGCATGTGGCACGTACACACATTATAACAAATATTATTAGCAAAACAAATATTTTATTAATCAGTTTAATTATAGTGTGTATATCTCTAGATTTTGATCATTGTACTGGATAGACACTTGAAAATTTATTAGAATACTAGGAAATCGCCCTCGCTTGGTTTCGGGGAAAATAGTAAAAAAAAATATTATATAGCCTATGTCACCCGGGTATAGTGTAGCTTCCCAACAGTGAAAGAATTTTTCAAATCGGTTCGGTAGTTTCGGAGCCTATTTAATGCAAACAAACAATCAAATCTTTCCTCTTTATAATATTAGTATAGATGTGTAACTGTGGCCTATTTCATAACAGACACTAAAAAGAGTACTAATTATTTTCCGACGGGCCAATCCATCCTTTTCCACAGGTATTGTGAGGTATTTGTAAAATGAAATGAACCACGAGTATTGTCGGTATTAGTTATAAATAATAAATAAATAACGCTTCACACTCATAGCCCCACACTAGGATTCCCTGTGTCGTGGGTGCCATGGACAACACACAAGACAAGGACATTCACACCCAGACCGAGAACAGAAATTCAAACTCATCATTCAAATTTCCGCCTCACTGGGAATCGAACCCAGGACCCTTGGCGCGGCGATCCTGCATGGTAACCATTGCGCCACACGGGTCGTCATCAGTTATATAACAAGCAACGTGTTCTGTGTGTTCACCAGGTCTGGTAGTCCAAGTATCAGCAGAACTGTACGAGTTCCTGCACCAGCTAGAGGAGCGCCTGGCGCAGACCATCAAGTCTGTGGGCAAGATCCCGCACGCGTTCTGGCGGTCCTTCAACACGGACATCAAGACGGAGCCCGCCGAGGGGTTCATCGACGGAGACCTGGTGGAGAGCTTCCTGGACCTGTCGAGGGCCGTGCAGCAGGAGACGGTGCAGGGGCTGCAGGTGGGTCGCTCACACTCACTGACACTCACTGATACTGATACCGTCACACACAAGAGACAAAATCTAGTAATTATGGAATTTGGTTCCCTCTGGTTCAATTAAAATAACTATTTTAGTTTAAAAACTTCACTAAATTACAATTACCAAATATTTTGAGTAGTTCTCATTCATTATATGGAACAATCTATGGTCTGCCATAAAACTGAGAATTATATTTCCTAAAGTCTTTGATGATATATTCTGACATTATATAAGTATTAAAATTTTCCTTGTAAAAAGGTTGAGTCGAAATCACCCCATTCGTATTTTATAATACAGCTATTTCGACCCAGTTACACGGACCGTGAACGTATTATATTATATAATACGAATTATGAGTGCCCATTGCATTTAGAATATAGTTTCAGATAATCCCTCGCTTCCTTAATGGGGGCCATACACGATCAAGTGTACTTGTCAAGTCTGCAGTTTGACTTGACACGCCAGTGTGCATGAGATAACTACATATATGGGCAGATAGCTTACCGTGGCCATACACGATCAAGTGTACTGGATGCCGCGTCAAGTCTGCTTGACGTGCTCAAGCTCAAGTACTCCATAAGGGAAGCCATGTAGCAAGTTTCGCTAAGTTGGTGATGATGATTATTTATTTATTTAAAATTTATGTCACCTTATAAAAAAGGATGAACAAAGGGCAAACTTAATGCCTAATGGCATTGTCTACCAGTCAACCCTGGGTGGATGTGGAAAGAACTGATGGCAGGTGTTAAAACTAATTAAGAAAAAAAAATGATAAAAAGTAGAAAAACAAATACTACTTATGTACAACACGATTGCAGATCGACGACGGCGGCGGCATGATGCGAGACGCCACCGTGGATGACCTCATCAAAATCGTGGAGGACCTCACCCGGATACACTAGCAGATAGCACCCTAACGATAATATATGTCATAGTCAATATTATAGTTGTAACGAACTTAGACTTTGCCATTTAATATCTAAATCCTAAATCCCATGCGCCTGGCGAATTAATGAACACATTAACTATAAGAGCAGTTATGAATGTATGTAACAGACTTCAAAATTAAAAAATTAAAAAAAAACACTTGCTGCCAAAAACCTATCATGATATACTTTTTGAAATCTTTATGGTGGTGTTGGTGGGGTAATTTGATACCCATATTGCGTTATTCGATTTATTTTTTGATACTTAAACAATGGCATCTCACAGCCATCATATTTTTTTTATTTCACTAATCTAAGAACACTTTGGTTATGAAGATGAATCTAATGATATCTTAATTGTATAAATCCGTTCAGCAGTTTGGAAGATACGAGATAATAAAGAAAAATACATACATACATATATACATATAAGATACGCGCGAAAATCAACCCTTCCTGGAAGTCGAGTAAGAAGATTCCATGTTTTTCAAAATTCAGTTCCGATGGGATCCATGAGGAATTGATGGATTTCCTCAATTATGGGTATACGTTAGGCGATTTTCGCATGATTTCACAGACGATTGCATTGCAGAGCCAAGCTACAGTCAATATCTTAGTCTTTTCCCAGTTTTAGTCACTGATGATTCGCTACAAAAAAGTGTGATGGTGTAACTTTTGTATTACAGTAAAATAAAAATGTTATTTAACCTGTCTGTCTGAACTGGTGCAGAACTGATCAGCTTCATTAGTATTTGTTTTAGCTATATTATAATAGATTTACGGTTTCAGAGACGAAGAAGCACTTGTCTCAATTAAAAAAAAATGTACATCTTTTATCCACATTATTTATTATTCCAAGGCATACCAATCACAGCTTAAATATATTATGGATTTTCTCATATATTTATAATTCAAAAGCTTTACATAACGAACTGATTTGGTATATTTAGATGAGATTGTAAAACAATGCACTTTCAGAACGGATCAGCGTAACTCATTGCGATTTAATGCAACTCGCGCGATACGAGTTAGTACGTGTGTTCTTACCGATCGCAGGCAATTCACGAGGTCTACTCGTGTCACAGTATAATATAGATTATTATACTGTGCTCGTGTTTAGCGAACAAAATAACACTCTCATTAGTATTATGCTGTATTATTGTGTATTATTATGATGCCTTCATTCATACTTTGCAAGTTTACAGCCTATCGACATTATAGCAGTGTTTTTTTGTGTAATAAAAGATAACATCAATATTTTCTGTAACTTACCTTCTACATTTTGAAATTCCTGCATAATTATGAGAAAAAAATCTAAAAAAAGTGAAAATATAAAAATGAGATATAGGTAATAAGCAGTAGGAATATGTTAGATATAAGTATATAATTCATAAGATATAAGTGCATAATTCATTTCAAAGTTTTCAAAATTTCTTATCTGTTGTGAAGCCGACATTTTATGACGTCGCACGGTCTAAAAGTGTCAACATTTTGTCATAACACTCATGTCAACTACCTACTACCTCGGAGTCAGTGACATTTTTAAACCGGATGACGTCATACCTGTGACGTCTAGCATTTTTATTAAATTTCGTTTTTGTGTAAAATTCAAATACATAAAGCCTTTATTGATTGAATAAAAAATTCATAACTTTTTTAGTGCTTTATTAAAACCTTAGGATTTAATTGAGACACTTTTCAAAAAAGGATGAAATACCTTATTGGCCATGACAGGAACATGTCATCGGTCCCATCTACATCAGTAACATAAATATTATATCATGTGATAATACACATCGAAACTGATAACCACGCACCAAATACATCTTGTATTTTATTATAATATGGACATCTTAAAAATATCTGGAACCAAAAACAATTATGACATATTATAATTAGACATAGAGGATTACTTTATCAAACAATATTGTCTTCCAAAACTTATGTTCCTACTCTGACAATCCTGATCTTTAAGTTAAATAGTGTGCGTTAAACTTTTTTCCCATAGAAGTAAGTAAATAGATCATAAAGACGGCCCTCTCTTACCTTTTTTATATCTTTGTTTGGAATTTCATACTAAGTACATGATACATAAACTCATTTATATTGTATTCTACATTGGTTTTACAGACGATCTGGGTAACTTTGAATTTCAGAGTAACTTTAAACGTCACTCCATGGTTTTCCTGTTCCAGTTTTAATTTTCTTTAACCTAACTATCCCAACTTTTAGTAATTAAATAAACAGGAGGTCAAGCGTGTAAATGAGTTCAAAGTTAAGCAGAAATTTAAAGTTACTGTCTACATGAGCTAATTAAAAATAATTACCTACTGATAGTAACTACAAGTGACCCTATAGATAAGCTAAAACCAATTAACGCTAGTTACATGATAGCGGTTTATAGTAAAAACATTTTAACTAAAACAATGATAACAAGGTATTTTGCGGAAGTTGAATTTGCGATTTCATATAATTATATTTTTCATAATAATACACTTCTTGAATAAAGATAAAAATATATTCATTTTGACGGTAAATAAATAATTTATCACAAATAGATGTTAGGTCATAAAAACCGTATCGCCGTGGCGACAGAAACACGTAAAAAACTTATATGTACACAAACTCAAATTCCCTAAAAACTAAAACATAAAATTCTATAATATAAGACGTATAATATTGTATACAATACTGCTTGCTACACGCGATAGTAAACACTAATTGGAATATTAATGAAGCAGCTTACATAATTATTATGTCATCACTCATTGGTCTTTTTGCATTCGCCGCAATACAACTC
Organism: Thymelicus lineola; assembly: GCA_963932265.1. Classification (NCBI taxonomy): domain Eukaryota; kingdom Metazoa; phylum Arthropoda; class Insecta; order Lepidoptera; family Hesperiidae; genus Thymelicus; species Thymelicus lineola. Next base: position 2,016,312 of record OZ010699.1, on the reverse strand, counting down.
GAAACTCCTGTTCGTGAAAATATTAAATGACTTTGAAATTATCCGAGCTGTACTGCATGTTTTGAGAACTTATCGTGGACTATGCACATATTTATACGATGTATCACGATACGTCACGTTTTTTGGCCGGCAATTGTGAGTACCCGTATCGTGAGTAAGGGAACATACCAAAACCACGTGCCTCATTTAGGGGGGGGAGGGGGGTCTTCAAAACACCACGATTGGTCACAGAAGGGAGGGGGGGGGGGTTTAGGTTTTTGTCACGTAGTCAATATTTTAGCAACCATTGCGCCACAAAGTCGTCAAATATAAGCAAAATTATTATTTTTTAACTCTGATTTTGCAAAAAAGTATTGAAAACCGTATTTATCAATTACCACGTGAAAAGTAGGGGGGAGGGGGGGGGTCTTCTCATATACTACGGATGGTCACGAAGGGGGGGGGAGGGGGGTAAAAAGTTGGAAAAAATGGGTTACGTGGTTTTGGTATGTTCCCTAATCTATAAGCCTAGTTTTATATTTGATGACCGAAGCAATATAATTTAAGTAATTGTTACCGTCTTCACAGATAAGTAAGGTAGAAAATTATCTGTGCGTGCATTCAACACTACACTTTTCACCCATAGACACAGAAACATGCTCCCGATATCAAATCATATTCTTAAGTGTAGTGACTCTTAAATACAAAATTATAAATTATATTCACACCACTCTTCAAAATTGAATTATTATATCACATAAAACTTGTTTTAAAAACTGTCCGATTCTCACTACTCAACTTGAGCAAATACACTTTTAAAACATTGTATATTAAGAGATTTATTTATGGAAATAGCCGACAAACGAGCTGACAATTCACCTGGTCATAAGTGGCTATCGTCGCCCATGGACATCCTGAGCAATCTTGCTTGCGAATTACAATATTTATTAGCATTTGATAATGTTTTGGTACTCTTGAAATGTCCTTGTAGGATAACATATTTAAATACAATTATTTCTCCATGGGGTTCGCCTGGATAGCTACCACCTTTGAGCATGAGTCAGCCGCAAAAAACGAAAATTCAATCTATGACTTCCTCCAGAAGTGTTTGTAATGAACAGTGCATTACTCTTAAGACATTGTACTAACCTATTTTAATAACCAAAAACGACATCGACAATTACATTGTTCCAAATAAAAGATAGGTACTCTTAAGGGTAAGTTAAGGTAAAGGTAAGTTATTATTTTGACATAGAATGTTTCAAGAATTATTCCTTACACGCACAACAAAATTTTTGTGTGTAATGCATAGATGTAACAATAACATTTCCATATAGCAAAAACTGGTTGAGACCTTCAAATTAACCTATAAAAATATAAGTAAAAATATTAGCTAACGCGAGTGCAATTTAATAGGAATATTTATACGTCTACGTAGAATGTACAAGTTGTACAAGGTACCTACTTCCTATACTTATCGGCTTTATTATGTAGGAACCACATGAGCGCGAACAGACAGCTGGGCGGGCTACTTAGCGGCCCGGTGGAGCTCAGCATCTCCTCTATCTGCGGGATGGTCATTTCCACCACCTCTATTAATTCGTCGTCCACGCCACCACCTATAAAAAGCATTCATTTGAACTTCCTAAACGGACTCATAGCTTAAAAAACTTGAGGGTACTAAAAAGTTTACTCATTGTCGGTCCTGCTCGAAGGACCAAGATATGAGTAATATAAGTTTAGTCTCAATATCATTAAACATAACGAAAAATTCATTGAAAAGTATAAAATATATACCGTAAGTATATAAATAATCCTGGATATCAAATTATCAAAACAAATGTTGGCCATTTTTCTGAAGAGCAAAATTGTAACAACTTACCCTGTTCTGTCTTCATTTCATCTGTCACTTCGCAATAGTACAAAGTCTGTAATGCACCTTGAACCCCCACACCCGACCTACAAACAAATACGTTTTACATAATTTTTCTATATTTTATGGATAGTACTGTATTTTTTAACACCTTGATCTTATTAACATAGATTATCATTGATGTTTTTATCTAAAAAAATTTAGGTATACAATTTGCGAAAAAGAAAAAAATGTATGTCGCGGGAATGCGGAAGTAATCACGTTAATTGATATTCCTGCTCTTCAAATCGTTATCATGAATCAATTGTAATAGATTATATTGATTAACTTGATAAGATTTATTGATTTTATCGAAAAATCAAGTTCGATGACGCAAGTCTACGATCAGTTTACGCTACATGTTTTAAATCGAAAATGTTTTTAACCTATTGAAAAAATTGTGGACTCAGGGCGCATTTTCATTGGTCCTTAAATTAGTTGTTACACAGCATGAAGTATAAAGAAAACGATACATGACCTGCGTGGCGTAATAGTTACCATACCGTTCGAAGGGACTTGGGTTCGATTCCCAGCGAATTTAATTCCTGATTTCGGTTCGGCCGTATGTGTTGTTATCATTATGTGTTAATTAGTTAGTTATCATGTTAAGAATGACATCATGCAGGTGTGGCCAAAAGGTCGTGTCGATGCCATTACACATTAAGTAATAACTTGGGTGCGGTTTTTTTGACACATCAAAAAATTTTAGTTCTGTTAGCCAAATCTGCTTCCTAATGCATTTAGTAAGATGCATTCCAATGCAGCTGTTAACAGTAACAAATGTAGCAGGGGCATTATAATACATATTGTGTATAGAAAACATTGATACTTGCCTGTAAGACATGATTTTGTGCAATTGATTGAAAGAGACATCATAGCCGCATTCTTCGAGAATTTCTTCCTTAGCAATCTCTACCACAGGCTTGTTCTTGTCAATGATGCCGGCACATATCTCCAGGGCCAAGCCTAGTCTGGCCGGGTACTTCTCCGTGTCTATAAACTCTCCTTGACGGTCATCTGGATGGATGCTGTTGTAATATATCGCTGTTGGAAAAAGGTTTTTTTAGGATACTACCTACTTCAATTTCTTATTAATAATGTTGATCATCAAGAGTTCTGAGACCTGAACCAGGATTAATAAAGAATATTTTATCCTCCGATTATCTCTGCTACACTACAAGGTGTCAAGACAAATTGTTACTAAAACACTTACTCTTTAAGTATACAGTAGACCCAACCCAATTAGCCAAAGTAATTGTTGTCATAAAGCATTTGGATAATTGAATATTTGGTTAATTAAATGTATGAAGGAAGGCATTAATTCCAAAAATGGTCTTACAAGATCCATAATATTTTTGAAAGAGGTTTTCAAAGATACACCAAACTATAAGCTATGCATCAAATAAAAAATTCATCCTCATGATACCTACAGAGGCAAATAACAAAAGCAAAGCAACAACCCACAATTGTCCCACTGCTGGGCTCGGTGTCTCCTCTCACAATGTGAGGTGTATAGGCCATACTCTACCACGCTGGCCAAGTGCGGTTTGGTAGACTTCACAGACCTTTGAGAACTTTATGGAGAACTCTTTTGTGTGCAGTTTTCCTCACGATGTTTTCCTTCACCGAAGCAAATGACAATAACTTCTAATACGAACATAATATTTGAAAATTAAAGGGTGCGTGCCAGGTATTGAACTCGGGGCCCTTCGTTTGGGATACCAATGTTCTGACCGCTAGGTTGTCACTGCACTGCAAATAAATATTATTCAATATTTTATTCCACGATTCTGGAGTTTTAATAAATATGAGTATATCCACGCCAAATAACTGCTTTCTATCACTAAGGGTCGCGGCGTTTCGCTTCGGACTGACGAAGAGACGGACGGACGGACTTGACGAAAATGTAAGAGTTCCGATATTATTACGGAATCCCAAAAAGCAACAACGAATGACGATTAATATAAGTAGATAATATAATAAGTAGATATATAAATACAAAAAAATTACCTGGTCTGAACTGTTTGACAAATATCATCACTTTCCGTGATACATTGAAGACGACAATGGCCACGCTGTCGTGTACTTCTAGAAGATCCCAGTTCTTATCCACGCCGTTCTGAGTGTAGTTTAATCGGAAAGGTTTCACGTACGGTGAGTCCGGGAGAGGAGTTAAGTACACATTTTTCACATCCTCCATTATTTCCTAAATCACAAATAAAATAGGTAGTTTATGCAAGCCTGTGTGAAGGCTTTGTTGAAACTGTTGCTATGCGCAAACTTTATTTGATGTGATATGAAGTTAACTCTTGTTGTAGTATGCAAAATCTAAGGTTGATCTAAGGAAAAAGGAAAATAAAATTTGAAATAAATTATTTATGATGACATTGACATTGGTAACATTGGATTGAATTTTTCTTTGCTCTTTTTTGACAGTGACGTCACTTACACCTGATTGCACCGTTCCGTTATGCATAATTTTAAACCTTACTATTACTGTAAAAACATTTTGTAGATAGCAGCTCCTATAACTTCTTCTTTACGGTACATTCCTGTATAGATACAGTTCCTTTATCTTCTACATGAATAATTACTAACTAATTAATTTTAATTATTTTGTTTTAATTATTTCAAAATTACTTTAGGTACCTACTCTTCATTTCAAAGCAAAAACGAAATCATGAAGTTGACTTTGACATTACATTGATTGAAATTACGTCAAATGAATAATGTAACGTCAGGTCGTCAGTCAATGGCGTCAATTCATTTTGCAAATGCAATTCTCAGTATTTATTTCTGAAGGATTTTTGTAAACTTGATGGTTTTCATTGAGAAACATCATATAGAAACAATGTTATCATTATTTCCCAATGGAAATAATTACATTAATGGCGATTGGACTATAAACTAAGTAACGATTGACTATGGCGAAGTCGGAAAAGAGTTCAAAATCTGGATTTGTTATCAAACTATCGTGTGAGACAGTGCAAAAATTGTCGGAAGAGGAACAGAAATGCAAAAGTAACGATACTAATTTGACTGTCGAGCAAAAAGAAGAAAACACGGCTGCAGAAAAGCAAAAAATCGACAAAGTTAAATCTATTCAAAGCAAAGATAATTTAGAGGTTAGCATCCATGAGAAATCTAAACCTGAACTTTTACAAACTGATGTAAAAGATGTGACAAAGAAAGCTGACTCGGACACGAATTCTGAGAACGCTTCTTGGGGTGACTATGCACCATACATTACATATGAAGGGGAAGATGCAATCTACACCGATCCTACTTCACAACAAAAGTTTGTGTGGGACAAAAAAACTAATTCATGGGTAGCGAAAGAAGGCGCTGAAGTGCCCGGACGGGTTTATAGTTATGAAGATGATGCACATACTTATACCGAAGCCGATGGATCAAAGTTCTTTTGGGATGCTGAAAAAAAAGCTTGGCTACCAAAAGTAGATGATGACTTTATAGCATTCTATCAAATGGCTTATGGATTTGTTGATCACACACCAAAGGAACAGAAGGCAATCGAGAAGGAGAAAAAGAAGGAAGAAAAGAAATTAGAAGCAGGTGTAAAACGAAAAACTGAGCCACAGTGGTTTGATCAGTCCGACGATAAAAACACAAAAGTCTATGTTTCTAACTTACCGCTGGATTTAACTGAGGAAGAGTTTATTGACTTGATGCAAAAATGTGGGCTTGTAGAAAGAGATGTGCACACACAGAAAATGAAAGTAAAGCTTTATATGGATAAAGAACACAACTGTTTCAAAGGTGATGCTTTATGTACTTACATTAAAATTGAGTCTGTGGACTTAGCACTCAAGCTGTTAGATGGAAGCGACTGCAAGGGAAACAAAATAAAAGTTGAAAGAGCACAGTTTCAACTAAAAGGTGAATATAACCCAGCCTTGAAACCTAAAAAGAAGAAGAAAAAGGAATTAGAAAAAATTAAGAAAATGCAGCAAAAACTATTTGATTGGAGACCTGAGAAGTTTATTGGTGAGCGGTCAAAACATGAAAGAATTGTGATTGTAAAAAATTTGTTCCATCCAACGGACTTTGACAAGGAAGTCCAGTTAATCCTGGACTATCAGCAGGATCTAAGAGAGGAATGTTCTAAATGTGGAGAAGTGAGGAAGGTTACAATATATGACAGGCATCCAGAAGGAGTGGCACAGATTACCATGAAGGATCCCGAGCAAGCAGATGCAGTTGTTGCCCTCATTAATGGAAGGTGGTTTGGTAAAAGGCAAATAACTGCAGAGATATACGATGGAAGGACCAAATATAGAATCGCTGAAACAGATGCTGATATATCCCAGAGGATTGGTAAATGGGATAAATTTCTGGAAGGAGAGGATGGTAAGCAAGAGAAAGCTGCAGCTGCTGGTACAGCCATTGATAGTAAGAACTCTGACAGTGTAATGGATACTAAAGAAAATCTTGATAATGAAGCATCAGATCTAACAGTAACAGACACTAATGATTTGGCTGATTCTAACACAGGTGATAAAGAATCATCAACTGTTTCCAGTACAGCCATTGATAGTAAAAACTCTGACAGTGTAATGGATACTAAAGAAAATCTTGATAATGAAGCATCAGATCTAACAGTAACAGACACTAATAATTTGGCTGATTCTAACACAGGTGATAAAGAATCATCAACTGTTTCCAATCAATAAATAATGTTTTATGATTGTGTTTTTTTTCTGTAATATATAAAATTATAAGTCCATGAATCAGACATGCATATTATTAATACTTGTTTCCTTATTTTTCCGTATCTTAATTTTCTAAATGAATATGACTGTATATATAGATGTAATTTTTATTTGTGAATCAACAATAAAACAAACCATCGGATAGGGTTCGTTATATTTCAATCTCGGAATACAATAGTTTTTATGTAATTTTATAGAGAAAGGTTAGAGCCTATCCCTTAAATTAAAAGTAATAGTATTCCGAGATTTAACTCTTTCTAATGTTAACGGGTTCGGGAGTGTACGTAACGATAGTGTACTCCGTTAAGAATTTAATAGGTAATAATATATTTGTATTCCTTGGCACTATTTATTATTTTATTACTCTATGGTTATATATAGTTTGACCCTATGGTTTGACCATAGATTTAGTACATCTATGTTTGAATCTCTATCAACCAACCATAGACAATTAGCCGTCATGTCGTCGGATCTGACATCTGACTGACTTTTTATGTTGCATACAAGCTCTACAAGAATATCTAATTTGATTCGACAGTTAATAATTAAAACATACACCATAAACAGTAAAAAACTTGTGTGTTCAATGTGTGGGGATCCGAGCATATAACCGGGAGCTCCTCCGTCTGTTATGGCGCGTAGTGGTCACATGCGCTCAGCTGAGGTGTCAACGGCGATCTTAATGGGGCTTCACTGGCGGTCTCGATGAATAACAACAGGATATGATAACATGGCCGTTCAACCTGACTCTGGAGGAAAAGACGACGTGAAGACTCAGTTCGTGACGCGGGAGGGGACGTATAGACTGATGACTCTGTCGGAGTACTCGCGGCCGAACCGGGTGGGCTACACGAGCGGCTCCGGCTCGACGCATGTGCGCGTGTCGCTGGTGTCGCTGCCGCCCGGGCCCGCGGACGAGGCGCCTGGCTCCGACGGCCAGGGCTCCGACGAGCGGATATGCTTCAACCACGGCAAGGAGCTCTATGTTTACGTCTACAGGGGCGTCAAGAAGGTATGTTGTCTTCGTATGTTGATAGCATTCACAACATCAATATCGCAGTTTCATGATGGACCAATTACATACATACACACAACTAGTTGTATAGCACAACTAATATAAAACTGTGAGTTAAGTGAACTAAATGTTGTTGGAAGGTTCCTTTTTGATATGTCTGGACTTTGGAGGAGAGGGGCTATTCAAAACACACTCACTTCATGATATACTATATTGTGAATACTGTATAATTACACTTTATAATAATATTATTTATAATGACATTACAAATTATGTCTACCCTGGTTCGTGTCTCAGATAGAAGTCATCTTGTCACAATAGAACACATTCTATTGTGACACTATTTAAATATATTAATATTCTAAAACACCTGCCATGTGTGCATGTGTTGCCTGCCAGTACAACACCCTACATAATGAAAACTCCTACACACCCCCTCAACACATGCACACATTTAACCCCCTGTATATAATTTAATACATTATACCAAAACCACACAACTCACTAAACTAACTTTCATAAATTAACATTACCTTCCATACATGCCTAATTATACATTCAAATCTCACAACCACTTACATTCAATTACTTCCACCTAACTCCATTTCAATTCAGCCAACAACTATCAATTCAACCTTTCAAACTGAATACCAACTTTAATGTTACTACTATAAATCCCTTTCTCACTTGTCCAACTCATACTCGACCAAACATGTACTTTCATTCAACTATATAACGTCAAGAACCTTAACTTCTTGACTCGCCACATAAAACATCAATAACTATAATCATCTTAAACTCCTTCTCGACTCCATACATAAAACAAAAGTTTATTTAAAATTATCTCCTTCTCGACCACTCAATACATACAAATATCTTATAATAACCTTAAACTCCTTCTCGACTGCTCACTACATAAACTTCTATAACTTTATTTAAATACCTCAAACTCCTTCTCGACAACTCACAGCATAAACTTCCATAAGTTTATTCAAACACCTTAAACTCCTTCTCGACAACTCACAGCATAAACTTCTATAAGTTCACTTAACACTACCACTACAACTACTCAATAATAAGTCAACTTCAAATTAAATAAATAAACAAAACATCAATCCCATCCACCATTGCCATTCATACTCAAACCAGTCAAACTCAACACCCATAAACTACTAAATACAATTTTACCTAAATTTAGACTCACCCGAATTCGAAGAACACATACAACCTTTCACTATCCCTTACAATCTTTCACTTCCCAAATTTTCTCACTTATATCCAAATATCAACAGAGATTATTTTATTATAAATACTAAAAAACAAAATTCCAAATAATTATTAAAAACAAAAACAACAATAAAACAAAACTATAAAAGAGACATAAAAGGATTTTAAAACTCGTGTAAGTATACTTTCTATCAAATATTATTGACTTCTTGTGACTATTGTTTTTATGATGTTCAATCAATGAACAATTACATTCACTATTCACCCCCTTAATTGTTTATTTATTGAAATTATCAACACCCCCTTAATTATTGAATTATCTTTGTCTCTTTTTAGTTATATTTATTGTTGTAAACAACATTTAAATTCCCCTATAAAACTTATATACTAACAAAAAACAAAAAAACCCATTTCCCCCGAAACACAATAAGTTCACTTTTGAAATAATTTTCTTATCTACCTTGACTGATGGATGTTGCTCCACCAAAATACTCGGGTAGCTGCAATCTCTCACATTGTTCATATTATCCCCTCAGTATTTTCACTGTCAAAAAATTCTTCTCTTCCATCCATATCCTCATTACTTCTCGAATTCTCCACCAGATTTCCATTTGTTAATCTGCTATTATTTGTTCCATTTTCCGCTGTCAATTGTTTCATCTTCATTTGTTTCACCAAATATATCTGTTTCTTGAATATCTACAATTCTTTCTCTTTCTTCTCGATTTTCATTTCTTCCTCTATTATTTCTCCTTATACAAACATCTTCTCGAACTTCATTAATTCCATTTCTATCATTTCTTCCTATATCACCTTCTCGAATTACATTAACTCCATTACTATTATTTCCTCCAATATCAATGTCCTTCAATTGCTTTGATAGTTTAATACTTTATTTGTTCTTTCTTATGCTGAAGAGGACTTTTCTGAATTTTGATTATTATGGTTCCTTCCTACACACCATGCTGGCGGTAAAGGCATAATTTACATTTAATATAATATTGAGATTTTATAAAAAAATAAAGAAATATTTGTTACCAATAACTGCATGAAAGTATTACTAAAGCTTTATTTATTATACTAATGTTCCTATATATTAAGGCCCGATCTTGTATAAAAAATAGTACCTACTGCTACCACACCTTATGTAGGTACCTGCTATTACACCATGGAGTTGAGTCTTCCAGTCTCTTTCAGTTTTTAGGGAATTGGACTAGGCTGTCTTACAAAAATGCCATCCATTATAAATGAAACGAAACAAATACTTTACAGTTGGTTATGCAAGTCTAAGGGCTGTAGTATCACTTGACTACAAACAACATTTGAACATTTTGCATGGAACCTGGCATTTATAAGTCTGCCATTTTGAAAAAACCTAGTTTCGGCGGTCAGTGATGAAACATGTGTCAATCGATGGATTTTATATGACGATACGTACAACGAAATTGTAGGTAATAACCACCAAAACGTTGGAGCGCCACATATGAGATCCTGTCTCAACTTCTGTCAACTTCAACTGTCCTGTATCAACTTCAACTGCTTAGATAGTTAGCTTTACCTTGTTGCTACTGCGGCACCACAAATTTAATGCAGTTTGACAGACACTTTTGCAAACAGAGTCATTTCTCCTTTACCTCCATACTCCATGAATCTAGAGGTGCTTCATGATAACAGGGTTCTTTAACTAAGCTAGCTTCCACACTCTTTCAAGGTAACTGAAAATGTATCAACATATTTTGGTTGCAAGAGACGTACATTATATAGATGCCCTAGTTGACACTTGTTTTTATTATGAATTGTTCTCAAAGGTGTGTGAAGTCTACCAATCCGCACTTGGCCAGCGTGGTAGACTATGGCCTGTACCCCTCACATTATGAGAGGAGACCCCGAGCCCAGCAGTGGGACAATTATGGGTTGTTGCTTTTATTATGAATGACAAGTTAGTGTTTAGATACAATCCCACCTGATGGTAGGTGGCAATGTAGCTTTGGGTGGTAAAATGCAATAAAGCCTAAATTCACTCTTTGTTTTGAAAACATTACATAAACAATAAATAAATTGTGTAAAATAAATATAATTGTTTAACCTGTTTGACTGCAATGCATTTATTTATCAAGGGGATAAATTCATAAAAACAAACAAACTTATAAAGTGTTTTGTTTCTTTCACTCTTGTGAGATACAATAAAGATAAAACATAATATAACACTGCAATAGATGAAATAGGCTTATTATGCGTTTATATGACTAAGGAAATTAGTTTATTGTATGTCCATATCCTTGACTAATATATGTGAAGGGCATTTATTTAAAAGATTCATAAAGAACATCCAAAACTGGTTGTTTAATAATCCTTATAACTAATGTATTTTTGTTATTCTTCAGGCGGCAGACCTCACAAAGCCAGTTGACAAGAAAATGTACAAGGGAACGAATCCAACATGCCATGATTTCAACACAGTCACAATGACATCTGAGAGTGTATCGTTAGTCATTGGCTTCTCCACAGGCCAGATACAACTTATAGACCCCATAAAGAAGGAATTAAGTAAACTGTACAATGAGGAGGTAAGAAATTATACTGAGTTAATCATATAAATCGCTTACAACTATGCTATAAGGTGGCAGCTTTTTTTTTGCACAAAAACCGACAAATGAGCTGAAAGAGAGAAGAAAAAGAAGGAATGGCTTATGTCAATTGTAAGCTCGTTCAAGCCAAATCCCATGCCATGTGTGGACTATTAAGGGGTTGAAGTCAATCATATACGTGCGAATCGCTCATTCGCTGCATTTGAAATGCATTATAGCGAATGAGAATGCAATTTACTCAATTATTTATTTTATTCTAATTAATTATCATCAAAACAATCCATAGCCCGTGTCTCACGAGACGCAATATATAAGCACAATGGCTCGTTGTTATCACTATGATTGCGATATCCAATTTTCACTAACATTTTATTATCTTGTGTCCATTGTCATAACGCATTCGTTCTTCATTACAGTTCAATAGAGTATTAATAATTTGCATAATTATTAATGAGTGTATATGACGTCATAAAGCCTATGAATATATGAATTATAATCCCCCTTGCTGTCTACACGATGTCACAATTTTCCGATCCCTTCCTTCCTACTTAACGCGTAATATATGGATGTCCCTTTATCTCGTAAACTCTAACGAGTGGAAAAATAAAAATACCAGATTTAGGGTAACGATATTATAGTGTCAGCGATGTGTATTGCAGTGTTTTACTTTTATTCAAGTACGTGAGTCATATTTTTTGTTATTCTGTGCATTTTGTATGTGAAGCTGAAGTACTTTTATCTTTTCGATCCATATAATACACTCTATCAGTTATATCGGAATTAAATTACGTGATGATAAGGAAATAATAATATCTTTTTCAATCCTTCTTGGATCATCTCTTGATGCACCCCGCCCCCGGGATTTTGTATACGTACTAGTATTTATCTACTTTTTTCTTCTAAGGTTTTCTATTTTGAATAGCCCAGAGAAGGACATGGAGAAATCTTGACTTCACCAAACATACCGAGCGAAGCAGCGTGTACAGTCAGTATACTGTATGACCGCTGTTGACATTCCAGAGTAGGGATGTTATTGAACTTCGTAACCGTAACCGAAACTAGGATATCCGAAAAAAATATCTATTCCTAACCGAATCCGAAATAAGCTTTTTGAATGGAGACTGACTCCATTATTTTATGTCACACAAGTCGCGTGTCGTTTGCTTTGTTTATTATTTCACTTGTATCTATTCCATATCAGGAACCGATAAAATATTATTTGTCCGACCCGTATGGTGTGATGGTTGCCATGCCGCATCGCCGTGCCGGTCCTGGGTACAATTTCCAGCGAGGTGGAAATTTGAATGAGTTTGAATTTTTGTTCTCCGTCTGAATGTGTGTGTCCATGGCACCCAATACACAGGGAATCCTAGTGTGGAGCTATGAGTGTTAAAGGTTATTATCCCTATCACCGAAGTGTCATATAAACCCACCTATTCCAGAGGCTGATCGACAAGAGTCGCGTGACGTGCATCAAGTGGGTGCCGGGGTCCAGCAACCTGTTCGTGGCGGCGCACGCGTCGGGCCAGCTGTACGTGTACAACGAGGAGTTGGCGTGCGGCTCCGCGGCGCCCCACTACCAGCTCTTCAAGCAGGGGGATGGATACTCCATACACACATGCCGGACCAAGTCCACGCGGAACCCGCTCTATAGGTAGCGCTTTGTACTGAACTGTACTCATTGGTATTATATAGTACGGCCACTGTATCTTCACTGTAGCCTCAGAACTTCGCGCAAAAGGCTGCGCAGTAACACAATAGGGATGTTGACTAATTTTAGGATTCAATTTTATTTTATAGATAGAACCTCAATATTCACGAAAAAAATATTATTATAAAAATAATAATCTTCAATTTAAAAACAAAAATTGATAAATAAAAATCACTATTAAATTTCCCACCAAAAACGTCACGTGACGTCACTAAACTATATTCAATACCTGTCTACTAAGGTTGTTGAATTTCCATATAAAATTGTTCCAATGACGTCATTCTCAAAATGGCGTTTGAGGTCACGTGACAGTGAGAACAATTTTTAACATTTTAAATTAATGATATTTAATTTATTGTGATTGATTTCGATAAAAGAATCATATTTTAGGCCTTTAAATGTTACCACTATTATTTTAGACATTTTATATTAATTTATAATTAGTATCAACATCCCTATTCGGCAATGCTCAGTACGCGGCGTATTATGTCTCAGTCACTCGTTAGCATGTTCTTGTCGCTATCTCTGTCTTACATGCGCTAAAGTTCGCAAAGCCTATATTCAGATGCGCCAAGTTACGTCGGCCGTACTATACCTTGCTTAGTACGTTTCGCCGCAGATGTGACCAATACAATCGAAATCCTTTGATGAGTTTTAGAAACCCTCCAAGCTACAAGCCACGCCTCTTTTAGTGGGCTAACTTGATTGAAAATTGGCCACATCTGCAGAGTGTCATCCTTAACACGTTAGAAGTATGGCAGCCGCATTAGGGGGATCAGGGAGGCAGTACTGTATCGGGACTATAGTGCGATCCAAATACATCATGAAATTTTTAGGATCGAGCGACTGTATCGCTAACACAAGTTGCCATAGGTGACAGGAATCTCTGATTTGGAAATATTTTGGTTTAAAGATCGCAGAGAGTATCTTACTTCACCATGTTTGTGGTCTAAACTTACTCTTGAAATTAACGAGTAAAAGATAAACATCGAGCAGGATCATAGAGTAGATGTGATGGTAGTTGAGCCACAAAGAAATTTTATTATCAATAGTTAATTATTGATTTTACATGGAATTAGTTATTTATGTATGTATGTATTTGTGTCGGTCAGGTGGGTGGTGGGCGCGGAGGGCAGCTGCATCAACGAGTTCGCGTTCTCCCCGTGCGGCGCGCACCTGGCCGTGGTGGCGCAGGACGGGTTCCTGCGGGTGTTCCACTACGACACCATGGAGCTGATCGGCCGCGCGCGCAGCTACTTCGGCGGCTTCCTGTGCGTGTGCTGGTCGCCCGACGGCCGCTACGTGGTGGTCGGCGGCGAGGACGACCTCGTCACTGTCTGGTCCTTCGGCGAGCGTCGCGTCGTGGCGCGCGGACAGGGACACCGCTCCTGGGTCTCCGTCGTCGCCTTCGACCCCTACGTCGTCAGCTTCGCGGACGCCGCCGCCGAGCCCGACGAGCCGACGGGGGGCGGGGCGGGGGGCGAGGAGCGCGGGGAGAGCGCGCAGTGCTACCGGCTCGGCAGCGTGTCGCAGGACACGCAGCTCTGTCTGTGGGACCTCACCGAGGACGTGCTGCGGCCGCCGGTGCGCGCGCGCGCCTCCGCCCACCTCTCGCCCAACGGCCAGGGGCTCGGCAACGGCGTGCCGGGCGCGCGACCGCCGCCGCGCGGGCCCAGGGCCGCCAAGATCGGCGCCAAGCACGCCGAGCTGAGCGGCGCCGCGGGCGAGACGGCCGCCGCCAAGCCCGCCAAGACGAAGGTCGGCGCGGCCGCGCTCGGCGTCGCCGTCGGGAAGGCCAAGGAGGAGAGCTCCGGCTCGATCGGCGCGCACCTGTCGCAGCGGCTCGCAGGCTTCTCGTTCGGCGAGCGGCGCTCCGAGCACCGGCGGAACTTCAGCCTCGGCCGCGCCGCGGACAAGGCGACGGGCGGCTCGGTGGCGCTGCGGGCGGCGGGCGGGGCGGGCGGGGCGAGCGGTGCGACGGGTGCGGGGGGCGAGGGCGCGGCGGACGCACTGCGGCTGATCGGCACGCCGGCGTGTCCGCGGTTCGACGAGTGTCCGGTGCTGGAGCCGCTGGTGTGCAAGCGCGTGGCGCACGAGCGGCTGACGGCGCTGCTGTTCCGCGCCGAGTGCCTGGTGACGGCGTGCGCGGACGGCTGCGTCAACACGTGGGCGCGGCCGCAGCGGACGCACGAGCCGCGCGCCGCCCGCCGCGACCGCCCCGAGCGCCCTGATCGCCCCGAGCGCCCCGACCGCATCCACCTGGTCGACTAGCACGCGGCGCCCCGCGGTGCTGTCCACAGTACAAATGGTGATTTTGTGACGTGATATTTCGGCGTGCCGGACCTGATACTTACATTGGAACGTGGCTACATTTCCTAATCCGGTGTTTAATGTGAAATGCCCAGTTTTATTAGTGCTCATACTCGTCGTGCGGTTGGACGCATTGAAGTGCAGCTGGTTTTTGGGTTGTTTGATTGTAAGCGTAGATATGTTAACTGAATGATACAGAACGACGAGAGCGAGGGAGGAGGCTGTCTCCTCCTCCATATTTCAAACTTGCCAGAAACACATGTTTTATATTATTATGGAATTCTGAAATGCTTAGTAATAAAACATGAAAATTAAACATTGGAGATGTAGAAAAAGAGAATAAGAGTGGTGAAAGGATAAGTTATGCAAAGGATAAGTTATGAGGTGGCTTAATCCAAAATCCTACCAAAGTCTTCTATGCAAATTCTATTACCACCAAGTGGTCCTGTTTGTATGTATGGGAGTCACTGCCCATTGCAGTTGTTATACTCGGTATTTAGCTTGCGGCGGTTGACTCAATGTGAAGGTTGTGTCCCGTTTATTGACAGAAATGTGATTTTTGACATAACAATTTACTTTAATGATGTCTTCACAGCACGAGAGCGGAGGCTAAAAGGAAGCTGTTTTTTGTACTGTTTCAAATACATAGTATGAAGGACTATTAACAGTCCAGAAGCAACGCGAAGACGATTTATAAGCGCGTGTGTAAATGTTCTATCTAAAATCAAAATCATGTCGGATGAACATATAATGTGGACATCTGCACCATCTCCGTTCCCGTGTAGAGTGTAAACAACTAAAGCTGGCCTTACACGATCAAGTGTACTTGTAAAGTTTACAGTTTGACTTGATGCGGTATCCAGTTTGCATGAGATAGCTATATGGCCACATAGCCATACTGTGGCCATACACAATCAAATTTACTGGATGACGCATCAAGTCCGCTGTAAATGACAAGTATACTTGATCATGTATGACCAGCACAATGAGACTCAACAGACGCTAGCAACAACATACCGTGCGTTAGAGAATTAGAAATGTATAAATAATTAAAAGTCAATAATCACGGAAATGCAGTATGTTATGGCGACATGCGTATGAATTATGGACCTATCCTAATTTATTATTTTCCCATTTTAATTAACTCACAACATTGTTATCGCCCGTCCTAAAACTTGTTGTCTTATTACTGTCGTCGCCCAATGAACAATAATACCATTTGTATGTAATAATTAACGCCCCAACTCAGTCACTAACGGTTACTTAATCGCTCCTAGGAATCACCATACAAAACCGTACTAAGGAACGGTTTGAGTAACCATTAGTGACTCTCGAGTTGGGGCGTTAGACCTTTTGTAGCTGTGGTGTATTGTAAATACGATGTATATAATGAGCCTGCCCAGACAGGGAAGAGTCCACACTACGCAAGGCTGTGGCTACACTGGTGAATGTGATGTGGCGACGAGCACTAATCGAATTAGTGCAAACTATATTTATAATCTTTGCAATAAGTTCTTTGTTACTGTATAGTTTTAAAGCCAATTGTTTACCTTGGAATAGTTATGGTACCAATGTAAACTTACGTTATTAATCGATTCAGGAGCGGCACGCCTCGACCTCACCAGTGTGGCTGCGGCCTAAGTCATTGTTAATATTCCATTAGAGCGATTGTTGGTCTGTGTGTTTGAATGTGCACTGGAGCCTTGCTGGACGCGGTGCAGTAAACTATTAATTTTTGTATAAGAATGCCTTCGGGAAGGTGTAACGACTTTCGAAATATAATTGTTTACGTTGAATAAATTGTATATATTATTTTGAAAATAATATAATGATTATGTACTTTACATTTTGTTGTACCGTGTTACTGTATTGTAGATAGAAAGAATTATTGAAATATAATTTTACTTGAATAATTAATTTAATTTTTTTCTTTCTTCGTCTCAGTATAATATGAAAAGTAAATAGAAACAATAGTTTGCAATCTTTTGACACCCACTGATGAATCAGCAAGGTTACAGTATTGAGGAGACTGTTTCATATGGCAGCTTGCAATGTAAAGGATAGTATTTGAATAATATTATTAAACTGAAAATGACGCTGCGTAGCGCCCATAGTGTTTAAGTACTCTGTGGTAAGCGCAGGTCCTGACATTGTATAGCTTCTCTAAACTTGGCTTACTAAAGGCTATTCTAAACTTGTAGCATAGTGGAATATAAAGATTCTAAATGCAGAGGCTGAGGTGCGATTTCCAGCCAGAACATTAATTGTGACAGATACCTATATGTTATCTGTTCCTGGATTGTCTGTGATGTGTTTATTATACCCGCCACTCCTCACTAAACAGGAGTTATACGTAAATGTACATGATGTATTCAAGCCATTATTTTACAGGGGACACGTTTGCGCAGCACTGATTGCAGAAGCTAAATATAATGTACAAACATCTTAAATTTTGAATTACATTCCGTGTCGAAAATTTAGTCCAAAAATGGACTAAAGGCGTCTTTACGGGCAGCCATGATAGTATACGTTAGCTAAGCTGAGCTAAATGTAAATTTGAAGTTAGTGATGAGATAATTTCAAATGGATAGGTATTCAAAATTTTGAGGGTACTTCTAAATTTGCCGCCATAGAAATGGATAATGAATGACATCGTTTGACACTTGACATTTGATGTACTGTCATTACAGTTGACATTTCAAGCGGCTTTTGTCGGTAGACTTTATTTATTTACTCTGAAAGACTATCCCCGAACAGACTGATTGACAATTCCATAATTCAGCATTTTGCAACCGACTTCTTATTTTATTACATTTTATAATTATTATATGTTTTAGCTTGGCTTGGCTCGTCGTCTTCATCCTATCATTGAGGTAGTGACAGACGGAACTGAGATTGAACTATCCTATAGTATAGATGATTGTATAATGTATGTATACTGTATTAATAAGATAATTATTATGTTTTCGTTTCGTGACTCACTGTAAATATAGTATGTAGGTTTCCAAGCGATCAAAGATTGCTTGTCGACTATTGAAGGCTGTCCTGTTCGACTTTGAATTAAAACTTTATTAATGCAAATTCGACCTTAACAGCAAGGAAGTGTCCCCAATTTAATTACAGTGATGTATAATAATGATTATAAATATGTTCTTATCTATTCAGGAATAAAGTCGTTTTTGCATTACACGAGTTTGATTTCTTTTGAATCGAATGGTTATGGTGCCTTAAAGTCCTCTGGTCTTCTATTAAAATTTGGTCTTAAATAAAGCGCATCCTGCTATGTACCCTTTATGGAGAGTAAAATCAAACTTTCTGCGTTACATTTGTAATTCTTGTTACTGATTTGACGATTGCAAACTAGATGGCGTTAAACTCCAGTAGCGCGTCGGAGCTGACACGCACATTTTTTTTCTTTCTTTTTCTCCCTCTTTCTTTGCCGACAAAGTACTTATCAGTGATGCCTTTGGTGTTGCTGATGTCCATGGGCGACGATAGCTAATTATCATCAGGTGGATCGTCAGCTCGTTTCTGGGTATTTGTTTAAAAACATCAAAAAAATATTATACAGTGTAACGAAATGATGCATGGTAAACTGTTTTTATACACATGCTATAGATTTATAACATCGCGTTGCTCCTCGCATTGTGCAGTGACGTTGTTGGCACTCTTCTTTGATAAATAGGAAAATTTTACTATACATATTTTTATTGCATGATCTATTCTCAATTGTCATCCCAAATATGTAAAAAATATGACCTTAATTTTTACCCAACTTATCCTTTAAAATACATTCACTATAATATACTCGACAAAGCGGCGTATCTTGTAAACAATATCGTTAGGCGGGCACATATAGTTCTTAACGCTCGACTGTTGGCTTACACAATAATTACGGGTATAATCTAAAATTTTAACAAAAATAAACCATTTGTCACGCACACACGTAATGCAAATTTAAGACTTATATGGTTTTCTCATGGATGCCATTGTCAGATCTCGCTCCTTACTTGACAAGCACCAGCTTTCGATTAAAAAAAATCATCAAAATCGGTTCGTCCAGTCGAAAGTTCTGAGGTAACAAACATAAAAAAATACAGTCGAATGGAGAACCTCCTCCTTTTTTTGAAGTCAGTTAAAAAACTAAAATCAGTTAATTCAACAACTAATCTTTATTATCCAACATGACATCTTATCCAACATGACATCTATCTACCCTACACGATGGTCTAGAAGCCGGGGTCCCAGCGCGTGACGTCAGCGACGTCAACCAGCCGGTAGCAGATTACGGTGTCGCCGGGCTGCACGAGGAAGGCGGGGTCGTTGAACCGCAGCCCGCACTCCTGGTCGCGCTTGATGCTGCTCACCTCGTCCTTCAGGTGCTTCATCGACGATAGCTTGCCTGCGAATGGGGGATGGGGATAGTATTGATATAAGTTGTTGGACACGTAGTGACGGGAACTTTAGTTTAACTTAAACATTTCAGCTACATTTACGGTATTGATAATACCGAGTGTTATTTTATTAATGAACACAAAAATTTACTCGGAAAGCGGAAACCTTAATTTTAGTTTCGAGTATTTACCAATTAGACGCTGTATTTTACCAATTATAATAGATTTGAATTAAACATTTCGATTTAGTGCCAACTTACGGAGTCCGTAGTTTAAATTTACTTATTTTTATTTTTCCTCTATCGCCCAATTCAAGAGTCACTAACGTTTACTGAACAAAAAAACTTCTTCTTTCTTCTTCGCTTCTTAGTAAAGAATCACCATACAAATTCTGTACTAAGGAGCGGTTTAAGTAACCGTTATTGACTCTGAGTTGGGGCGTATGTTTTCGTTTAATCTTCGTCAACACTGTCATGAAGATCACACAATTAAAGGACAATGACTTCGCAATGTGCAGTCCCAAACTGTACGACTGACCCTCAAACACGACCTCCCCGTTGCGCACGACGCGATAGAGCGCGTTGCTAGCGAGCGCGCCCTTCACGCAGCGGCACCCCGCCACCGGCACGCGTCGCCGCCCCTCCGACACCTGGAACGCTGCCAGCACGTTCGCCTCACCTGCACACACACACACACACACATACACACAGACCGTTAAATAATGATATTAAACTATACTTTCTTTGTTAAATGAATTTTACAAATAAATAAAATTCATTCATTCATTTAGAGAGCCACTCACCGAGCACCTCCTCCTCCTTCCGCTTGGGTATCCTGGCGCTGATCTCCCGCCGCGCGTCGTCCACGAGGCGGTAGATGACGTCATGGCGGCGCACGGGCACGCCGGCCGCGCGCGCCGCCGCCTCCAGCTCCGCCCCGCACCCCACGTTGAACGCGTAGATCACCGCCTTGAACGCCGCTGCTAACTGCACGGATGGAGTTTATGAGAGTTTTAAGATCGCTGCATACGTAACGTGGACGGGACGGGAACGTGACGTGGATGGGGTATAAATATTCGTGTGTCTTTCCCGTCCCGTCCGCACCTCCGTGGCGAATGCGCTATCGTTTACATTTTCTATGAAACGATGTTTCCAAAATTTCATTTCCCGTCCCGTTCGGGTAAAAACATACCTTAACTCCATTAGAATCGATTTTCAAATATAGGTATGAAAATTTATGAGTAAAGTCAAACTTTCTCCGTTAAGTTATGCGTTAATTCGTAACATAGATGGCGTTGTTATTGATCAGTATATTAATCTTCTTAGGACCTAATCTGGTGATGTGAAACATCATCATCATCATCGGTTGTTACTGATTTGAGGATTGCCAACTAGATGGCGTTAAACTCCATTCGTGCGCCGGAGATGACATACATATTTTTTTTAAATAATAATTATTAATGACGACCCTGTAGTCTAGTTGGTACTTGGTAGCGACCCTGCCTGCGAAACGAGGGGTACCGGATTCGATTCCCAGCCGGGGCAGATATTTATGTGACAGATAAATATTTGTACTTGGGTCATGGGTGTTACTGTGATGTGATATGTCTTTTATGCCACCCGCGACACAGGTAGAAACCTACTGAGGGGTATGAATTATATTTTTTAAAATGTAATGAAGTAAATAAGTGAATGCTTGTTATAATCTCACATAATGGTAAGTGGTGAGTGTCAGATAGTGAGTAACCTAACTTTAAAAAAGCGTGTACAGTTTTTCTTTTATATAAAGTCAAACTCAAAATTTATTTCGTCACAACAAACGGCTCACTTAACGAATTATTAGGATTGTTATCAAGCACTATCTTATTTCATGAAAAAATATATAATAGAATTCACAGCCAAACAAGAGGGACAATCGTATTCAAAGCCTAAAAGTAAACTAAATCTATTTCTTTCTAACTTTTATATGACTACCTTCACTAAACATCTTTAACTATACAACGGTAAAAGTTTATTTTAGTGACAGTGAAGTTATAATGTATTATACAATGTGTAGTGTTCTTTCAGTGACAAGTTATAATGTGGAATTTGTAGTGTAGTGTGGTATACAACTATACAGATAGTGTTGGGTGCAGGCTGACCTCGATATCGGAGGGCGTGACCGGCCCCACGCCGGCGTGCACCAGGTCGAGCCGCACGCGCTCGTCGTCGTACGTCGCCAGGATGTCCACGATCGCCTCCACCGACCCGTCCACGTCACCTGCAACACCACACACGTCAGCCACGTCAGTTCTTGCCAGTGTTGCCAAGTTAGCCACTTTTTGGCTAGATCTGACTACATATTTAGCCACAATTTTAGCAACTCATGACTTGACAAGTCAATAATTACTTGTTATTAGCTTGTCAAGTCATGAGTTGCTGAAATTGTGGCTAAATATGTAGCCAGATCTAGTCAAAAAGTGGCTAACTTAGCAACACTATACTTTTTGACCCCCCCCCCCCATCTCCATTAAAGAGTACATAAGATTTTTCAGACTCCCCCTCCCCCTCTTACGTAATTGTTCTGGTTATAGAAAAGGATCAATTGCACCAAAACTTATGATTTTTTCAAATATTTTTAGTCTTTATTATTAGTATTTTAACTTGTTAAATATTACGTAAGAATGATTTTACCCCCTCCCCTCCTCCGAGATAAGGACATATAGAGATTATGAGGACTCCCCCCCCTCGAGATCCTTACGTAATTAATGAATGGCCTCTCACGACATAAGACATATCACGTCACGTCACACGACATATCACATGACACGTCCAGTCATCATTTTCAGTTTTGAAACTATGGTTTCAAATGTTTTATTATTAAGAAAATTATCTTGGGACATGATGAATACAATAATTTATTTTTTTAGAACTTTAGGACCAAGGATTGCACTTTTTACACAGCGCAACTAACGCTTTTTTCTGACTTTCCTGGGCGGCAACGCATCAGTGATGCCTTTGGTGTTGCCGATGTTCATGGGCGGCGATAGCCACTTACCATCAGGTGGCTCGTTTACCGATTATTTCCATTAAAAAAAGTCGTCTCTCTCCACACGTATTATATTTCACAATTTTTATAAATTCCAAGAGATGACGAATTGAGTTCCAACTGAAGACAGAATAACACCCACCTTTAACAACAACGCTGAGCGTGGGATATGTGTCCGGCTGTATCATCTTCTCGCGCGGCCCCTCGGGGCGGAGTCTCAGCCGGCCGAGCGCGCGCCGCCGCGCCAGCGCCGCCTCGTAGCGCGCGCGGTGCTCCGCCTCCCGCGCGCTGATCGCCGCGCTGTCCTCCGCCTGCTTCTCGCGCATGCGCTGCGCCTGCCGGTAGCGGACCACCTCCGAGGCTCGCTTCTGAACATCACAATGCACTTCCATTACGGCTTGTTTTTATCTTTTTGTGTGTCTCCGTTTGGCCTGGTTGTACTTGGTTAGCTAGTAGAGAATGCATTGAGCAATAAGCTCGCCAATTGTACCGTAATATAGTATTGTGGTCAATAAAGAATAAATAAATAAATAAATCTATATACAGGCAGGAATAGACAGTGAATTTTTCGTGGACAGATGGCCAAATTCGAAACTATGAGAAATAGTAAATAATGCTCAAAGGAGTCTCTAAAATACAAAAACTTTAAACTACAACTGCATCATTTTATTTAAAAAAAAAATATTATTTCTGAAAAACCACACCATTACAATATTCGCTAAGTGTCGCTAACGAGGATCGAATTTTGGATAGTAATTAGATACGGCATTTTAAGGCACTTGGGCATTCCGAGTACATGTAACCGTATCGTACCTCCGAGGGCACCTCGAGCGCGCGGTCGCCGGCGGCGGGCAGCTCGCGCCAGCCCAGCACCACGACGGGCGCGGAGGGCGGCGCCTCGGACACCGGGCGCCCGTCCGCGCCCTGCAGGGCTCGCACCTGGTACATGCGATCACAGATTGTAGATTATAGTTACAGCGTGCATCAGATTTTTCGAACTTGCGCTCCAACTCAGAATCACGCTTTAATTTAATCGCTCCTTAGTAAAGAATTACCATACAAATTCTGTACTAAGGAGCGATTACAGTAACCATTAGTGACTCTGAGTTGAGGCATAAGCCACAGTCCTGACATACCAACGTCCTGTGTTGAATAACGTTCTAGGAAGATAAGACGCTACTTGCAGACTTATCGTCTATACCTAAGCCGCACTCACCTTCCCCCAGCCGCGGCCCGCCACCAGCACGCAGCCGCGCCGCAGCGTGCCGCGCTGCACCAACACCGTCGCCTGCTTGCTGCACACACACACGCACACATACATATAATCAAAATGTTATTGGAGCTATTTCGGAAAAGATCGAAGGCCGCCACTGACATTAATATATAAAATAATGACATAAAATATAAATAATACATAAAAATGACTAGCAAATAATTGACGTGAGTTTATTAATGTGAATGTACCTATAGATATTTTATATTGTGTGATAAAGTGCAATGTTAATATAAAATATTATAATGTAATGCAATATTGCAAATGTAATTGATGAGATAAATTAATTTAGTATTAAAATTATTAAGAATATTGTACACCCGTAATGGGTCCCTGTTAAGAATATTTTCATCCATGTATAACATCATATGTGTACCAACAGAAACAATAAAGACTATTTCTATTTTTTTATTATATTTTTATTTCTAAAAATATTTCAACACGAGCCATAGGCCACAGAAGGATTTCGTGTAATCGAAAACGGCAGTCATTATCTTGGAGTACAATATTTGGATAGCAGAATTGGCTATTTGACAGTTGTCACGGTAAAATATGAAATGTGTTAAATATGGTTGCTTATTGGTTAACAATAATTATACAATACTTTTCTTGCATGAAAATAAATTGTAATTTTTTTTATTTTTGAAAAATACATTTGAGTTTTTTTATCTGTGGATACGAGAACCGAAACGCGGGCGGCCATGATTGAGCATCGTGTGACGTCACATTTCACAAAATAAAGCGTCGTGTACCTCTACTATATCGTGTGCAATTTACGAAGAAAATTAAGTTATATTTTGATTTGCGCTTTTGAGCTATTTTTTAATATGGAGTCAGGTTATACAAAAGCTGACAGTGCGAATTTACCTAAAATTGACTCATTTATGGTCGCAAATTTCTTTGCGTGTAACCCTGACTTTTGCTCTGCCGAGTTTCGGAATGCAAAAACCTCCGTGTAAGTGCTGAAATGAATAAAGTAAAATTAGTCCGAGTCATGCTAAGGGGTCACAGGGGGTTTTTTTCTAAGTTTTTCCTCAGCGCCCCCATAACGACACCCTAACTAATGATTTTAAATTACTTATAGGTTATATTTATGATTTCAGATCTTCTCGACAGTCGTATGGTGATGACGCTATAGGGTATGTCCAGCTAAAGAGGGAGGCAAATTTTTGTGTGGTAAAATGCAAAATTTGTCCTGAACATAAAGTTCGTCAGCAGCCATACTCGGTGTCCATGGTCATCGATGAAAAGGAAGGAGCAGTACAAAGTGTCCAGTGTGCAGACTGCCCTGCCTCCAAAGGGTGCTGCAAACATGCAGTGGCTTTCTTAATGTGGACTCACAGAAGAAGTGAGGAGCCATCATGTACTGCCACCGAATGTTACTGGAAAAAATCCAAACTATCTAAAGTGGGTAGCTCTCTGAAGTACATGAAAATCAAAGAAATGGGTAATTTTAGTACTTCCATATGTACCCAACCAGATGATAGTGTATTTTGTGACTTTTTAAATGAAAGTAAAAAAAGAAAATTACAAAATTGTCAAATTTTAAAACACCAAGCTGATTATGAAGGTGATGTGGTTCAATTGCTCTCATTGCACTATTTAAGTTACAGATTTAGTTCTAAAAATGACTGTGATGAATTTATAAAAAAAATTCGTCCAGTGTTTACAGAAAAAAATATTGGTGATGTGGAAAGACTAACATGTGAACAGCACAAAAGTCCAGCATGGTATGAGCTTCGATATGCCAGAATAACAGCATCAAAAGCTTTTGATGTGAGTCGCTGTAAAACAGCAGATGGCTCACTAGTCACAATATTAATGGGTGCAAAAGTTCCAGAAACAGTTGCTATGAAGAGGGGCCGAAAATTAGAAGACCTTGTAAAACAACATTTAAAAAATCAACTTGGAGAAATTTCTCAGTGTGGCTTGTTCATGTGTCAAGAATATCCTATGATAGCAGCATCACCGGATGGAATTTTAAATGGTGACACAGTGATTGAAATAAAATGTCCAATGAATGAAAAAACTTCAAAAAAATATGTTTCAATGAATCAAGTCACTGCTAAGTACTTCGCACAAGTGCAACTACAAATGCACTTAACTAAACTGAAAAAGTGTTTGTTTTGTTTGGCGTCATGGGACTTTGAAGACACTAAGAAAGTCAATATTGTGCCTGTAGAATATGATTATGAATATGTAAAAGATTTACTCTGTAAATTAGAATCATATTGGAAGAAAAATGTTTATCCATTAATTTATAATAGTACAAAAAAAAACAATTTATATTAGCAAATCATGTATTTTTAATTATACTATCCTGTAGGTTAATCAGTGCACATGCAATAATAACACATTCATCTAAATATTTTAACAATTTCATATTCACTACAGAATGAGGTTTTAACATAGAGAATTCTCGCACACGTCTTATAACTCTCTCAATATGTATCCTTAAGCTTGCTATTTGTTTTGTTTTGATCACATCATTTTTTGACAATTTAGAGTTAGATACAACACTTGGGGGTCTTACTAAATTTATTCCTTTTTGCAGTAAAAGTTCTTCTATATGTTTAAATCCTCTATCTGCAAGTATAGACACACCTGGTTCTAAACAATCTAAAAAGCCACAGTTCTGTACTATCATGACATCAGTGATTCTTCCACTGTATCCAGGTGAAATATAATTAATTATACCATCAGGGGTGCTACTGATTAAGTATTTGGCAGTGTTTGCTTTTTTATATTCTGACCACGTTAATGCCTGCTCAACAGATTTTGATGGTTTTTGTATTTCTATTTCAAAACAATCAATGATACAATAGATATCATGGTACTTATGTCTAAACGGAATAGGTAGGTTCCGTTTTACCATTTGTTTATTTGATTTAATTATAAATGGATGTAACACACTTGCAATTTGAATTACAGATTTCATAAATACTTTACTAGCATAAGACAGTGACATTCCGAATTGGTCTCCAAGCTCAAAAAATGGTGTATTTAGTCTTATTTTTTTTAAACATAACAATATGTGTTCTTCAGGAAGGTTTTTTTTCAAAATTTCAATTAAAAAGTAACAATCCTTCGAAACACCTAAATAATATCTTGGATTTTTTTTGATCAATTGTAAAGTATTTTCAATTGACATTCGACATAGTTTCTCTGCTTCAACTTTCCTCTTTAATTCAGATAATTCAGATCGAGTTTCTTGATCGCTGCTTGTAGATGTCATTGTTAATAAGGACTGAACAGATGGTGAACTGTCAATATTAAGTTGCAAATTTTTTGATGGTGATGAACTGTTTGAAGACGATGCTTCTAGCTTTTCAGTAAACAGTAATTTTCTCCTGATTTTGGAATGCCCTGCTGATTCTATACTGTACTTTATTTTAAAAGGTGATGTTGCAGTGGTTATTACATGAGTCTTTAAAGGAGAAGTATTTTTATCCTTACTTTGAGTAATAGTTTGTACATATCTGCTTCTATTCTTTGCAGACATATACACTTGAACTAATTTATTACTCATTTCAGGCCATACTTGTGTCGCCTGATCTGATTTTGAACAGTCATCTTTCTCAGTAGCGGACAAAAAATCTGAAAAAAAACAAAACATATTATTTATTACATACCTATATGGTAATGGTACATGGCAAAGGTACTCTACTGCTTAAGAACTTTTCAACATATCTACTGTTGTGTATTATTAAACTGCTTTTTTACTCACCGCTATTGCTTGTCATGCCTGATGTTGTTGGCATTTGAGTTTCCTCAGAAAATATTTCTTGTATTATGTTCATACGTTGTCGTTTGCTTGCGGCTGACCGAGGCTGTGGCGGTGCGGTGCGTTTTATTCTGTCTGGTTGACATTGAAATTTTGATGGTAAACAGTCTGGCTTCATTCTTATTTTGCCAACAGACCCCATCACACTGTATTGGATGTAATTTTCCATATCATTAGGCAGCTGTAAAGTAACACAAATATATTAATTACTTACTTTTATTTTGATCATGTTTTATGAACAACATTAGGTTAGGTTTAATTTGTTTTTTTAGTAAATAGAGGCTATGTTGATTTCTTCTAAATACTTACATCAAAGTGGTCCTCACAAAAGAATATTGCAGATTTATCAGATGTGAACCCTGGGTCTCGACGTGCCAATTGTAACCACTGCTTTCGACGTTGAGGGCATTTAGGAACGTGTATAAACAATTTGTTAGGAAATTTAATTGTAGTACTTCTACACATAGGCACTGCACACGTCTTGTAGCTTGTCATTTTTACAATTCCAGTGAAAAAGGTGTAAGTTTTTCACTTAAAATATCTTCAGTGTTAGAGCGTCGTAATTAACTTTCTTTTGCTTATTGAAATATGACGTCACAGCCAGCAAGTGACAGATGGCCGACTATTTTCGCGCGAATTTCAAATTATATGGATTAAACGTTATTTTTTCATACTAAATAACACTTTTTTCAGAAAAATAAATATTGTAAGAGGTATAAAATAAACCTACGAAAATTTTAAAATATTTTTCCAAAAATTGTCTAATAGCCAATCACTAGTAGTTATATCTTATAGGAAAAACAGGCAAATAGGTTTGCGGCCACAGATAATCTACATCTGTGCTTGCAGCCCATTTGATGCTAAGTACTAAGCAGTCACCGTCGTCTGTAGACGCGTGCAAGTTTGCTGCAGTATCATTGCTGGCCTTGAAGGAATGCAAATGCTTGATATTCCTTTTAAGAACCTCAAATAGTAGCCGAGTGGGAATATCTAGAAGATTCGACTCCCAGTGGAAATTTGATTGAGTTTGAATTTATATTCTCGGTCCGTCTGTGTGTGTTCTTGTGTGTAATGTTATTTTATTTATGTGTTGTATATTCATAATCTGAGCACATTGACAATCTGTGTTCCCCCACCTCTGTTCCGCTCTGTATGTCAAATTGCACGCACTGTGCTCTGTATTATTATCAATTTAAAATTAAAACAAGTGAATTACAATAATAAAGTGCATTTATAAGAACCCACTGCCTCGTTCATCGAAATATACAACAGTGTGCAAAGGTACGCGTATGTCGGTGTGCGTGTACGTGTGAACGATACGTTAAGCGCGTCACACATGGCGAAGATAGTATAACATTTCAGCTTAACATAAAATATCGCTCACTATACATTTTGTATGAACCATCACACACGGCTAAGATACGATAATATTTTCATATTACGCATGTTAAGATATCGAGCGATATGGACATTTTATGTTAAGATGCTTAATATATCGTAACATGCCATGTTAAGATCCAAAATATATCGTAAGCTCCTAAAGCTCCTTACACAGAGTGTGCACAATATTCGATGCAAAATGGAATGAAATATGTATATTAATTTAACTTCTTCTTAGCCGTGTTGGTGTTGGCGGCTTAGAATACTGACCCCAATCCCGCGCCGGATGGGTGTCGTAAGAGGCGACTTAATCCGGCCCGCTGGTGGTAAGGCCCTCGGAGGGATTATATTGGTAGTATTGATTTTAATTGTTTATTAATACCATTATTACTATTATTATTTCTCCAGGGGTTCGCCTGGATAGCTACCACCAGCATGAGTCAGCCGCCAAACGACTCGTCGTGTTCCGGCTGGGGGCTTGAGAGCCAGTTCTTTCTTTCTTTTTCTTCTTTCTTTCCTGGCCGGCAACGCATCAGTGATGCCTTTGGTGTTGCTGATGCCCATGGGCGACGATAGCCACTTACCATCAGGTGGATCGTCAGCTCGTTTGCCGGATATTTCCATAAAAAAAACCTATTCTCTCTGTTTTTGTTGTTAGAACGAAGTTCCATATCGCGCGTTGTGAAAGGGGGCCAGACGGAAAATTTCGACACTTTTTGATTTTGCGAATGACGACACTTTTTTTGAAGTGATTCAGTTAGTTTTACAGAGATGGCGCTGTACAAACTGCGTAATTATATAAGGTAAATGAAACTAAGTATCCATAGCGAATTCAAAAAATTTAATAGTTTCCTTGAACTTACGTATGTTACAAGTATAAGTTGATAGCGTGATTCAGAATTAATTTACTAACGCCATCTATCCGCAACTAACCAAACTAAATATCTTAAGTCTGAACAGGCGCTGTACAACAATACAATACTTAAATCGAAAGGAACTTCGTTCCATCCAGGTGTCCCTTGACACCTCTCATGTTTTTGTTTTTATTATTAGTACGCAAAATATTGGAAACTATAAACTTTCCTTTGACTTTTTAAAATATATTTGAAACATTTTCGATGAAAGGTCTTCGTAAAGATTAAACTCACCTCGGTCTTTCCTAAACTTTATATGATTAATTTCTACCCAAATTGTTCGGAAATGGCAACGTGCGGCAGAAATTTTTAAGTCATATTCGAAGTCAGAATCATCATCCGATGAGCTATCCAATAAATCTAATAGTAAGGCCGTATTATTAATATTAGACTATCCTGTATATAGATTGCGGGGAAATAACCCCAGTGTGACCCAGAGCTATTCGAGCGGATATAAATATTATCGTATCTTAGCCGTGTGCGATACCTTAAGATACTATAATATTTTATAGCAAAGCATCTTAACATAAAATATTATCGTATCTTCGCCGTATGTGACGCGCTTTATTATATTTGTACGAGCTAACTCGTACATTTTTGTATATCAGCAATTACTGCAATGCATTGTTTAGTGCAATTAAAGGTATCATCCGGGACAGTCGCGTTTTTCATTGACATATCATTGACATTGACACAGCCGAACTTGTAGTTGAACTTGTAGTACATTTTGGTCCTTCGAGCTATTTCTGGACCTCGCGACTTTCGCGAGGATTGCAGTGACAGTTTAAGTGAGTGACAATTTTGTGTGCGTGTGTGTGTGTAGTGTGCACACAGGCACATACCCAGTGCGCGCGTCAACCTGCGCCTCAAGCACGACGCCCTCCACGCTGCCGGCGGGGTCGGCGCGCAGGTCCAGCAGCTGCGCCTGCAGCGCGAGCGCCTCCAGCAGCGCGGGCAGCTGCAGCCGGCGCAGCGCGGACACCCGCACCGCCTGCACCTCGCCGCCCAGCTCCTCGCACACCACGCCGTGCGCCGCCAGCGAGCGCAGCGCGCGATCCTGGTTGCGGGTGTGATGGTATCCAAATTATAAATAAATAATAACTCAGGACCGGTCAGAGTGTTAGGGAGACCTATGTCCAGCAGTGGAGCTTCGAAGGCTGATGGATAGATGATATCCTCAAAACAAGGCCTCTTATTGGACATACGAAACGATACGGTTAGCAAAACAGTTTTTGTTTAATTTTGATTTCCTTTTTTTTTCTAAATTCAGTTGTTTACTTTATGAGTACTTCACGAGTGATCCTAATTCCTCCGTTTTTCGTTTTTTTCGGAACTCTAAAACATAATTATGATGTATGACCTAAAAGCCTTATGTCCGTAGTCCGTTCTGCATTGTATTGTAAAATAAATCCTTTATGTTTCAAATACTCGCTCCGCTAGACACTACGAGCGTCGTGTCAATGTCAATTCGAATAATATTGTTGCAATTTTCAGCGCAATTTCATTCCTCATACCATTCAGGCATGCAACCAAACACATTCATTTGTTTTATCGCTTGACGCTGATGATTGCAGGACAAAGTGAGTTCGCTTTGAGAAGCCTTGGGTAAGAGTGGCGATCAAGTTATAATGGATTCTAATTCTACTTGCATTTAACCCAGTCACACAAAAATAAAAGCTATGGAAAATAATCGACACACATTCACAATTTGAAAGACTCAAAACAACCACTAAAAACCCGGCAAAGTGCTTCTTCTGAAGAAGCATTTCATTTGAATAAGTTCTTCATCTAGTGTTTTACAATACTCAAGAATGCATAAATTATTATACTATACACGTCCCACTCACTCACACACAACGACCCAACACCACAAACAGACACAAATAAATGAAATTGAGGCATACCTACAATGTTCACACCTGGCTTGTCCACTTTGTTGATCGCCACCAGGATGGGAACTGCAACCAAACATTATATTATAGACGTTAACACTGATAACCGATGGGGAAGTTCAAGCATTTTAAATGCAACATACTCACAATTCATCTAACTGGCTCTAAATATTAGAAACTTAAATGCGAATCGTGAGTACCTGTTATATTTGAATGTTTAACGTTCTTCAATCAACCTCGTTGTTATTGTTCAAAATTATCAACAACTCAATTCTGTTACACTTCTTACCAGTGGCGGATTAAGCAAGCGCGGGGCCCGTAGCAAATTCTTTCAAAGAGCCCTTGATTTACTGATCTTCTTTCTCGGTTTTAACGTGATAACGTTTATAAAGACGATGAGCCTGAGAGGCATTCACGAAAACCGAGTAACGTCACGGAAGCGCGCGCAGCATTAGAGAGAGAGGCACGCTAGACCGGCCGTCTCTCTCCCGCTCAAGCGTAATCGGTCCGCTTGGAAGAAAATCTACAATAGCGTCATCTCTGTTTATAGGTATGAACTACTTGAAAGAACTTTACACAGTACATCGACTCGGACTTTAGTTGTAGTCAAGAAAATCACAGATGTCGCGCAGCTCCTGATATTTAAAACGATTTAAACCAAATTTTCAACTCAAATATGTTTAAAATCGTATAGTTAGTATGAAATTTAATATTATAATCTAGCTAGATACGCGGGTCGCGGAGGCGCGTCAAGCCATGTTCAAGCTGACACAACTGGCGAGTAGCACCGCGGCTCCGTGCGTAGGGCTTCCATTACGTTCTTACATTACATTATTTACTCGTATATCATAAATTATTCTTCTACGAAATAGACGTTATCACGTAAAACCATTGTCCGTAAACCGACTTTACAGACAACCAATTTTTAAGTATAAAATGGTTCTTAAGTATAAAATTTAAAATATGCGAGGCCCGTAGCAATTGCTATTCCTGCTACGTGGTTAATCCGGCACTGCTTCTTACCTATTTAAAAGATGAGCTGAAGTTTTTTTCGTCATAAATCTTGTCGATGAGAAAATACCTGTACGAGCTACTACATCGTACAAGGATCGAAGACAATGCCCGCGGCAAAAAATGCAATTAGGCAATATGCACATACTCAACGCACCTCATAACAATAACGTTTTTAATAAATTAGTGTTCAAACTGCACTCGTTGGGTTTGGTCATTTCGCCCTGCCTTACCCTTCTTCTAAAAATGTAGTACACGCTACATTTTTTGGTCCTTCGAGCAATTTTTTGGACCTCCGGCCTATAGACCATATTCGCGTTTGGTCTCGTGAACCTTAACACCCAAAAATAACGGTTTTTGGTGGTTCAATAAAACACTCGTCACCGAGTGCTTTCCGGCTATCGAGGCGTTTCTCATTACTGTGAGAACTTGTGACAAACGGTCGCGAACAATAGACATACGGTCAAAATCAATAATAGTGCGCGTGTGACTACGTCTACGTGGCTATTCCCTGCACTGTGAGCTATTACTTAGCTCCGGTGTCATCTGCTCTCCGGCGGCAAGGTGCGAACTCGTCGCAACGGCAACGCGTCGGCGAGCATCTGCAACAGCAGAGGACTAAGTATCCAGCTATCAAGTAAGGTCTTGTTTTATTACTACTTACTGCATCATGGAGAATCTTATGCAATCTCAATCAGACCTTATAGAATCGATAAAACTGATCGAACGGAACTTCAATAAAGATTCAGCAAGTCGTAAAACGCGTGAGTACTTAGACGACAGACTTCATAGGCTAGACGCACTTTGGGCTCAATTTAAAACAACGCATGATAAAATATTGGCTATCTATCATGACTCTGACGATCCATACTTTGCGGGCAATCAGTTTGAGAAGGCACAAAAATACTACGAAACTGTACGTAATAAAATATCGTCATTTAGCGCACCTATATTAACATCTAAACTAGATGAAAATAATTCACCTGTCCCGTCTAAAACAGCACCAACGGCTTCTCCTCCCACATTTACCATGCCAGGTCCTTCTACGCAACAAATAGGACAAGTTGAGGAATTACTTTCCTTGCAACGTACCAACTTTCGAGCCTTCCGACGGCTCCGTAAAAGTATTAAGGTGGAGGAAATAAGTGATAAGTGGGAACTGGAGGACGAGCTTAGGAACGTACAAAATAGGTGGAAGGCTATAGATTCGTTACATCTTCAGATAGACAATTTACTGCAAGGATCGAATACTGATTACGATGATGAATTTTACTATTACGAAAATTCATATAAGTCTATTAAAAGGGCACTCAATCAAAAATTGGCATCTACAGCTCATTTGCAACAGTCCACACCGCAGTTGGACATCCCTGTTTTCACTGGTAGGTATACGCACTGGCCTACATTCTTTGATCTATTCAGTGAAAGCATTCACAACAACAACCTTCTTACTAAAAGCCAGAAGATGCAGCATTTGAAAGGAAAACTCAAGGGCGAGGCCGAACGGCTCGTGCAGCACCTGCACATTTCAGCGGAGAATTACGACACCGCCTGGGAACTCTTGGTGCGCCGCTACAGCAACCCACAGGTACTGTTCACAAAGCATATTGAGATATTTTTAGCTCAACCTGTCATGCATAAGCAAACTGCTAGTGACATACGACGCCTGTACGATACTTCGATGGAGAGCATACACGCGATACAAAACCTGGGAGTCGATACTTCGACTTGGGACCCCTTGCTGGTCCATCTCATATCTAAGAAACTCGACCAGGCTACATTCTCCGATTACATGGAGTCGCGTAAGTCTCCTCGTGAATTACCTAAACTTTCTGAGCTCTTGAATTTCTTAGAATCCAAATTTAACGCTCTTGAGCCAACATTGTTTAAGAGAGATGGGGATCCGTCATCGGTTAAGCCAAACTACTTTCAGCCTAGAATGTCTAATATTAAGCTTATGAACGTTAACTTTCCGAAATCTAATTCTTATGCTAATAATTCTAAACGAGAATTTCAAAGTGTAGTTACTACTAACGCTTGGTCATGTCCATATTGCAAGCAACGTCACGTTTTATATAAATGTAATAAGTTTAATAACTTAAAAGCGGACGCGAAACTCAAAACGGTTGCAAAGTTGCGCATTTGTCAATGCTGCTTGTATCGGCATTATGATAAACAATGTACTTCCACGAAACGGTGTAAGTATTGTCAGGGCGAACATCATACGATATTGCACAATGCGTTTAACCTTAACGAGGCGGTCTCAGTCCCAACGGGACTACGTAACTCAAGCAAAACTGCTGGACCGAAAACGATGCAACTCGCTCCTACTTTGTCAAGTAATGACGGTGCGACAACTTCGTCACCCTGCACTGCTACTAGCGAGCATATAGTAAACCACGTAGCCGCTGATGAAGAGGAAATTTTGTTAACAACTATTTCTCTTAAGGTTAAGGCTGCAGATGGTACATTTATTATTTTACGTGGACTTCTCGATCAAGGTTCACAAATATCCTTAATATCAGAAAGAGCAGTACAAATGTTAGGTCTTCCTAGACAACGTTATCATGGGTCTGTATCTGGAATAGGATACGGAGCTAGGCACGGTAAGGGGATAGTCTCGCTCAATTGCCAGTCCATACATGATAACTTCGAGTTTACGACTCAAGCTTTAATTATAACACATGTAATTAATAATTTACCTAACATGTCATTTAACAAGCGGTCGTGGCCACACCTACAACACATAAAGCTGGCTGACCCGCAATACAACGTTTCTCGACCCATTGATTTACTATTAGATGCTAGCGTATACTCTAATATAATTATGAGTGGTCTTATCAAGGGCCCCAATGAGGCCCCCATAGCTCAGCAAACCAAGTTGGGCTGGATTCTTTCGGGAAATGTAAAAACATTTAACTGTCACGTTGTTTTAAATAATTTACCCGATTTGTCTCAATACTGGGAATTGGAAGAGGTAAACGACACCGTGCCTGGTACCTCGTCAGGTAACCAATACTGCGAACGGCTGTATACGTCTACTACTAGACGCTTACCAGATGGTAGATATCAGGTTGCTCTTCCCATGAAGCCAGGTTTCGAACAGAACCTAGGCTTATCTAAATCGAAAGCTTTGCATGATAACAATAACGATTCATTTATAATTAAATTACTAAACGAATGCAGTTCTTTGAGGCGCGTAGCAACAGCGGTAGCTTGGATCTCGCGTTTCATAAAGTGGCTTCCCAATAAGCAAAGTACGTCACTCCGCAGTTATTTGCCGCTAAGCGAAATGAATGATTCTTATAACTTGATTGTTAAAACTGTACAACGTATCAAATTTCCAGAAGACATCGGTAGGTTGAACAATGGTAATACTTTAAAGAAAAGTAGTAAATTAATATGTTTGAATTCATACGTTGACGATGAAGCCGGACTTTTGAAGGTCGGTGGCCGACTTAATAATTCGGGCTTACAGCCATCGGCTAAATATCCGATCATAATTCCCAGTCATAGTCGCTTGACCGAACTCGTCATTCATCAGGCTCCTTCGATCATGCTATACAGAGGGCGAAGTTTAACTTTATCTTATATACGGGAGATGGCTTACAGCCATGAGGTAACTGAGATAGATCAGGTTACACCTGAGGAGGACGATACTGGAGGTATTACGAGGGATATACACACTCCCAAACGCTCCAGACGCCCCACACGTTTTACAAAACTTTGTCATTTTATAACCTTTGCATTCTTATTATTTTTGTTTACTTTATCTCCGGCACAGTCTAGTTTTAACGTATCGTACTTTAACAGTAGTCAAAGCATCTACTTCGACAAGCTAGGCGACTTAAGTCTTATACGAGATGAATGGAAGGTAATAGACGACGTAAGATAATAGACGACTCTATTATAATATGACTAGTTACTGGCTAGGCTTAAATAACGTGCATAATTACGTTATGCGGTTAAAAGAAAATATGCATGAATCAAAATTACCGTCTCAATATAAAATTATTTTGTTTCAGTTGCAACATGACTTAACGGAAATTGAACATTATAACACTTTACTTAAGAATCAAATTGGACATAGAAAGAAAAGAGGCTTGATAAATGGTATAGGATATGTGGCTAACACGTTGTTTGGCGTACTCGATGAACGGTTTGCTAGACAGTATGAAAAGGATATTGAAAGGATATCGATGAATGAAAATCATTTGCAACTATTGTTAAAAAATCAGACGTCAGTCATTCAGGGTCAGTATAACATACTGCGTCGGAATGAAGCTATCATGAACAAACAGTTCAGTATTTTAGACAAACATCTTCGTAACATTTCTTCTTCTATAACTTTTGTCCAGTCTCAGTATAGGGATGAGCTCGATCTTTTATCTACATCGCTTAGTGCAAATATTGTCATTTCTAGTTTGCGCCGCATACAAGATAATATTATTAATACAGTAACTGACATTTTACACGGGCAAATTAATGCACATTTATTTCCGCCCGAGCAACTTAGGGATCAATTGAACGTCATTTCCAGTCACTTACAAGGTGATGTGACTCTTCCCGTAGATAAACAGAGCGTCAGGGAGCTTTACAAGCTCATGAGAGTTAAAGCTAAGGTGGGCTATCAATATCTCATTATGGAGATTAAGATACCTCTTGTGAACAAGGAGTCCCTACAGCTGGACAGACTGTTGAGTTTACCACATCAACATTATTATATTGAAGCTATAGCTCCATACATTGCATTTAATCTTCAGAAAAATGTACTTCTTTTACTAAGTGAAACTGACATACAAACATGTACACATTAGCAAACTGCTATGTACGATAGATAAGCCAGTATATGAATTACAAATTACTAAATCTATCTGCTCGATGAGTATTAATAATAAAACAATGTGCACCACGAAGGTGTCGGCATGCGAAGAAAGGTGGATCAGGTTGCACAGTAACAGCAACAGATGGTTATTCTCGTGTTGTGAGAACTGCTTAGTGCGCTTATTTTGTCCTGACGGGATACAACAAGGTTCATTGGCTGGGAATGGTTTACTGGACAGCGGTCCAGGTTGCACTCTGAAAAGCAACGGAATATCGATCTATGGTCATAATAATAACTTACTCAGCCAGGTTAACTTACAAAATGATATTCAAGTGCCTCAGAGGTTTCTGTTTTGAATAAAATTATTAACTCTACATTTGATACGCATTATGTGCCTGAAGATCACTCGCAACAGTGGAATCGACTGAAAACCCAATTAGATAGTCTACAAAACGAGTCTAGTACTTCACTGAGCGTTCACGACGTTCATCAGTACTCGGTACTGTATACGACAGTATTCATCATTGCAACAGCGGGAGTAGCCTGTGCAATAGCGCGATGGCGAAGGGCCAGGCGACAAGCTCGCTGTGTGGCGGCGGAAGGTTCCGTGGCGTACCGCGACGTGCAGGAGGTGGACGAGCCAGGT
Source organism: Thymelicus lineola (assembly GCA_963932265.1). Taxonomy (NCBI): domain Eukaryota; kingdom Metazoa; phylum Arthropoda; class Insecta; order Lepidoptera; family Hesperiidae; genus Thymelicus; species Thymelicus lineola. Next base: position 1,977,694 of record OZ010699.1, on the reverse strand, counting down.
TCGGGGCCGGCGCGGCCAGTTACATCGAGTGATAGTGAAGTGCCTAAAGTGTTAAGTGCATCACGTATGAGTTGTAGACAAAGCTACTGAGACCATACCGCGAGTGATCAGGCTAAGCATTCCAATTTCCAAGTGATACCGAAAATAGTGAGTGATTATTATGCGAGGTGAACGGCTATGGACAGGACATTTATTTTAACTCAACTTTAACATTGTTTTCACCTTGTTAACTCGCATAAAACAATTTATAACATTTAATTTAGCTCATTATTTTATTGTTATTCAGTCACAACTGTGCATACTGCCTATACTTTTAACTTTATAAATCGTCTTGTATCCTTACTTCGATTTTCTTTTCTCCTTTTTGAGTCGGCAGGATGTACGAGCTACTACATCGTACAAGGATCGAAGACAATGCCCGCGGCAAAAAAATGCAATTAGGCAATATGCACATACTCAACGCACCTCATAACAATAACGTTTTTAATAAATTAGTGTTCAAACTGCACTCGTTGGGTTTGGTCATTTCGCCCTGCCTTACCCCTTCTTCTAAAAATGTAGTACACGCTACAATACCTTTCCGAAATGGTTTGTAGATTAAAAAATAAAACGATCACAAGTGCATTGAAAAAATAACCACAAGATTAAATAAGTTTGAATTGAACTGAATTTCGTGAGTACCCGTTATCTCTGAACGTTTAACATCCATCCATAGACTTAAAAAAAGAACTAGACGTCACCTTGTCTTATGGAGAGTGACGCCGCCCACTTACCATGTGTGCGTAATTTTTAGTGCGGTCCGACCAATCGACGCGGTAATGGCGGCCGATTAATAACAGCATGGTGTCAATGTGTGCGTGTGATACTTGTACGAATAGAGGAGTTGGTATTACTATGGGTGCCTCATCTTCTTTTTTTAAGTCTGTGCATCCATCATTAACAGCCAACCTCATTATCTGTGTATACTGTATATGTACTATATTTCTTGTGAATATTTTATTATTTTTTTATTATTATTATTAATTTAATATTACTTTGTTTGTAACTTGTTCGTACTTTAAATAATTAAATTCTATTTTTACCTCCTTCCCTACTTCCCTGATCTTTCCTTTTCCAAATTACGAGTACAATCGAAAATGTTTTTTCTTACCTAATTCTGTTTCCCCTGTTTTACTTGTCTTTGGCTGAGCGTATTTACGCCAATGCCATGAATGAAGAAAAAAAACATGAGAAGTGTCAAGGGACACCCGGATGGAACGAAGTTCCTTTCGATTTAAGTATTTTACGCGCAGTGTGATTCAAGCAATATGAAACGAGCTCACGCTACTAGCGTGATTCAGAAAGTTTTACAGCGCCATCTCTGTAAAACTCTCTGATCACTTCAAAAAAAGTGTTGTCATTCGTAAGAATCAAAAAGTGTCGTATTTTTCCGTCTAGCCCCCTTTCACAACGCGCGATAAGGAACTTCGTTCCAAAAAACCTCATTATCGTCCAACTCACCATCAGCCTCCCGTGCCATCCGGATGCTCTCGACCGTCTGGTCCATGACGCCGTCGTCGGCCGCCACCACCAGCACCACGATGTCGGTGGCGAGGGCGCCGCGCGCGCGCATCGCGCTGAACGCCGCGTGGCCCGGCGTGTCGATGAACGTCACCTTGTCGCCGGACGGCAGCTCCACCTGTAGTACATACACTAACATGTATACCAAGTCCAGATACAATCATATCGACGCTTTTAAAGGAAACATTGACTAAAGTCCGATTTACACGTATTAAGTAGTTAAGTAGATAACTAAATTTTAACTAAATTTTAAGTTAAATTAATACCTGTAAATGTAAACAGACAATTTAGTAACTTTTTAGTCAAAATTTACTTATCTACTTAACTACTTAATACGTGTAAATCGGACATAAGCGACATTGAGCTGAGATATTGAGATTTTAAGGAAACATTGAGCTAACTTTACAGGAGAGCACTTTAAAGTTGGAATTTTTAGAAAAAAATCATATATTTTTTTGTAATCCCTCCTACCGACGTTATTCTTACTGTTTTGGAATCCTTATTTTATCATCTATATTGTGGCATCATATACAACTACTTTTCTAAAAATTCAACTTTAAACTGCTCTCTTGTAAAGTAAGCTCAATGTCGCTTAGTCAATTTTCCTTTCAAGCGTCGATATTATACGTTGTAATATTAAAATAAAATACCGTATGCAAAGAACGACCTCATCGCTAGTGGGTCTAGGAGTAGAGGTTAATTATTCACGAATCTAGTCTTGAGGACCATTGTAAAGCCATAAAAATATTCTGTTAACTTATGTTGAACGCACATAATATATCCGCATCGTCCGCGCCGGACGCTCCGTATGCGGATACCCTCGCACATATGTTCGGATTCGCCATACGGATTTTTTAGTATTGCCAACAATTTTTGCAGTTTCTTCCAACCTCTAGTGAAAAACGGTGCGATGTCATTAGTTTATTCCACTCGTCTTGTTGAGTAGTCCTGTTGACAATACTAGTAGGAAAAAGTTCCACTAGTTCTGTGTCAATTTATTTCCGTGTATAGGTATAGTTTAGGTATGGTGTACTAAGATACAGGCCATGGCTTAATTTAGACACCGGGTTGTTTTATAGAATACCTTCAAAAGCTCCAATGTGCTGTGTGATACCCCCAAACTCAGTGTCGACCACTGAAGTGTCCCAGCAGGGCGTCTAGTAAGGTGGTCTTGCCGTGGTCCACGTGGCCCATTACACACACGACGGGCGGCCGCGGGGCGCAGCGCCTCGGGCGGCGCTGGCGGCTGAGGGACTGCATCCTTGTTCTATTGGAAAAAGTACAAAACGACAATGGTCAAAACAAGACGAATTTAGAATTTAAATGTTAAAACAATTTCGACCTTATGAAGGAAATGTAAGGTTGAGAATTAATTAATCTTGGTCCCCTTTTTATTACTCCGTGACCTGAGAAATTCACTTGCTATTGTTTCCAACTAATACCGACAGTACTGACAAACTGAAGAATTCAGAAGGCGCCGGGAGCGGTCAAGAGTGGCTCATGTTAGGGAGACTTATGTTCAGCAGTGGACTTCTAAAGGCTGATGGAATGGCTAGATGATGGATGGATGGTTGTTATAATTCATAAAAATGTATAAAAATAATAATACTTCTTCTTCTTCGAGTTCTTCATCAGGCCTAGGAACTATTTTGAATCTGTGGCCAGATATCTTCACCACATCCCTGATGATATGAGGATTGCTTATCACAGTGTTTTGCCTTATAGTCAACAGTTGAATTCTTATCAGCAAATTCTAGGGCTTTATAAACATGGATCTGGAAAAAAATACAACATTTAAAGGAAAACTAACAACTTCAAAAGTAACATTAATAAGTAATTAAGTTACTTATTGTAATATTAATTTCAAGGTACCCTATCACAAGGTCACTATCACATAGGGATCACTTACCAACATCTTTTTTCAAAACCATTAGCTATATCTTGTACAGTCATATTCCTCCATATCCCCACCACTTCAGACCTTGCTTTGGGAGAGTATTTGATACTCTACGCCCGTGGCTCTCCGCTGCCTGTATATTGTTAAAAGTATTATTATTATATAGTTGTAGGAATATACACTTATTAAATTGAATTATCACAAAAATTACCTTTTTTTTTTGTTGGCAGTCGGCTGCCAGGAAGGGTAATGTTTTCCGCGCATATCTTGTATGTATGTTTTTTATGTAGTATGTAATATTCTTTATTACCTCGTATCTTCCAAACCGCTGAACTGATTTATATAATAGGATATCGTTAGATTTGTCTTGATAACCCAAGTGTTCTTAGATAAGTTTAAATTAAATTAAAAACAAATATGGTGGCTGTGAGATGCCATATGGGTAATGCAATATGGGGATCAAATGAAAGAGCTCATCATAAGGATTTCAAAAAGGTATATCATGATAGCTTTTTTGATAGCAGGCAGTTTTTTTTTTTAATTTTTAAAATTATACTAAGAAATTTATAGTTGTTTATTGATGTAAAATTGAATAATGCCAATTATGTATAAAATGTATATCTACTTAACTTTTTTTTTAGCATGCGGGAAGTGAACATTTAGACATTAGGGCAGCAGCAAACTAATTTTGAAAGAAAAGTTTAATTCAACTTATAAAACTAAAATACAGTCATAAATTTCTATTTTACAATAAGTGAATACAAACTTTCTCTTCTACTGATTTTCTACTGTTTGTAATTTAACAGCAGACACAGATGCATATCTTGTGAATTTGTTAACTACACCAGGCAATAATATCAAGTTTTTGTTTCTCGGCCAGTTGTAAAATACATTCGCTTTTAATTTGCCGCAGAGGTAACCTGAAAATTAAATTTAAGAATAAATACAAAAAATGCAGTTTGTTTGCACTGAAATATGAAAACTTATCTACAGATTTACAAATTAAGTGCTTCAGAAGAGGTCCCAGAAATGTAAGCTCAGACAAAAAGACTTTAAACCAGGTGGATTGATTGCACGCGTTTGTGACTTATTTATAAGTTTTACAATTAAACTATTATATATAAAAGATTATTCAAGGAAGTATAGAATTCGAATTACTCCAAGAACCGTAAATTTAAGTATGTGATTATAATATTTACTTTGTTAGGTTATTAACCAAATATACTGTATATTTCATTCCGAATTTATATAAATTAAATGTATTAATACAGTATAGTTAATTATTATGGTCAGTTATTCATTATTACATCAAATTGTCTTGAACTTACCATTTAAACAGTAGACTTTTATACATTTTAAAATAGGTGTTACGCTGTACTGTTAAGTGCTTATTATTACTATTAAATGGATATTAAAGCTTAAAATTATATGAATACATAATATCGAAATGTAAAAAACTGTTATTCAGTCATGTAACTATTATTTTCAAATTGCAAAACAAACTACAGAGGTACATACAATCGCGACATAACCTCAAAATTCTCAAAAATCAAAATACATTCATTTCATTCATTGACATTTGCCATTCCCTTCATCCTATGCCTTCATCGATCAATTCAGTCAATTCAACTTTTTTAAAATCTCTCATTCAATCACAGAATTATGATTTTCTTCAATGAAAATTTGTCTATGGTTAACTAAACAAATTTTATTCATAAAATAATTTAAATTACAATAAATTTATAAAACTAAATTTAAGAAGCTCATTTATATTATATAAAAAATAATAATACTGAAATTTATTTTCGGTGCAACACTAAAACCAAAATTGTTGTCTATTTAAATATTACCTTACATAAATTAATAGCGTGAAAAAAAACAGTATGAAATAGAAAAGGTTATTTTCTTCCAAAAATTACTTATTTATGTGTATAATCATTATAATGTAACTTTATCAAAGATAATTTTAGAATAAAAGTAAATCATAGACAATTACTATTTATGTCCGCCATTCATTCTTTTGAGTTGCTTTTTCGCTTTACGATTCCGTCGGAGCGAGCACGATTTGTCATCGGGTTCGACGCAACACCATCGCTTTCAACTAATTACGTAGAAGAAGACAATCAAGCTGTTATAAAACCCACGCGTCGGCCCTTTACATCATCATCACCACCTCAGTTCAGTGATATAGTTTAGTGAGACGAGATCGTATCTAACATCCAGTGATGCTTTTCCTCGCCATATACGTTATCGGTCGCGACGTTCGTTCGAGTGCCTGATGGTGCGGGAAGTATGTGCGATTAACGGAACAAATCAGAGGGAGGACTCAGCATGGGGGCCTTTTTGAACAAACCTGAGACTAAGAAATATAATGAAAGCGGCGAGGGTAACGGACTTCGCTATGGCGTGGCATCGATGCAAGGCTGGCGCGTGGAGATGGAAGACGCTCACCACGCGCAGCTCACGCTGAACGGGACCTTGTCGGACTGGTCCTACTTCGCGGTGTTCGACGGGCACGCGGGGGCTCGGGTATCAGCGCATTGCGCAGACAACCTGCTAGAATGTATCCTACAAACGGACGAGTTTCGGCGGGAAGAGATAGCAGAAGCGATCCGCGCTGGCTTCCTGGACCTGGACAAGAAGATGCGGGAACTGCCCGAGCTGTCCAACGGGGAGGAAAAGTCGGGTTCCACGGCGGTGTGCGCGTTCGTATCGCCCAAACAAATCTACATAGCGAACTGCGGGGATTCTCGAGCGGTTCTGGCTAGGCACGGGATGCCGATATTCGCGACGCGAGATCACAAGCCGGAGCTGCCCTCGGAGAAGTCGCGCATCGTGCAGGCCGGGGGGTCGGTGATGATTCAACGCGTGAACGGTAGCCTGGCGGTGTCGCGTGCGCTGGGGGACTACGAGTACAAGAAGGTGGTCGACCGTGGGCCGTGCGAGCAGCTGGTGTCCCCGGAGCCCGAGGTGTCCGTCCACGAGCGGTCATTGGCTGATGACGAGTTTCTGGTGCTGGCGTGCGACGGAGTCTGGGACGTGATGAGCAACGAGGCCCTCTGCGCGTACGTGCATTCCCTCCTGCAGCTCACTGACGACCTAGAAGCCATTACCAACCAGGTTATTGACACCTGCCTATATAAGGTGAGTAACTTTTACTATTCTTTTTGTGGATATATAAATATGTATGTGGAACTTGAATATTTCCACCATCATTATGACTATAAACTGCTGACCTAATGTGATGTTCTAGATATCTTGTGTCAAAATCATTTTATTTTTGGCACAGTCTACAAGCAGGCCAGATGTAGGATGGTATTGTCAAAAACAGTTGATAAGTTTGCCTTAATAATGGTTATTTCACCAGTAATGTCACTTACACTTCCTAATTGCTTGAGTGGGGTTCAAATATAAACCACTGTCATTGAAGGGCAGCTTTAGACATAACTAGGAATAAATATTGTTTACTTGAATCTACTTAAAGATTGTAAACTTTACACTTAAGGTTACTAAAGGTTACTAAGGTTACTAAATATAATTAATGAACAGTAAATGTTTCAGTTTGATGTGTTCACGTTATTTATAAAACGTTGATAGAAAATACTACACGAGTTGAAATTATACATCAAGTTTTATCAGTAACATTTAAATTACCATCTTTGTAGCATTTTGTATATCTTATCTCTAGGATTCTATTAATATCTAGGATACTATCCATCTTAGGACATCTGGTTATACTTGAAGAACAGAATAATTATATTGGTTCTATTAAGCAGCCAAGCGTGAAGTTTATTCTTTAGTCTATATAAATGTTGTATCGAGTGGAATGGAGCAGCGGTGACTCCCATTACCTTATACTAGAAATTAATTTGTTTAGGTTAGGGACTAACATAGTTATAAGTCTTACTAACAAACATGGGTCTCTTTTACTTGTAAAATAAAATAAATAAATAAAAATGAATCACCAAATGTGTTCTGAGCGCAAAACTCGAGAACGGCTGGAGATTTTGCTTATTATTTATTTATTGTATTTGAACTATCAGGAGAAGGTTCTTTAAAAAAAGTTAAGACAGATGTATGAAAAATTAGAGAATTTAAGAAAATATAATGACCATATTAACTTTTCTAATATAACCTTAGCAACATAACTTTTATTCTATAACTGTCAGTCGAGGTAGAGACAGAGGGGGAGGGGGAGGGAGAGGAAGATAAGTTGTTAGGCAGTACAAAATTTGCTTTGTCAGATAGTTAATAATAAATAAAAAACAAATTCACACTGTCCTATTTGTTTTGAAACAAAGTTTTTGAAATGGGACAATGCCTAGTTGCTTTCACAATTTTGTTTTTCATTTAATGAGAAAGTAAATTAGTATTTATGAAATAGTGAGGTAAAACTAAATGAGAAATTATGCTGAAGGTGGTGAAGTCATTGTATATTTTGACTTTGGATCCCACAAATTAATTCTTCTGTCTTGATCAAAACAGTGGTAATATCAGAGAAATTTATAACTTACAAGATGCATTCAAGAACAGAAAAATCATTGCTCAGTTTTTGCAGACTATGGCTTATCAATGTTGTTATATAAAAATTGCATTGTGAGGAATCCTATGTGTCATAGAAACTTTAGAAATATGTATTGAATTTTGTATAGCTTAATTTCTAATTTACAAAGATTTTTATTATAAGTGTCTTTAGAATTAATAGTTTAGGAATTTTTAATATTTGATAGAAAGAAAATTGATTATTTATTTCATTATCATAATTAATGCATTGCTTGCTAATATGAAATTATTTCAAGCAGATAAAGATTGATAAAAGTATGAGGTCATTAATTGTTAAGCTACTATCTTATCCCGATATAAATTTTTGTGTTTGAAAACATTGTCAGTTTTTGACTATGGCATAGCCATAATTATGTAAGATACAATGCATTTTTAGATTTGTTACAACCCTGAATGTTGATTGAAACATGCAATGAAATTTTCTTTTATTTGGGTATTTACTACACAATTTCAAGTGTAAATGGGAATAAATGAACATTAAAATATCAGTTCCTTCCACAGAGTATACCTCTAACTTTTACTCTATAGAGTAAAAGTTCATTCAGCTTGGTAAACAATTTTTCAAACATTTTGTCCTAAATCCCATTTTCTTTCTTAATTTAACTGCAGTGGGCTTTCTAAAGTTAAGCTTTATGTATTTTCAATGACATGGATTTCACTACATTTTAACAGCATTCATCAATAACATAAAGTTTAGTAACAGACCTAGGTCTACATTCTTTGCTTCACTGGGCACAATGAAACTGATTAAATTATTAAGCTGAAGCCTTATAAAGTCACCTTTAGTCGTTAACAACAATTAAAGATCGATACCAAATGTAACATAATCCAATAGATATGAATAATCTTGTATAGGGATAGAGAGATACTATGTCTTACTAGTAATTGCTTTTACCTATCTAGAATACTATGAGTTAATCAATACAAAAAATAACTGGATCATTTAATACATACAGCAAAGGATATCAGGTCATAGGATCCGACCGTAAATTAATATAACATCTAGTTAAGCATCTAATTGATTCTGAACCTTCATACCTATTTATAATTTGTTGAACATGTTGCAATGTTAATATCATTATTAAGATTGCAACATGTTAAACAAATTATAAATGTATTTTCTACAACATTTCATCCATTGTACCATACAACTACAAAACATAACATCTTGTTTGACAACGACATTCTCCAACTGCACTGCCTGATTCCAGGGGAGCAAGGACAACATGAGCATCGTGCTGGTGGTGTTCCCGGGCGCGCCCAAGCCGAGCGCGGAGGCGCAGCGGGCCGACCGCGAGCTGGACGAGACGCTCCGCCACCGGCTCACAGGTTGTTACTCGACACTACTGCATGCATGCCACAAGCACAGGCGCCGGCGCTCGCACACGCCGCCCGCTGAACGCACACAAACCAATGATGCTAGGGGATAGGTGCTAATACCAGTATACAGAGAGGCACACTTGAGCAACGCACACATAGACACTGTTTATATGTGTGCGTTGCTGGAGTGCGCTTGTATCGAGGTATCCTTCTATGTGTATTTGTGCCGATAATTTATGCCTGCACACACAGGTCACAGTACACGGATGTGTGGTGGAATAGATGTCTTAAAAAGTATTTATTATCGTCTATTGGAGGCCTAACTTCTGTTTTTTTAAATCCACAAAATTTTGGTACTGGATAGTATTGGAAGTCGAAAATTAGTAAGGTTGTTGTTTTTCAGTAGCTGGTGTTAATTAGCATCAGTTAAGATCATTATTATATTATTAGATAGCAGTTGTTAGGCATTAGGATCCTACAAATAGTCTATCACTTGGTTGGCACCACCATTACCGTTTACTGGCGTAGCAATATATTAAGCTCCAGGCACTTTCATTTAAGGTGAAGTATTTTTAAGTTTTTTTTTTAAATATTAGTAGTTTAATATGATGGCTGCTCAGCACATCTTTGTAGGATTACCTTTAAGCAGACTGCATTAAACATAAATAACATATTGGCATTACATTTACCTTGGACTTCGTTAATCACTGGTATTGACCAGGTTTAATGCAGGTATATTTGCTATTTTAATCTTTATGAAAAAAATCTTTTTGCTAAAGTACTACTATGAATATCTGATATTATAAATCCCCATGCCATAATGAGTATTGTATTTAATTCCCCCCATAACTTATACATGCATCCTTACTTTTCATTGACTATTTAGTATGTTATAAGCCGCGCCATTAAAGAAAAGAAACTAAAATGGCGGAAATTATCATTCCTCCTCACTCGCACGTTATTCTTGTCTTTAGCGTGCGTGCGAGGGGCATGATAATTTCCGCCATTTTAGATTCGTTTCTTTAATGGCGCGGCTTATACTACTACTGACGACTAATAGAATTTAATATTAATTAGAATCATGACCAATTTACGTGTGGGCTATGTGAATTCATAGAGCTGCTCAACATTAGACAATCTAGACGTCTGAAATTGGATTTGGTGAGGTTGACCAAACTATCATTCTGGTAGTTCTGTTCTGTTTACAGTATAATATGATTATATATTGTACTGTTATTATCATATTATTTTGATGATTGGTAGAAACCATAGGTAGAAACAGATAACTTTACAGCTACTTAGATAGTTCATCTTCGATTTCACTAGAAAGTCGCCCCTGTTTAGATATTCTGTCAGGGATTGGTACATAGTACAAAATAATTCTTTATTATAGAATTAGATATGTATATTAAAATTATACCTACATATAGATAAGTGTTGTAGTACGTAAAAAGCCAATTTTTTTATTTTGTTTTTAACCTGTCAGCTGGTCTGCCAGTATCACACAAAAACAACTAAACCAATATTGATGATACTTTTCATATTTATTTTCTATGTTACTTGTATAAGGATACATCAAATATATTCGAGTACATACATCATTTGCCGACTGGCAGTACACTCTAGTTAGAAATAAATAAAATAAAAATATCACTATTGGATATATTCTAGATTCCGGGAAATGTAACTAATCCCCCAGGATAAGACATAAAGTTTAGAAGTATTAAGAAGGGGGGAGTGGGTTTACTTTCAACTTTCATCCTATACTTAAACCGTTAATCCTTTTGGGTTTTGGGGCTGTGGTCGTCCATATAGCGTAAGATATAAATAAGAAGAAAGAGGGTTCTATAACAATTTTCAATAACTAATATCCTTTACACTAGGAATAGGGTTATATTAAACAAGGTATAGCAATTACATAAACAGTGATTGACATTAAATTGTATATTTTATAAAATTTTGGAATGTATTAATGATAAAATTGAGGGTATTAAAAATATAGATGATAATTAAGATGAGATAGCTAAATAAATAAATAAATAAGAGATTACTCGTAAACTTTATTTAAAGGAAGTAATTTTTACTTTATGTTTTGAATTAATAAAGACATTAGTGGGTATTAATATAAAACCTGGTTTGTGTAAATTTTCTCTACAAAAAATTTACTCTGTTCAACATTTTTTGTCATTTTTTAACCATAATCATGCAAAACAAAATTAGTAAAAAATATACTTACTACAAAAATAAATAATTACAAAATAATTGAATGTTTTCTAAACAGTACAATTATAATAAAATCCATGTTAAATAAATAATTAAATAATTAGAATTTGCTCCTCTCAGTAGGTGATGAAATTTTATGTGATTGGGTTTAAAACCCGGTATGATATTTAGCTAAATATTTTTATCGTAATGGTCTAAACTCTAATGGATGCTTATCTCTATTCTAGTAATATTTTTAAATTAATACCATTATTATTTATGCATGCATATTAATTAAAAAAAATTGCATGCATAAATAATAATGGTATTAATTAACAATTAAAATTAATACTACTAATATAATCCCTCCGAGGGGCTCCACCACAAGCATGCCGGATTTAGTCGCCTCTTACGACATCCATTCGGCGTGGGATTGGGGTTAGTATTCTAAGCCGCTCCAATACGGCTAAAAATAATGTTGATATAGTTTTATTATAAATATGAATTTTGGTTTGTTCGTTATAACGTTTATTCTAAAGTTCCGTTCGAACGATTCTAGTAAAATTTATTATAGTTACCAATAAAATAATACTTAATGCTAATAAAACAATTAATTATTGTTATAGTTTAGCTCACGCTCAGAGCATTTAGCTAGTTATTAATTTAATAATAAAAAATGAAGCGATTATTTAAAATAATGAAAGTATTAGTTATTACGTCTGCTTACGTGACTTAACGTTTAGGTACCTACTTAATTTTATTAATAAACCCAAGTTCACACTAAAAATATGTTTTACAGTTTTGTTACTTTTATATAAAATGACGCCGTTGAAGTTAGTTTTTATTTAATTTTCACGGAGAAATTTGGCAGGCATCAAATGCTAAATTACTATCCCCAAGAATTAACCGATAAGACTATCGGTTAATTTTAAATATTAATAAACTTGAATATAGAAATTAGTAATTACTTACTTTAAAGGCGGACGACGGATTAACAATCAAAATCAATATACTAATATAATCCCTCCGAGAGGCCCAACCACCAGCTGGCCGGATTTAATCGCCTCTTACGACACCCATCCGGCGTGGGATTGGGGTTAGTATTTTAAGCTGCCCCAATACGGCTAAATTATTACGCATACGCTACTTACTTTTTACTTTTTTCTCTCGATTTATGCGTTTTACAAATCTGAATGCATATTATATTAATGGTGGTATATCACTATTTAAAAATTGCCAAAAAAAGTGTGGTGTGGCCACACGAAATGTCCTATGGATATAAAAAAAAACTACGGTCCGTTTCTTTTTAACATTGATGTTAATAAAGCCGTATTCCTGATCCGATGGCCTGACTTCACACGATATCTCGAGAGGTAAACGTTGTGGGACTTTTGTCCTCTAGTGAATACACGGTTTAGTACTTATTGTATCTTATCAGCAATTCTTATTTATAAGGTAAAAAAATCCTTATAAACAATTGTTTGGGGTAGTTAGTTAATTATCTAATTTAGGGTTTTCGTGACACATTTACGATTATTATCATCTATTAACGCAAGTCATTCCATTAGATATTATCCAGAAAATGACCTTCAATTATCTACTATATTTGTATTTTTTCTAGTGTAAAAATACGGTAGTAAAATTAACTTTTTTGTAACAAACACATTTTATGTAGGCGTAGTTATAAAGTGATGTATTTGCTCATTTTTGTGCCAATTGTATATTTCAATCCATTCTTTTAGAAGACAAGCGTTCGTGTGTTGTTATTTAGCATTTTATATTGTCTATATATCTCTATAAATTCTGTTTTTCTCATAAATAGCAAATTCACAAACCTTGTATGATTAGCATGATATTTTGCTAGGTGTGGGGTCATCACTAGTTCTTAATTTTTCACGACTGTGTAGTCGCGGTTCTTTTGTTTGTTTTTTTTTGTTTTACAAATGTGTAACGTAGTGTATTATATGTGCCAAAAATCTTTGCTCAGTTACCGTTGTATGTGAATGCGCCTTTACTCGTTATAATCACTTCCACTCGTCTGTACTTAATTAGCGTGTAAGTTGTATGAGCCTAACAATTGTGATATTTGTATGAAGCGGTACTGTACTTGTTTTCCGAGAGAAGATTTTCCTATAACTATTGTTACTCGTCATTGTTACATGTTTTCTTATATTAAAGTTGGTTTGGAATAACAGACATAGTTTCATTGCTTTAGTCCTGGCCCTCGAAAAAAATATTTGTCTATGGTCACTATTCGAAAGTGGAATGTAAAGTTCTATATTTGAATTCAGAGAAGGATTAAAGCAATGACTGTGTTTGCGCGTTGGTCTCCCGAGCGGCTGTGCGGCCGATGCCTCCGATCGAGCGCTAATATAAGAAAGGAAGCCGTACCGTGACGCGAGCCGCGACCACGTCTAATCCACCATGTTGCCTCTTATCAATCCTATTTGCTATTTGTCATGGCTTTCCACTACGAGCTGTTTGTGGCCGACTTTCATAAATTGCATAGAATGGACGTAAACAAAAAAATTCAATGAGACGAATTTAGAGTAATCTGTTTACATTACGCCGTTAAGTAGGTCACTGAAAGCGAAAACGTTGGTGCTTTGTAGTTCGGAGTTCGGACGGTAGACGTGCGCGGGGGACGGCGTTGCTTATTGCTTCATTCATTTTAATTTATAGATTTGCAAGTAATGCATTTACCTTATTGTGTGTCGCAATCTCATAATTATAATTTGCCCTCCCCATTAAGCCTTGTATTCCTGGGGCACTTCGCCAAACTCCAATAAGAAATGCAGCTAGGCTGCATTAAAATAAATTAGTGTCAATAGAATAAAATATCTAATATAATGTTACTACAATATTTCATAATGAACTGTCGATAATATTTTGTAAACTTTAGTTATTTTTTTTGAAATTTCCTACGTTCTTTCAAGGCTTTTTTGTATCATACGTATTCAGAATTAATAAAATTTAGTTTTAAATACTCAAGAATAATAAGTCTTGATTACCTATAACATTTATTTTATTGTCTCAAAGTTCAAGAGAGAAAACCGGTAGAGCAGGTAAATTTTTAATCAATTTATACAGAAGTACTTATAGCAATATTTAGGACATTTCATTATCCGTTTGTCGAATACTTTATATGACATGCAAGTTGTAGCTCTCAATTAATAATTAAAATAGTTAAATCTGAAAGACGGTAGGATGAAAGGATAAGGACCTGCGCCCACTGGCGCGGGCGTCACGGTATGTCACGACATCCCTCGACATACGTCTGCGGCAACGTGCTAGAGCAGGCGCCGCTTCCGTCCATTTCTCCGAGGGATGCCGAAGGACGCCTCGGGATGCCGAAACAACTTGTTACGTGCCCAATAATTATGTAACAAGTTGTTTAGAATACAGATGCCAAGGAGTATCCAAAAATTGTCCGATTGTTTGTTCACTTTATACGTGACGTACGTTTGGTTTATGGGTGTATCCCATCGAGCTGGAGATATGAAGGGAGGTGCTTTGAACTTATTTCTTCATAACCACTATGATGTAAAAATAGAAAACAATATACCTACTGGCTTGACAAAAAATAAAACAGAAAATAAAACCTCGTAATAATAAATACAACCATAATACTTTTGATTAAACGATAGACATAATATCGCTTATTGAAAGCGCACGAAAACGCTATTAAAATGCTCGTACATACGTGAATATAGGATACCAGTGTGCACCTCAATCATCGGATCAATTCTCGTAAATATTTAACGACGAGTCACTTATTACCGTAAATGGCTGGCTTTAAACTCGAGTTTAAACTGTTTTCTAGGACATAAATTATTACAAATATATGTAGTTGGAACCGTTCCTACCCACAGCCATGTTATTGTGATCCCTCTTGCCAACATTAGCGTCGACTTCGATTCCTGCCTAGGGCAGACATTTTAATGCAGGTGAATTATTGAAACAAGTAATTTCGAATAATGATACAATTTTGTGCAAATATATTAATCTTTCGCAGAGAAATTAAAAAGAACTCCATTGGTCATTTCGATAGGGGATTTCAGTAATTTCATTAATTCCCTAAACGGCTATAGTGAAAACGAGAAAATCTTTTTATTGTGCTGGCAAATCGACTTATAGGGTCTGTTCTGTCCACACCATCCCCATAATAACTAAATAACGTCACAGATGTCGGCGGAACCCCGCTGCACCGGGTTCCTTTTTCTGTGTTAATAAAACCAGCGACCTAACTAACCTAACTGAACTGTATTTAGACTTTAGTCGTGTACATTTTTTTTACGGACGAGGTGCTTCGCAACCCTTGCCGTGGGAGAGCTCCCAGTCCCCCGCCTCTAAAACGAGATTTAATTTCACTAAACCAGTTCCTTTGGGATTTGAGTGATTTCATCAATTCCCTGCGACTTATTTCCTAATTAGGTGGATGCTTTATGGTTTGAGTTTTATTGGACGAACTTGTTAGAAAAATAATGATCGCAACCTTCAGACGAGATAATAATGGAATCAGGTCCTGTAGATTATAGAGCACTGTGACAGTATGACAGAACTAACTTTTAGATGCCAACTATCAAAACTTTATAAAGCTCTAAACAACTACTCTAAATAGAAATGTGAATTTAAATACATTAAATGTTGCTTTTGTTTCGAACAATACTATACAAAAGCGATCGCTATCACTTTAGAGCTGATATAACCGCTGAATATTTCTACTAGAGCCGTACGCTCGGCGCAAAGCGAGCTCCCAATCACGCCAGTCACGACACATTCGTAAACGTCTGTTTACAAATCCATCTCTATTACCATAAACACAAGGTCCAAATATAGTTTTCCATTTCAATCTGCGTAAACTGGCATCTCTATTCCCATTGCCATTGTAACTAGCAACAAGGTTGGAGTGCCAATAGCCATAAATTTTGCGGCGTTATGTGAATTTGAGTTCTATTTCTTTCGCGACAAGGTGTAAGTTATGTATGATCGAACGATAGGTTTTTTTAAAGTAAGTCACCTTGAACTAACCTTAGAATGTGGCCTTTTTTATTACCCAGATGTAACCGATAACCGATAGGCCTTTCCGTGCCGTGGTTGATATCGTGAAAATGTAAACGTAAAAATGTTGCGATGACCGATTGCGGACTAGACGCAGCTGTTGTTGCTTCCACAACACTTAGGTGTAGCAACAACTCAATAAATATGCTTTATACATGACTGAACTGTGAACGACGCCCTAGCTCCTTAGCCCCCTCCCCTCCGCTCTTCCATCTCATCCCCCAGTTAATGGGTTGATGTCATCTGTGTCTGATTCAGATGTCATCTTCAAGGCAACAATGAAAAGACTCTTACAAGAGTAAGAACCCCGTCTAGACATTACGTCATTAACCCATTAGTGTCATACCTGACACAAAGTAATAAGTAGCATCAATAATCAATAACTATTATAGTGCAGGTAGTAGGGAAGTGTAGTTTAATATTCCGTATTTCGTTTACTCCCGAAATGCTCCCCAATGCATCGATCTAAATCTCTGGAACAAATCTCTGGGAACACGTCATGTCTTACCGCACTTCAATCATGATTGTTATATCTAAACTTTCGGGGCCAATCGCTACTACGGACTATATTTGAGAGTTCGTTAGACAATGCCTCATAAATTTTACTACATTAATGCACTTAAGCACTTCAGCTTACATTATTATAGCCACCGTCAGGTGGGCAGTAGACATTGTAAATAGGATTAAGGTTGCAAGTGTATTGTTACTGTTAGAGGCTAGAGCCCGATGAACGAGAAATTAATTGCTTAATTTATAACTTAAGTGGAAATGTACTAGTTCCGCATAAAACCAAAATTCATCGGGTGATAGACATTGGATAATGTGACAGATTTGGTTGTTTTAGTTTACGCTTGCTTTTTGTTATGATTTAGCTAAGAACGTTAGTGAAGGAGCATTTATAATTTTATTATTTTTACCCCCAAGAAAATAGTCGCGTACATTTAAAGGCATCCCGCGTACGCAACTGCCTTTCTAATTAGATCTTAAAGCGTGAGCTTAAGAGCGTCTTCATGAGTTGAACTAAATCTGGCGTCTTCGTGACCTGAACTTCGAGATTCGCTATGAAGCGCTCCTTAAATAGATGTTTACATGGTTCGATGAGTCATGGTTGTTTTTATGCATCGCGCTGGTGAACGGGCGATAGCTCGCGGTAACAATGATAACAATACTGCCGTCTTTTTCGCTACCGCGCGTCTGATAACGTTAATTGAAGACTAGAGCAAACAATCAGGAAATGTTTTCAATTTCATACATAGCACGTGGCGAATAGGTGTCAGGTGTGTAGCACCTTTTAAACCTCTATGAAATTGAAGATAATTAAATTGTCAGATGTCGATATCTTGAGTCCCAGAGAAAGTAATTAGGAAATTAGAAATGTTTGTGCCTGAAGAAATTGTTGTCTTTGTGGAACGCTTTAAAAACTGTGGTAGTCAATTGTCGTTCTAGAAATATCCCACGAGTCTAGTCAATTTATTCTTTTGTATTATGTCTCCAAGGATGTATTGTTGTTTTTTACGCCACAAATTACTCTCAACTTATTACTCTAACTAACGCCTTAAACGTCAAAAAGTAATTCACACTTGTAACTCAGAAGCCTTCACGTCATGTCTTGCACTGCTTGTTGTAAGCACTCTGTATATTTCTATTGTATGTTTATGTGTAAGTCGTTATGTATTTTACCTACTCACGCTTTCATGTTTTACATCGACAGACTGTAGTAACCGAATATACTGGACATTGGTAGGTTGGTGTAGTAATTGCCGAGTAATGGTTATACAACTAGTTATTACCGGTATGCTGGTAAATGATCAACTTCAGCGCACTACATGTTATGTCAATAAGCTTGTTTCCATTTATCTATTTAATTACCTCTCTAATATCTACGAAAGCGAACACTTGTAGAATAAGAGATAGATATTCATCGTAGAAGTCTTATACATATGTAATTATTTTATCCGTTGTATGTGCGTGTGCGTGCGCCTGCGTCTGCACGTTTTGCGTGTTATTTACACGATTAGATATTCCTGCACTGATTATTTAATTTAAAACATCTGGTAATATTTGCCTTGATAGGTTGTATGTGATAGGTAACTATATCGGTATAAAGAGACCAATCAAGTCCATTCTATGGAGTTATAGACTGCTAAAATCTCAACCATAGATCACGTGTTGTAGCGTGAACCGTGAGTTGTATGTAATAGTGACGTTGTTCCCCAGCGCTGATCGAGAGGAGCGCGGGCTCGGAGGAGCGCGAGGACACGTCGTCGCACTTCGCGCGGGTGCTGAAGCAGCTCGTGCAGGAGAACATCCCCGGCCTGCCGCCCGGCGGTGGGCTTGCTGCCAAGTGAGTAGTTGTGTCCTATGCTAGCCTGGTACTTTATGTTTCAAATGGACTGTTGCTGTTGGTCCTACTTGTATGACAAGAGGCTATGCTAGCCTGGTACTTTAGTTTTCAAATGGAGAGTTTCTGTTGGACCTACTTCACCTACTTGTGTCACTGTATGCTATTTTTTGATTTTGACCTACAATAACATGTAACCGTATTCCCTTCCAGGCAAGCGCTGTTGGACAAAATATACAGGGAGTACTATCCGGAGCACGCCGACAGCTCGGAGACGTTCGAGTGCCAGGCGGACGTGGCCGACTGCGCCGACAGCTTCGGGCCCAACTGAGCGCCCCGAACGTATGACGCACGAGTTTAGGCTCACACTCCACCGCTGTGGTGACCCCCGGTGACCCCCGGTAACCCCCGGCTCTGTGCAGGTGACCCCAGATACCTATATATTGATGTTTGTTACGAATCTGAACAGCAAATTTAAATGTAATGCGATCAGAATTTAAAGGTTTTGTAAGTTTTCTATGGATTCTTGTCGGTCTCAAAAGGTCGGTAGTCCCAATGATGTAATATCGGCACCAAGACGAGCAACGAGTTGTGGCTGTCAGAAGTAGATAGATGACAGGTCTTGGTGTTGTTAGTTTAACATCCATTGTTCTTATGTAAAATTTCTAAATGAGCTGTTTTTCTACTACAATTATGATTATATAAATTTAATACATATCCATTTCACATTAAAACGAATCACCTGGACAGAGCCCATTAATGTAGATTTAGATTTTTTGTTTTGTTTTTTTTTTTAAAGTCAATGACGACGACGGTCGATAATGATTCCTCGGAAGGAATTGTGAGCGCAGGAGTCTTAGGTAGTGTCGAAAATTATTTTTGGAATGCGTTTTCATAGTATTTCAGAGGTATAGGACGCTTCATCTGTTTTAAATGTTCGGTGTTATCACCTCCAGTACCAGATTTTGGTCGTTAAATTTTATGCGGTATATGACTAAAGTAGGACGGCTAAGTTTACGATAGATCCAGTGAATCTGAACAAAGGGGTTACATACAATATTTATAAACTAGTTCAATCCGTTTTAAATGTATCAATGAAATACAATGTTTATGTAAAAACTTTAGTTGTAAGCTACTAAACTTGTGTTGCATACGGTTTCATTCATAACGTAGAACAGATTATTGTTAGTACACGTGCCTGGTCAGGTTATGTTATCTGTGTAACGCAATGTATTGCGATCCTCGATTCACGCGAGGAGATGCAACTGGTGTCGACATTTGGGACACATCGATGGCTCGACGGGGCTGCACTCACACCGTCGCGTCGCCGCTAATGTTGCGAACTTGTTTTTGTACATAAAAATGAACTCGTCTCGAAGATAACAACCGTGTGAGTGCATTCCCCGACGCTGTGTTTTATTTAGAAGTTACTTCCTCTATGTTGTTTGCCGTTGATTTTATCGCTTTCTATCAAAAATATGGAGTCGTATAAGAGATCCGAATTAAAGTTATGACACTTGTAAGTCTTGTGGAATGTAAGAAAATAATTTGCGACAACTTTTTATGAAAGGAGCGGTGAAAATTCGTACACAAAACAACGGTAAACAGTAGACGACTTACAAAATAGTGGAAGTTGTGACGTTTGAAGGAAACCATAAAAATGTACGCAATAGGCACGTGTTGATTCGGCACATTGCGTCACGCACGCGAATGGTTATTCTTGATGAGTCCTCCCAAAGTGTACATTAATAAATTCTACTATAATAGTACCTTCTCGCACTAACTGTACATAAATAATAATCTAATGCTCTAATCTGTACTTGTGCGCTGTGGAAAGGAGTACATTTTTCCATTTCATAAAAAAATAAAAATGCCATTTTTCTAACAAAGTAACGCTCCTGTTTGGGCAAAGGCGTTATGTTCAACTAAACCCGAATTGCAAACGCCCAAGGTCCGAAAACAACAAAATGTGTGCGGGGCCGCTATGGAGCACCGACAGGTCTACAAATTATCGTTCACGTAGCACTTTGTCTCTTTCTCGCGATTCCATGGCGCTAAGTATGAATTAAAATTCAAGTACATTATGGTTAGTATGTGGCACAAACTCCGTTCCTCGTTTAAATTTTTTATGTAAAGTAATGAGTTAATAATTTTTTTTCGCATATCGACACGATAATGACGCGTTGTCGCTCGTTCATAGATTGTAGTTTTAATTTTTTATCTGTCACACCATTGAACTTGTTCATAAATGTCATAATAATCTATGTGTAATATAGTGGTTTGAGTAAAATATAGTAATTAAAACCGATTAGTGTAACTTAATGTGAAATTTCTTATTTTGTGTCGTCTAAATCGCACTTTTCTTTCGGCTAGATTTGTATCTGTGGCATTTCACATTTGACTGATTTTTCCATTAGAAAAATAACCGTTGAATTATATGTAACTAAATAAAAGGGAAATTGAATTGTATTTATTGACGCTTCCATTAAAAAATATACGGGAGTTGTTTTATTTTTAAGAATTTCCGCCATGCCATAGATAAAAATCGGCCATTTTCCTGTCAGGCCAGTTGAATTAGTTAATTTACTAAATAATTATTACCTATATGTATTTCGTTCTTATCTTATTTTTCGTATAAACGCCTAAATATAAAACCGATGAATAGTATGGATAAAATAAATTCTCAATTTTGCGCTCGAGATTAATATGGAGTCGGGAGCGCATAGACAAGTTAGCAATAGACAATTCAAATTTGGAATTTTCCTTTGCGCTGGCGCCATATTTTTTCGACGTATAAATTATATGCATAGTGTCTCTTTGTACATAATCTACATTTTCAACGTAGTAGTCAATGTCCAACACTTGAACTCATCTACGTCATAGAATTCAAGATTATTATTATAGCTTAATATAATGAATATTCTTTGGGAATCGGAGTATTCGTCGGGTTCTTGATATTTTTAGTTTATTATATGAATTTCGTTTAAAGCGGTCTTCGTTTTTATACAGCGTTTTCTATTGCTTGTTTGTTTATGTTGGCGTTGTCTAAATTTGTCTTTGGTATTTTTAACGTTACATGTTGCTTCTAAATTGCCTTGTACTTAGTGAAATCCACATTAACATTTAGTATTTTGGTATCCCTTGTTTTGGAAAGTTGATCATTTCGACCACACGCTTTAACGTACTTTAGTAGTCCTAAAATTCAATATCTGTAGTAATAATTGTTACCAGTTATAACGATGTATACTGAATTCATTTTAAAGTAGGGCTCGGACCTGCTTTACATTCGCGTTCTAAAGTAAATAGATTCATGAATGGTGCGAAGTGGACTTTAAGATGAATTCAGTCAGAGGATTTCGTTTTCATTTCCTCGTGTAAATAGAGTGAGAAATACTTTTGTACCTGCTCGAGTGGAAAATTAAAGTTTTAACCAAAAAAAAAAGAATTAGTGAAAAATATGAACTTTCAAATCACTTGCTATTTTCGACCTTTTTATAAGGCAGTAGACTCAGAATTTAATCGAAGTAAGTTAATTATTTACTGACTTACGTCATCTTTTATGGAGCAGCTGACACTCGGATTGAATGATAAATTTAATGTTTTAAATGCATAATTATGCTTCCAAACACAAAACTTAAAAAATCGATTTGACTAACAGCCCAGTTTCCTTTAGTTTGCCTCAAACTCCGTAAGGCTTTTCCCGTTACCCGTTTTAGGTAGGTAGTCATCTATTTATGGTTATTTTTCCCCTTGACACCTACCTGGTTTATATTTTATGGTATTTTGTAATTCGGTCCCAATTTTTTTACATTCGTTTATTCGATCGATACTAAACGTTGAATATTATAAAATTATATTCGTTAAACCGATTTTAATATTGTATGTTTAGGTGAGAGAAAGCAAGCTCGATCAATAATAATATGTTAACATCTAAAATCTAAAGCCTTGTGAGATTACTATAATAACGTGATCGATTCGAAAGTAGAAAACTTGGGAGGGATTTCGCTGCAACGCATTGATCGTTTTCAGTGCTCTGCCCCTCTAGTCATGTGTTGCATGGTTCTGTGGAAAGCGTTTTATTTTTGTGTAACGGCCAATAAGGAGTGTTAAGGCCCGTTGGCCAGGTCTATTAAAGGTTTTTGGCGCCACTGTGTAGCGCCGATGTTACGCTATATCACGTGACGTTTCGTTTGTCATTATCAATGTCAGTTGTCAGTGCAGTACAGTTTCCCCAAACTTATTAGCCGGGCTGAAGTTAGGCGCGAGTCGATGCGCAGAACGTATCAGCGGAGGAGCGCAGGTGGACGGGGCTCCCTTCGCGCAGCGCCGCCAACTTCAGACCGGCCAAATATCTTTGGAGATTACTGTAGGTACATAATTTGTTTCACAAAGGATGTCAATAAAGAGCATTTGGCTAGAGGGGCTGTTTAGTTTATTTTTTTGTAATTATTTAGATAATATTCGTTCTTCTATTTTGTGAATTAGACCAAATATATCTGGCAGTGGGTTTTTGAATTGGAATAATTTCGTCAGATCCGAGACTTGTAGTTACATAGGTTTACGTATGGTTGTTTTTTTTAATTATAATTTCGCTTCAGACGAATGTCCACAGGAGTGTGTCTGTTATATCTAGTAGACGCTTGAACAATAAATAAATACCTGTACGTACCTTTATAGTATTCATTTTATTTTTAACATATCCATACTATAAGCTGATTTACGGGCGTACTCAATTATGTATATTATCTATTTATCTACCCATAATCCCCAAACAGTTGCTACAGTATAAGTAGATCATGGATAGACAGATAATTTGGAAACGACTGTTGGTGCTTAATATTATTTTATTTATGCCTAAAACAAGCAGGCGATCGCACGGGTCACGTAATAAATTAATTGACGTCGCCCATGTACAGGACAACATCGTCAATAAGACTGAAACACGTAAAAAACACCTCGTCGTCAATATTAGGAAGGAGAGTGAAGTGGTACGTAGGATGGATTCCAAAAATCCTCACCCAGAGATCCTCATTGCTTTAAGTTATTTTTTCAGAAATCCCCACCAGATTAAATAAACAGCCTAGTCGGAAAAAACTACCGTCATTAGTGAATACAGTCTGGGGTTAAAATAGGACCTTCAGGACCAATCGTCCTTCAACAGGAGGAACTATTTATAAGGACAAATTATTCATGACATTGGCAGTTGGTTTGCAGCATTGGCAGACTGCATATTCTAAACCGTATTCATCGGTAGTACTCCTCACATACAGACGGTCTCTGGTGACAATGAGTCCTGGAGTTTGACACACTTAGTGCCGGCGTTAGAGCCACTAACACCCCAGGCAAGAATATTGTGGCGCCCACATAAGAAAATCAAAATAGAGTTTTTTTGCTCGAAAAATTTTTTGCTGAACAAATTAACGTTTATTAATAATGTTATTTTTTCTCTTTTTTTGCTTCTCACACCAAATGTGGCGCCCCTACAAAGACGCCTTAGGCCGTTGCCCCACCGCGCCCCCGCTAACGCCGGTACTACTTACACGCGCACGTTGCACATTATATCTTCTCAGTTTCATCTAGTGGCGTCTAGGAATTATTAGGGATAAACAAAACATTTCGCTATAACCTTTCAAATTTTTGCTGCTTGCCCTTGCGCTACCTAATACAGAAGTGTTACTTCAATAAAAGCTTACACTTGTCGACAAGCAATTTATTAGCGAATCAATCATAGAAATAGTTAAGATCCCTGACGAGCTGTAGACCGGCGCGGTGCGTGTCCAGCGCGAATTGGTCGGCGGCGTCATCGCTTTCTTCCGGCTTGCGGCGCCGTACCTGCTGAGCTCGCCATGCCTTGCTGGCCGATACTGCTGCCTGGAACCCCGTATGATATGTAGGGTGCTTTTCCACCAGAGATGTGCTATGCAGCTATGCTGCGAAGATGTGAAATCCAATAAATATGATTGGTTCAATAAATTAATTGATTTCCACCAATGGATATGATTGGTGGATATCAAACGCATCCATAGCAACTTACGTAACATAGCACATCTCTGGTGGAAAAGCACCCGTAGCCTCTTGGGCTTCGTGCTGGGTGTAAAAAGACAACGCGTGGTTCAATGATTAACCATGCCGGATCGCCGTGCGGTGGGTTCTATTCCCAGCGAGGGGGTTTGTTTGATGAGTTTGAATTTCTGTCCCCAATCTTGAGTGTTTGTCTGTCTTAGTTGTTTGTGTTGTCCTCTTTCAGGGCTCTTTGAAAGAATTTTCTACGGGCCCCGCGCTTGCTTAATCCGACACTGCATTATAGTGATAGTTATAGTCGTTCTATACATATATACTTTGTTTTTCCATACTTTTGTATTAAAGCTACACACTCATAGCCCCACACTAGAATTGCCTGTGTCGTGGGTGCCATGGACAACACATAAAGACAACAGAAAAATGCTAAGAACCGAAATTCTAACTCATCATTCAAATTTCCACCTCGCTGGGAATCGAACCCAGAACGTTTGGCGCGGCGATCCGGCATGGTAACCATTACGCCACAAGTGTCGTCAAATAAGTAAAGTCTGGTGGCCCTGGGCTCTTGAACTGGATGCTAATTCATGTAACTTAACAAGTTCGATTGCAGTGCAGTTGCAGTGACGTTCCGATCAAAATGACACTTTCCGTATTCTCTTAGCTTTCGCGAGCGCTGTCAAACACGCTGACGTCACGCGAGCGCTTGTAAAAACGCTCACGTCACAATAAGATACGTGTCAAGATTTTCTGAATTTTTTTTACTAATTTCATTACGATTTACCAGGCAAGGTGAATACCTTCATTCTGCCATATTGAGATAACATATGACGTTTTTTGTGAACTGAAGCACACATTATTACTTTTTTTTATAAGAAATATCATTAAAATCCTTATTGGGATAATAAGTAAATATTCTTCAACGTTTTTTAATGGAAACATAATAAATTGTATTTGATTAATTAATAAGTTTATATTTGTTCTCTCATATGACAACACAAACACAGAGTACTAAATAGTCGAAGCAAAGTTTGGCAGGCGCGCAGGATGCGTGGCAGTTGACGCGCAGTACAAAAATTACGATAATACGGTTTAGACGCTAAACTTCAACTTCATTGCAGCGTCACTGCAACATGATTGTAGCGTCACTGCAACTTAATCGATGCGTCTTAAAGTTACGTGAATTAGGTTTCTGATCTCTTAACCTCTTGAGGATAGGGGATACTGAACTACTACTGAGAACTGAAGCAGATGATATTTGAACAACAACAATATCTTACATCTTTTCGGTCCTGGAAGACTTTTTCTCGATACTTTTCGGCTTCCCCTTTCATAGCTTTAAGTTCACCGTTGGATCTGCTGTACCTTTAAAGAATACTGTGTTAGGATACTGAAATACGCTAAAACCCTACTACTTCGACTATTATGTCTAAAGCTTAGCAACCATCCGTTGTTCAATAGCAGAGGCGGATCCAACACTTTTTGTTAAAGGGGAGGTCGCCAGTACCAGTTGAAGAAATTACATTTTTGACCAGGGAAGACTTCGATGATTGGGGAGGGGAGGAGGGGCTTGAGCCTCTAGTTCCCCTGGATCAGGATTTTATCCGGATCTGGATTGTAAGCTACAATAACTAATATGATGGTGGTTACTTATGGTGCAGCAGCTTGTGCGCGAGGTAGTGTATGGGGTTCCGCGGCTGCGCCGTGGCCACGTCCCGCAGCGCCAGCGGCAGGATGTGCCCGAAACTCGCCCACAGGTACTTTGATGTGTCGGGGTCCAGGTTTTCTGCAAGGATGGACTGGATACGTACTTACCGATGATTCAATTTTTAGGGTTCCGAAGTGAAAACGGAATACTTAAAGTTTCTCTTTGTCCGTCCATCCGCCGCATAGCGTAGAGATCCTTAGTGCTACAAAGCTGTAATTTGGCATGAATAAAATCTTAATTTTTTTCAGAGTACCTCCCCTTATATCTTCTGTGCCTTCACGTAAAGTGGTAATGAATATTTGTTTTCCTCGTCTACCCCATAGTGTCGGGTTAAAAAATATTATGGGTCTGTAGATCATTTTTCGATTTTCAGGGGTCAATTTACAAAATATACCTACCTACAGCTTTAAAATGCTAATTGGTTTGGTTAGAATTAAGTGTTTTCCCCCTGCCAGCTAAAGGTGTTGCTGGTTGCTGCATGTTAGGTATTGGAAATACTAAAAAAATCATGGCAATAGCATCTAATGATGAATTTAAAAGGAAAACTATCACGGCCAGGTTGGCATAAGTACTACGTAATAGTTGATGAAAATTAAGTTCGTAACCCTTTCGCATCTATCTAATGTCATTCCCATACATTTTGATGGTAGGCGTTGACGTGAATGCTTTTAGAAAGCGTATTGTCTCTACCCAAAACAGATCCTCTACGTGAGTCACTTGTCGCTCACCGCTCAAATCGACGTCTTCAACGAGCGGTAGAAACGTGACATCATTGGGGTCCTTCATCCTCCGCCTACACCCGTGCACAGTCCGCGCCGAGTGGCCGCAGTCCACCGTGGCCTTCTCGAACACGTCGCCCCGCAGCCGGTACGAGCTTGCACACGCGCTCATCTTGTACAGCTTGGAGCCGTCTGCATCGAGGACGAACCGACCCATCGCGTCGTAGTAGTACTTCTCGCTTTCGTCCGGCTGGATGTCATATCACGACGTATCAGGACGGTTATGAGATATAAGTAATATCGCACCTTCAGTGGCATAAGATGAAAATTGCAATTTCACAGGAGAGCAAAAAAACTGTTCAAATATCAGTACCTAAGTAGTCAAAGGAATTTACATTATGATTTCTTGCACAAAACCGCCAAGATTAATGATAAAAATTTGAAAAAAAAATTGGGCATATGCACCTTTAGTCCCTCTTTCCAATCATATTAATAACAAAAATTCAACGTAAGATGACTTATGCTTTTTTCCACTGAGGATGCGATGACTAAGGGATGAAATAGGCATGCTAGACCGTGCCGGGCACGAGCCATTTCACTAATGCTTCACTAACATTTTGCCCCGTACGAGGCTCGGACGCGGACGTTGTACGGTATAGCGCACAGAACATCTAATAATTAGTTAGAAAGGAATTGTGGGCAAGGTAGGCGCGCCAATACTGTGATCAAATGCGCACATCGCACAAAAACACGCGATTGCGCTATTTAGTGACTCGCAAACTCCAACGGAGAAAAGTACTGCAAAATACTGCGACTTAATTACGTAAAAATGCCTTCATGTGCGGTAATTGGAAAAAACTTTGTTTCGGAGGCCATGATGAAATATGAGTCTGTCGACGGAGTAAGTAATTTCAATCAAAAAGTATAAAAGTATATAATGAATAAGTATACCTTGCGAAAATAAATACCGATAAAAAATTATCGACAATCAATCCCTAGCTACAGAGTCACGCCTACTTCATGCACACATAACAATCCTCGTGCGTATTTGTTCATTTTCGTTAGTAGTGTTTATTGAAACGGCGACAGCGGTTCCCATACAAATTACGTGCTATGCCCCTTCTAACTAATTATTAGATGTTCTGTGGTATAGCGTAAACGCTCGATGTCCGCATCGCGTCGTATAAAATGTTAGTGATGTTTTGAATCAGTGCCACGTCCGTGCCTCGTACGGGGCACGGCTCATGCCAGACACGGTCTAGCATAATTCATTCCTTAAAGCATAGGTTAGTGATTAAGTGATTTATGACCACTTCTAGTTGTTGCATATTTATGAAGTTTGGCAGGAGTTTTATTTTTCATGGAAAAGCCGGCAAACAAATGGACGATCCACCTGATGGTAAATGGCTTTCTTCGCTAGGACATCAGCGACATCAAAGGCATCACCGATTAAATTCCAAGAAGAAAAATAAAGAATTGGCTCTCAAGCCCTCACACACACACAACACAACGAGTTGTTTGGCGGCTGACTCAAGCCCGGAAAAATAATAATACCTGTAGTCCTGTAATAATGAGGACTTAATGAGAATACCCTTATCCTTAGGTCTTACCACTAGTCTTACGACACCTTAATATTCCGGTATGAGAATTGGGGTCTGTATTCTAAGCTGGTCTAATACGGCTAAACTAATGAATGAATTAATGAGGGCAGTTCTAGTTTTTAATTAGGGCAGAGTTCTAGTGTGATATAAACCATTGGATAACCTCAACTAACTGGCCATCGCAGTCCACGTGGCAGATCTTGAGGCCAAAGTCAAAGAAGTACACTTGGTGGCCGTACTCATCCACGAAGTAGGGCCCGACGTCGTCCGTATAAATGATGCGATTTGGTCCTGTCATTACAAATATTGAAAAAAGTCATTGCAAAAAGGAGCAGTGATAGCCTAGCGGTTAGAACGTTGATCTTCCGAAAGCAGGGGCCCAAGTTCAAATCCTGGCACGCACCTAATTTTCAAATATTATGTGCGTATTAAGTAATATATCACTTGCTTCGGTGAAAGAAAACATCGCGAGGAAATCTGCACACCGGAGAGTTCCCCATAAAGTTATCAAAGGTGTGTGAAGTCTACCAATCCGCAATTGGCCAGCGTGGTAAACTATGGCCTGTACCTCTCACTCTGTGAGAGGAGACCCCCGAGTCCAGCAGTGGGACAATTATGGGTTGCTTTATTGCAAATATGCATTGAACTTGCCAGAGAGATTAGTTATTAACATTTTAACGTGGCAATGTTATTCTCTGTAACAAAACTCGAAACGTTTTGTGTTGTGGTCCATGAGTGGTGGTGAAAATTTCGGCAATATCAAGTCATTTGAGGACTCTGTATCTTATGCAAGTCTGACTGCGGGCGGGGTTCGAAGATATATTCCAGATCAAACATTTATGTACTCGGACTCTTGTCTTGGATGTTTCTTGTTTCATTTGAAGCCTTGTAAAATACAGTACCTACCCAACAGTGGACAGTGGTAAATAATGGGTTGCGACTTTGACATTAAACACACATCGTGAGGTCCAAGTCGTCTTTAACACACACCTAGACCTCTCGCAGTATTAAGAGCTTCCTTAGATCCTTCTGCATGTATCACGACTGAATTAACTGGGTGTAGGCTTGGCCCAAGTAGAGGAGACCACTTGGCCCGAGACCACTAAGTAAGTTTAAGTTATGTATGTATGTTTCCGAAATGACAAGAATCGAAATACATATATGAGCAGTTGTTGAAATTAAATGATATTTGAAGAAAACTACACGTTTTATTTTGTATAAGAATAAACAGAACCAGATTTGTTACAGAGCAGATTTAAAAGTCAAAATCAAAAATATGACGTCACATATTAAAGAACGTGTCAATTTAAAAAGAATACTACAACAAAGTACCTGTTACAAATATGAAGAACTGAAGAAGAGTAGGTACCTTTGACACTTAGGAAACTCATCAAGGCCTTAGCAGCATTCGTCTGCATCTCCTGGACGGCCTGAAGATTCCCCTGCAGTATCTTCTCAGTTTCTGACCAACACTGGCCCTTCGGTCCATCCACTGGACACCTAGATATGGGAACAAGTGTTTGGAGTGTGATGTACCAGCGTGGGTATATGTTAATGTAAGTATAATGTAAGGATTTGAATCCTTGGGGTCTTTTTATGTATATTATACATAAGCCTAAAATTGAGCATATCTGCTAGCTATTGGTAGATAATTCTGGTTATTGCCGCATATGGAGTTATGGACACGTTAGATAGATACCTACCTAACAAGAAAGGTATCATCGACGTTTTTTACGATACTGGTCCAGTCACATTGGACTGCTACATACTACATATGTAAGAATATTTCAGATAGTGATAGTGACTCACTGTATTCTCTTAAATATCGCTTCTTGTTCGAGTATTTTTTTCTCCTCTTCCTTCAATTTCATGACCGCGTCAGCGATTTGCTTAAACTCCGTAAGGCGATTTTGCCAGTACTGGAACTCTTCCACCAAGCGTGAGATTGGCTTGTGTTTGGAATCTTTAATCTTGTCTTTCAGAATCTCCATGCTGCGTTGAACCTATTTTTTAAATAATAATAGTAATTATACGTGATAAAATTATTTATTGCCACACACAAAGATTAAAAATTAGATAATGAGAAAATGAAGACAAAAAAGTTTGTGAATGGGCAAAAGGATGTGGCTCAGCTTGTGCTGACAGGACGATGGTCCAATGCAGCGCTGATTTTCAACTTTTTCAGCCACTTCCTATCCCTGTGTTGGTGGACGGGAGTAAAGTTCAGATGTCCCCGGTAAATATCCTCTATAAACAAAAAATATAAATTAACAAAAACAAAACAACAAAACAGTAAATTGAATCTTAAACGAAGTCTCGTTATTGACAATAAATAAACACTACACACTCATAGTCCCACACTAGGATTTCCTGTGTCGTGGGTGCCATGGACAACACAAGTTAGACATCACTAACACCCATGACCCGAGTACAAATATTCATCTGTTACATAAATACCTGCTTCGGCCGGGACTCGAACCCGGGACCCCTCGCTTCACAGGCAGGGTCGCTAGGCTACAGGGTCATTATTGACAATCTTATTTTAGTGTGTATATGTGTGTGTGTGTGTGTTTAATGGATAAATAAATATAGCTTTTTATCGAAAAAACCAAAAAAGAGTTGATTATCGGGCTCGTCAAGGAAATGGAATTTGAAAATAACCAGTGTAACCAGTTCAAAATTATAGTCCGCAATTTTTTTGGCAGACTAAACATTGGACGTCGGACGCTACTTTCACTCAGCGGTGAAGCAAATTCACACTGGACTGGAACAGATTATGATAGACTCAGATCAATAAATAAGTGTGATAGATGGAGATTTGAAATAAGGGCAGTATCTTACTTCTGCGATTTCTAACGAGGAGCGTGTTTCCTGACGGAATATGCTGAGCTGCTCCTTGTTCTTGTCGTACAGCTGGTTCAGGAGATTGTTGATACTGGACGAGCATTGATCTTGCAGGGCTTTCAGATTATTGCTGGCGCGGAGGAGGATCTCTTCCAGACTAACCCGTAACCTGTTCAGCTTTGAATGGACAGCGATATGGTATTTAGCTATATTATATTTTTTCTTTTCAAATAATGGTAGGTATCTGAAAATCTCGCCCAGTTATCGTTGGTACCGAAATTACAGCTAGTCTAATACAAGTACTGAATGCCCTAAACCCTGATCCCGATTCTGTCCCCGGACACCTGAATCTGACTATTAAGTAGGTACTTTGAATCCAAGTACCTACGACCCCTAATCCGGCTACGAATAAACAATACCGAGTTAGCAGTGAGAACTCTAGTGGAAAATTTTTTTGTGCGTCGCCGTCCGAGGACACGTAAAGCCGAGGAGGCATAAAGTTGCCAAATGGCAAGACTGAAATATATGAACAAAACTTCAAAATGTCGGGATTTGTCGGGACAAGAATTTTTTTTTGGAAATAGCTGGCAAACGAGCTGACGACGAAAAAAAACGGTTAGAGCGTGTGCGGCAAACGCGTTCTGTTGAATCGAGTGAATTGTCAAGACATTTTGTATTTTGTCGGGACTCTGGACATCATGTGAAATTTCGGGACAATCCAGACGAATCCCGACCATCTGGCAACCCTAAGGAGGCATAACAAACCTAACTACTACCGACACTTGAGTTGGCTGGCTACTGGTGGCTAGTGTGACTAATAGATTACCTAGGTACTAATAATACTAGGGTACCTATTTGCCGAAAATAATTTTGCGAGTAAGTGAGTCGTTGTGATCCTGTTGTTGGACCGGTCAGAGTGGCGCAAGTTAGGGGAGGCCTATGTCCAGTAGTGGACCTCCAAGGGCTGATGGATGGATGGATGAAGTCGTTAATTAATACTTAGATACTAACAGTAGCTGGTTCCGTTAACAAAAGAGATATGTATGAATGAGCGAAGAGAAACACTTCATTTTTCTTTTTTAGTGATATTGGAAAATTATTTTTGGCGAAATCTTCTACTTTCTCTTGCTTATCAAGTCTTTCTATGTCAGATCTTAGCTGATAGAGGCGTCCCATAAAATTTTCGAAGCTCTCTTCTACTTCTTTGTAAATTTCCTCTTCTAGCTTAGATTTGACTGGAAGAAACTCTCGACCGAAATCAATTTGTTTCGTCTGATTCAGTCCTATTGTAGTTTCAATCAATTCCAGTAATTCGTCTCTGGTAATAACATGAATATATTTATCTGCCACTTTATACGCCTCGTCCATCGTTTTAGCCCAACAGGTGACGCAACTATTTACTATCTTTTTAATGTCTCCGTAATATTTGTGATACTCTCCATCTTCAAATTTAACGTTGACTAAGAGTTTTATATAATTTCTCAACATCGGGGTCACATCTCCATGAATTTTAATAAACGGACTAATAAAAGATAGCTTCCGTACTTCATACAGGAAAGTTTTGTAAACATCCATATTTCAAAGTAAATAACAATAATAACTATAAATTATATTTTTATTTACCTAAACAAAATATACGCCAATAAATGCCCCAAAAATTAAGTACTCTGTGTAAAACGTAGTGATTAAGCACTCTGTGCCAAAAAGGCAAAAAACAATTTAAATCATAGTCATAGACAAAATAAATTGGATGTACTCTGTGTTTAAAATTGAACACAGAACAAATACACTACGAATTAATAATTGAAATAGTGATTTAAACTTCGAAGCTTGAATAGTTACTATTTTATTTTAGAAAAGTAGTGTTTAAAAACTTTATGGTCTGGAGTACAGAGTAAGTATCTAAACACTATATGTAATATTGTTCTGTGCACTATATACTGTGGCTTTTCGAGAGGAGACGATATTGTCGTTCGTTGTCTGCCTGAGCTGTCAAGTGTCAATCAAGCAAGCTATCAAATTTCCGAGTGGACTATGGAATTGTCTGAATAAAATTATCAACTTTTTATCAAAAACACCTGAAATGTGAATGATAACATGTGCTTGTTGGATGGCTCACATAATAATCGTACGAAATAAGTTGGTGCGCCCGTGTTGGTGGTCACCTCAAACATCATTAATTAAGCAAAACCGTAAAATTACCGTATTTTATTTCCTCCGGTAAAGAGGTGATTTAATGATTTATATATTTTACAAAGTTACTCGACCTTAAATTTTTAATTCATCCTTAAAATCAATGTTTTCATCGCTACTATATGATATAACGTAACTCCCATTACAATCAATTGTAATATAGTAACCTTATTTGATACTTTGTCCTTCACATATTTAGTCATGTTCTTTTGTTTACCTCCTACTGCAGAGCCTTGTGTGGTGTGTAGTTGAGTTGTCGTACGTGAGACGTGACTCGTATCGGTGTCGTGCTGCGCTTTTTTATTTGTTAAAATCCTTAAGTGACCTAAATTTTGAATTTGGTTTATGTAATCTGATAGCTATATCAATATGCTATCTACGAAAGTTGTGTACATACTGCAGTGATTTTCACATGTTTCCGTGTTTAAAACAGGTTTTTAAGAGGTGCTATCGAGCATGGCGTGTTGAGGCCATCCAACCGTTGTTTACAAGCATTCCAGATTTATAAACAAAGAAAAATATTGTATAGAAATGGCGAGATATTTTGAGAATACGACAATCTTCAACTTTAGTTGGGATCAGGTGGCTTGTGGTTACTGGAAAAGATACCCAAATCCACAAAGGTATGTTGACCTTTTATTTGGTGTAATTATAATATTTTTTATTTATATTTATCATGTACAAGCCAGTGAATATAATAAATATAATTAAATTAGGAAGTGCACTTTTAGTGAAAGCTTCCTAATTTTAGCCTGTAATAAATACAAAAACTGTAGCAAGCCATGTAGGGTTCCGTAGTAGTAAGTTTATCGACTATTACTCATTAGTTATTTATTCTAACATAGCCGTGATAGTTTTCCTTATAAATTCATCACATAACTTGTTTAGGAGATTTTTTTTCACTTGTCCAAGTACAATAGTTTAGCCAGCAAGGCAGGAAGGACACTTGAATCTAAAAAAAATTTGCATTTTAAAGCCAAGTATTTCACAAACAAACCCCTAATTCCAAAAATGGTCTTAGAAGACCCATACTATTTTTGCACTATACGGTATGCAACGAATAAATTCATCCTCACGTTACCTGTAGTGGAGGTACCCTGAAAAAAAAATGTTTATCTATATTTTATTCTACGATTTTGGAGTTATCATAAATATGTATATCCATGCCAAATTACAGCTTTCTAGTACTAAGGGTCTTTGTGCTTTGTGGACAGTTGGACAGACAGACGGACAGATGGATGGACTCATGTCCATCCGAAACCATAAGGATTCCGATTTTACTTCGGAACTCTAAAAAGTACTTTAAAGATAATAAGCTTTGGTGTAAGGTTTTTTCTCGGCAATAATAATAGTGTTTTCTTAAAATGATTTTTACAAAGGTTACATCGTATAAAATAAATATGTTTAATAGAAAAGTTTGCAAGAGGCTGGAGTCCGTACTAGGATAGCCTGTAAAACCCATTCATTAACATTAATTAAAACACACTCAACTCATGGTGTACAAATACTTAAAGGACTTGGGTACCTTACTCACAAGAAGAAATGACCACAAGGCTCACGAGCATTATTGAATGATATTGTTACCTTCCAGTACACATGTCCTATCAGAAGACACATGGAGCAGACAAGTGAAGGACGGTTGCCTGTATACGAAGAGAGTGCTCACAAAGACCAACAGAGTCCCGAAATGGGGAGAGAGGTGAGTGAATTGCTTTTGCTTTAATAAGCTACAAGGTTTATAATATTACAGTTATAACAGGGTATAACAGACTTCTTTGATTCCTTGACGATTCTGTAGCCTATTTGGTAGCGACATCACAGTATGTAAGTACTATCTTTATCTAATCTTAATATGAGGCTTGCTAACCTTGAACTTCAGTTATTTATTTATTTATTATTTTTAATTCTGAATACATTCCATATTACATACACTAAAATAAAATCTATCATATACAATTAATTCATTAAAAAATTTCATTACAATTAATACTTAAAATGTATCTGTACAGTTAAAATAAAATTAGAAGAAAAAGAAGAATAAGCCCAATTAATCACAATAAATTAAATTAAATTACATCTTTAGACCTTGAGATCTTAGATCTTGATCTTTGATCTTAGAACTTGTAAACCAAAAAAAACATTAATCCTCAATCTGAGAGTTCATATGGCTAGGCTAGAGATGTGATCTTTACGAGGCTGCTAGTTGCAGGTATATATGTATACTAGCTGTTACCCGCGACTTCGTACGCCGAAAATAAAGATCCCTTCATTATAAAACATGTTTTTCATAAATTGACAGCAAACTTGTCCATACTATGAAGAGAGGAGACCCGTGCCTTGTAATAGTCCATTATGGGTTGAAGCTAAAACACCTACACTTAGTACATATATCGTATTATGTAAATGAGTAAAATATTAAACAAATCTTTAGTGTTGATAATGAAATGATAACTACGATCTGATATTGTAGCGTGATTGGTAGTCAGCAAGATACTAAACTCTTCACCAAAATTACAGCAAAAGTGACATGTTCTTACAACCCATTAATTACCCATCGGGAGAAGCATTCATAGCCCGGGCGCAGCGGCTTGTGTCGGTTCTAATAGTAATCAATGAAGTTAAATAATAGCGAGCGCGGTCGGTAGTTGGATAGGTGACCGCTAGTGGCAAAAAATTCTTGAGCTCTCCGAGCTTCGGAGGGCACGTAAAGCTGTCGGTCCCGGTTGTTGTCGTAAGATAACAGTCGTTATGACATATTGAAGGTCCTCGCCCGGCGTAATGACTTCCGACACTTGGGTTGATTTCTAATCCCTCCATCAATCCACACCGGAGCAAAGTGGTGGAGTATGCTCTAGGCGTCCTCAAGAGTGAGTGTTCAGTAGTGAGCCATTAATGACCCACCCATAGGAAAGGTCCCAAAATAATTGAACTGGGGCAGGGCCTGAGAGTTTTTGAATTTTAAATTTACATTGTAATTTTACAGAATACACAAAAAACATATCTTTCTTTTCTTTTTGGGCAGCAGCAAATCAGTGATTCCTTTAGCGTTGCTAATGTTCATTGGCGAAAGTGACCACTTACCATGAGGTGACTCATCTGTTCGTTTTACAACTTCTTACTCCAAACTTACTCTAAACTTACAACCTCTAGTTTTAGCCCTTAGGGAATGTATTACCAAACAATTTTTGTTTTATGTAAGATTACATACTAACTACCAACTTTCACAGTTTTAACTTAAAAAACCGGGCAAGTGCGTGTCAGGCCACGTTCAATATAGGGTTCCAAAGTAGTAAGTTTATTGACTATTACTCATTAACTACTTATGCTAACATAGCCTTGATAGTTTTCCTTATAAATTCATCGTATAACCTATTTTTGAGAATTTTTTCACTTGTCCAACTCCAACCGTTTAGCCGTTGGGGGGACACTTGACTTGACTTGGGTACCCAAAATTAGTACTTTCAAGCCAAATATACGTATTTCGCAAACGGAGCCCTATATCCAAAAATGGTCTCAAAAGACCCATAATATTTTTGAAAAAACTTTTCAACGATACCCCACACTATAGGGATAAATAAAAAATTAATCCTCACGTTACCTGTAGTGGAGGTACCCCGAAAAAAAATTATTTTCAGTAGTTTATTCTACAATTTTGGAGTTTTAATAAATATGTATATCCATGCCAAATTATAGCTTTCTAGCACTAAGGGTCTCGGTGCTTTGCTTTGGACAGACGGACAGACTGACGGACGGATATGACGAAGCTATTAGGGTCACGATTTTACTTCAAAACCCTAAAAATGACGAAGTTTCGTATTAACATTCCCTGAATTAACCCTTTAAAGATTGATTTTTCAAATTATGTTAAAGTTAATTTTTGTTTATAACAGTCGAACTGAGAACCTGTTACTTTTTTGAAGTTGGTTAAAAAACCGGCTAATAGCGTGTCAGGTCACTGGTAATATAGGGTTCCGAATTTCTAAGTATATAGAACTCAATAACTACGTATGCTAATAATATAGCCATGATAGTTTTCCTTTTGAATTCATCTTAAATGGTATTGCCATGAATTTTTTTACATGTCCAACACTTACGAATATTTCCCAAACAGACCCCTCAATCGAAAAATGGACTTAGCAGACCCATATTATTTTTGAGAGACCTTTTTCACGATACCCCGCACGTGCGTGACGGAAAAAAATTATCCCCATATTACCTCTAGGAAAGGTAGGTATCCTAAAAACATATTTTTAAAAATGTTATTCTACCAGTTTAAAGTTTAAATAAACATGTATATCCTTGCTCAATTACAGCTTTCTAGCACTAAGGGCCTCTGCGTTATGCTACGGACGGACGGATGGACGGAAGGACGGACGGGCATGATGAAACTATGACAATTCTGTTTTGACTTCGGAACCCTAAAAAGAGTCATAAAAATCGCTTCATAAATAACGAATCTATCAACTACATATAACAAAATTTGACGTTATCCCTCAGGAACAGGTCTGTTTTCCGTGATAAAAAGTATCCTATGTCCTTTCCCGAGCTCAATTCTATATCTGTACCAAACATCAAAATCGGTTCAATTGTTTAGGCGAGAAAGAGTTATCCTTCAGGAATAGGTCTATTTTCCGGGATAAAAAGTATCCTATGTCCTTTCCCGAGCTCAATTCTATATCTGTACCAAATTTCATCAAAATTGGCTTAGTGGCTTGAAAGAGTTATCCCTCAGGAACAGGTCTATTTTCCGGGATAAAAAGTATCCTATGTCCTTTCCCGAGCTCAATTCTATATCTGTACCAAATTTCATCAAAATCGGCTTAGTGGCTTGAAAGAGTTATCCCTCAGGAACCGGTCTATTTTCAGGGATAAAAAGTATCCTATGTCCTTTCCCGAGCTCAATTCTATATCTGTACCAAATTTTATCTAAATCGGCTTAGTGGCTTGAAAGAGTTATCCCTCAGGAATAGGTCTATTTTCCGGGATAAAAAGTATGCTATGTCTTTTCCCGAGCTCAGTTCTATGTCTGAACTGAATTTCATCAAAATTGGTTTAGTGGCTTGAAAAAGTGATCCCTCGGGAACAGGTCTATTTTCCGGGATAAAAAGTATCCTATGTCCTTTCCCGAGCTCAATTCTATATCTGTACCAAATTTCAACAAAATCGGTTTAGTGGCTTGAAAGAGTTATCCCACAGGAATAGGTCCATTTTCCGGGATAAAAAGTATCCTTTGTCCATTCCTGTTGTAAATATCAAAATATAGATACTTCTTGCAATTTGCATCTTGTGACATACGAGAAAAACAAAATTGTTTTTTTAATGTCATTGTATTCTTTCTGAATAAAATGTCTGTCGTATTTTGTTCTCTGAAAAAGTACGTTTTATTATAGGTTATGGGCCCAGATCCCAAATCCTTATATATAAAATGGCTAGTTATTATTTATTGTTAGAATTATCCCCGTGATGAACAATGAATGATTGTGTATTACTAGCAGACTTTTTGTGTAAAAAGGGAACTACAGACCGTATGATTGACCGTATGTAACATGGACTTAAATTCATGGCCCAGAATCCCAGCCCGGATCCGACGCATATAAAATGTCATATCCTCGCGACAGTCTCAGTATGAGGAAATTGGTGTAACGGATCAGACGAATGGAAAAATGGCTACGAGCTTGGACTTCGTGATTCATCTTCGTGATTGGACTCAGAAGACGTGAAAACAATGAAGAATGGTGTTTTGCTGTAGAGAATTTCCTAGTTTTGGCATGCGGCAAGTGTGTTAAGCCGGATGCAGAATTAAAATTAGGAGCTACAGATGCAAGGACCAGAGCTCAGTAAGTCTTGATGATAGATTCCTCGATCTATCTGCATATCAAGAATGTAGCAAATTCTAATGGAACTATGGGCTAAACTAAATTACTGATTTTGATTTATATATTGGACATGGAAAAGTTATCATGTTTTTAATGCTACCAAGAACACTGTTATGACCAGCAGATATGTCATAGTGATGGAGGATGCGAAAGAACTATAGTGAGTGGTATTTCGCAGCAGAGAATTTTCTGGTGTTAGAAGGAATGGTTGGGTGTATAAAGCCCGAGCCTGATCAAACGCCAGGAGCTGCAGATAATGCGAAAGAACTATAGTGAGTGGTATTTCGCAGCAGAGAATTTTCTGGTATTAGAAGGAATGGTTGGGTGTATAAAGCACGAGCCTGATCAAACGCCAGGAGCTGCAGATAATGCGAAAACAAAAGCGAAGCTGATTTTAACAATTGAGTTCATATAACAGGCGTCAAAACTTCAAAAGAATTGTGAAATAAATTGAAAATGTTATTTGATGACTCTGGATTTAAATTTACATGGATGTCGTCGTATGTCACACAAATTGTTGAAGCAGGTCAGAAATTGCAAGGGACAGGATTTGACTTAAACGACGAATGGATTGGTTCGATCATGTTGGCTGGTCTAACTGAAAAATACATGCCCATGACGGCCATTGAACTTTCCGCAAAAAGTATAATCTGTCTAATCAAAGTCAACGTTCGAAGACTGTAAAGTCTACACATTCCGTGGTTGATAAAGACGACGGGAATGCGCAAAAGTCAACGTATGTCAAAGGAAAACCAAAACAGAGCAGACCACGTCAGTCTT
Organism: Thymelicus lineola; assembly: GCA_963932265.1. Lineage (NCBI taxonomy): Eukaryota > Metazoa > Arthropoda > Insecta > Lepidoptera > Hesperiidae > Thymelicus > Thymelicus lineola. The sequence goes on along the minus strand of OZ010699.1, from coordinate 1,937,011 downwards.
CAGTGGGAGATCCAGTAGACAGCAGTGAACAGGATTCAAGTTAAGCTATCTATATTTTGAGTGGGAGTGTTGTAAATATCAAAATATAGATACTTCTTGCAATTTGCATCTTGTGACATACGAGAAAAACAAAATTGTTTTTTTAATGTCATTGTATTCTTTCTGAATAAAATGTCTGTCGTATTTTGTTCTCTGAAAAAGTACGTTTTATTATAATTCCCGAGCTCAATTCTATATCTGTACCAAATTTCATCAAAATCGGTTTAGTGGCTTGCAAGAATTATCCCACAGGAACAGGTCCATTTTCCGGGATAAAAAGTATCCTTTGTCCATTCCCGAGCTCAATTCTATATCTGTACCAAATTTCATCAAAATCGGTTCAGTGGTTTTGGCGTAGAAGAGTTATCCCTCAGGAACAGGTCTATTTTCCGGGATAAAAAGTATTCTATGTTCATTCCCGAGCTCAATTATATGTCTGTACCAAATTTCATCAAAATCGGTTCAGTGGTTTAGGCGTTATTGAGTAGCAGACAGAGTTACTTTCGCATTTATAATATTAGTATAGATTTAAAACGTCATAACGCTAATCACGTAGTCGGAACCATTAATAAAAAAATGTATGTGTCACTAACGCACGACTGGAGGATACTCCTTACGAACGATTGTAAAATATATAGATTAGTAAATTAAGGTAAATGAACGCATTTTTATATTACTGAATGCATGCTTCATACATTTATTTATATTATTTAATTTAACATGACGTTATAATTTACACAAATTTACAATAATAGAATCTGTGTTACGAATTACAAACATAACGCATAACGCACATGACGTATAACGTAATGGAGAAAGTTTGATTTTGTTGGTCATAAATTTTTATACCCCGGGATTAAATATGAAAATGGATTCTTAAGTCCGATTTACACGTATTAAGTAGATAATTAAATTTTAAGTAAATTAATACGTGTAAACAGACAATTTAGTAACTTTTTAGTTAAAATTTAGTTATCTACTTAACTACTTAATACGTGTAAATTGGACTTAAAAGATTTAAATTCCAAAAATATAAAATAGTGGCCTAAGAAGGTTAAGTTTATTATGCCATAATAAATTAATGTGCCTACTAACCTAAACATAAGCACGAGGTTAAATTTATAAGGCCTAAATTCAAAATTGTTACCCACTACCTTGATTATGTAAACAAAAACATGCTTTATCAGGTGCTAAGGTGCATAATCTTCGCGAAAACATTTCATCAACATCACGTACATATTGTTTTATCATTGATAAGTCGAACCAAATTAGCTGGTTAGTTTATCGTCAAAATATTTATGATAATCATAAGTTTCCCATGATAAAAAATTATTTTCATCACATTATCATTATTTTTATCATTTGAGTGTGTTAGGAGATAAAATTCAGTTTGCCAGACAATATCACCAAGACTATATATTAAGTTTAAGGAAACTTGTATTTCGGTTTAAATAATGTTATTTTTAACCGAAATAGTTGAGATATTTAGAATGTTATTATAATAAATATTTATTGGGTTTGTATGTTTATATGTTGCATATTTGTTGTATATTTTATGGCTATGATTTCAATGTGTCAAGCACAAAATGTTACAGTTATAAGCAAGATTGTTCATATCGCCTGTCTAAGCGTACAAATATCCATTTCATTTTATTATAAATTATTTAAAACAAATTAGCTGACTTTTTTATTTTTCCATACACATTTTCCCCATGAAAACCTTTGGGGATGGAACCCAAAAACAAATGGCCTATACTTTAGTCAATATTCTAGTAAAAGTTTAGTTAGAATTCGTTGAGTGGTTTCAGAGATTAGCAGAGACAAACAAACAGACAGACAGACAAAAATTTTGAAAACTCATTTTCCGGTTTTGGTATCTTGCAAGTAACAATTTACAACTTCAAAAAAGCGTTTATTTCGAAATCATAGACAGACTTCAATTTTATTTATTTCTACTATAGATCTATATCTACTCATAATTACTACCGAAGTAGTAAAATAAAAAAAAATAAGATTCATACAGTGATAATGCAGCATCACACACCACACACAGACACGCACATGCCACAGACACACACAAATACATAAACACACACACACACACGCACGCAGGCACGCACGCACACAAGAATGCATGCCGGACACAAAACGTAACTTAGTTTAGTATTTAAATTTCTCATTTTAAGTGATGTAAAATCTTATGGGAAATAAAGTTCTTTAAACCGAAGTCATGAGTGATGTATTGTATAATTTTTGGCATGGTGGTGATTATAATTTTTTTCGAAGCGTTTTTTTTATATCAATAGTAAGCGATGGAAGAAGATTATCGTAACGCTTACTGCTTTTGTCCATTAATAAACCTTCAATATATAATATTGACCTCGTTTGTCCACAGGTTCTTCAGTGCAAAGTCTGTGAAGATAATTGAGGAGAGCGTAGTTGATCCCAAACAGAAGATCCTGGTTACTTACACCAGGAATTTGGGCTTTACGAAAGTTATGGTGAGAATTTTTCTCATTAGTACTCTAATGCTAGGTCATGGTCACTAGTAGTTGAAACTGCATATTGTTTCATATAAACAAATAAAGTTCAAATAGATATAACTGGGTCCAAATACCGATAACGGTGACGTTTCCAGAGTTAGTACAAAAATACACAGATTGCTAATCACGGGAGATGCAGTTTTTTATAGGAACTTGCCGTTGGTCACGTACCTAGAACCTAACTAGTAAGTAACGCGCACCGAGACACGTACGCACGTTTTTATCCTGAACGACTCTTGAATAAAAAAAATATTGTCGATTAAATTAAGTTAGTCCGCACATAGTATTTTTTTTATGAAAATAGCTGAAACACCTGTAGACAAGTCACCTGATGGTAAGTGGTCGGAATCCTCCACGGACATCATCTCAAACATCAAATGCATCGATGCGTTGCTAGTTAACAGTTGGATCTCATGACCTTGAAGAACTTAAACAGATCTTCATAAGTTGTAGCTATGAACCATATCGATCGTGTCACCTTTTTAAAATAAACCCGCATCATAATTCATTTAGGAGCCGGTCCATTCTTTTAGGAGCTACGATACCACAGACAGATACAGACATGTCAAACTTATATCTAACACCCCTCTTTTTGCGTCGGGGATTGAGCAAGAGTCAGCCGCCAAAGACTCGTCGTGTTCCGGCTGGGGGCTTGAGAGCCAGTTCTTTCTTTCTTTTTCTTCTTTATTTCTTGGCCGGCAACACATCAGTGATAATTTTGGTGTTGCTGATGTCCATGGGCGATAGCCACTTACCATCAGTTGGATCGTCAGTTTGCCGGTAATTTGCATAAAATATATATAATTATGTAAGTGTGTGTGTATGTGTCAGAGCGTGGTGGAGCGCGTGGAGTACGTGGCGCTGGGCGCGGGGCAGACGGTGGCGCGCCGCTCGGCGTGGATCGACTCGCAGGTGTTCGGCTTCTCGCGCGCCATCCGCGCATTCGGTGTTGAGCGCTTCCGGAAGAACGCCCATCAGATGGTGAGTCCTGAGATCATGATAGTGACGTTAGTGTATATAATTTGACAGCCCTCTTGTCTTCTTGCCAGGGGCGTAGCTACCGCCGTATCCGCTACAGCCGTATCATTTATGAGGGCCCCCCAGCCTACAGGGGCCTCCACTAACAAGTTTATGGCGCCTCCTCTAGTGACAGTCCTAGCGCCCTCATATTGACGTACTTGGCTGCATTTCAAAACGTGATGATCATGAAATAATGCTGGGTTAAGGCGGTTATTTGAAAACAGTCCAGGCGGATGCGTAAATGCATTTCCCAGCAATTAAAAAGATGGTCAGTATAAATAACTCATGCAACATTTACCTGAAGATACAATAACTGTCTGACTGACTGACTAGACAAGATGCAAGGATAGATGATAAGAATTCCCGCTCAACAGGGGTTCCGCCACTTTACCAGGAGACAATGGTTCGTAGGTCCGTCGCGGCTACTTGCGACAAAGCAGATAGTATTGTTGTTGTATAGAGATGCAGTTAGATGTACCGTGAAATGAATAGTGTTTTACAACACTATCTGTGATCCATGAAACAAGTCATCAATATATTTATAGTTTCGCTACCTGATAGCGAGGTTTAAATTTAACAGCTCGACGTGCTCTCCAAAACACAAAGGCGCCCATAAAATTATACGGCGTCTCATTCGCACATCGTAAACAGATTACAGTACCATACCATCAAATTGTCAAGTATCAAGACCGACTATGTTAACAAAAGGTCGATACAATAGTTACAAAGTGTACACAATAGAGGCGCACAACGACAATAACCTAAATTTTATTACGTGGTATTATTGATCTGTCGTTCCGTGAAGGTCGCATTGATTAACTGTAACAGGTTACGCTTCAAATTTCAATCTCTCTTGTAACCTACATTTGGCGATGTTCGTAAAAGAAATGTTTGCCATCTCTATTTAATGTTATGTACTTAAATCAAAAAATTCAACGATTTATGAATTCATACCATAAAATAGCCAATAAAATAGGCACAAGGAATATTCTTAATGATAGCTAAGGAAACTAAGAAAAGTTATTTGAATTCTGTTTATTATTCATTTATAGGAGTCAACTATACGCTCACTTATTGTTTTGTTCCTACCTAACTACTGGCCTGGATTTGATTTCAATCATATTATTGTAATAAAAATTAAGTGAATGGGAATAAAATTCTATAGTAGAAACGTATTTATATCATTAAGAAACACTGACATAAAAATTTACTTTAAATAATTTTGCACCAGATTTAATAAAACACTGAAAATGATTGCTTCACTGTAATGTATCTAGGACAAGATCAATAACTTCAAATCTTTTTGGGAGTTTCTTGTCGCTTCTTTCGTTACCGCTCGAGAGATTTGTTGACGCTAGTTCAGTTTGACTTTTGATAAAGGTGTCTTTAGTTTTTACTGTAATATTAGTAAGGTTTATTATCTAGGGATTTTAATTGAAAGGCGTATTTATCTTCCCAGTATAATATGATTATATAATGATAACCTCTGTCATGAGAGTCATGACATTACTGACAAGCACTTCTTCTGAGTGACCTACCTACAACATGATATTCCTCTTCATCGACTATACATTCCCAGGTGAACGGCTTCAACCACGTCCTCCACGCGATGTTCCCGCGCCAAGTGCCCTCACACCCGATGACTCCCATGACTCACACGCTGAAGGAGATGCGCGACGCGGCCGCCGCCGCCACCGACCGCGCCAAGGCCAACGTGCTCTCCTCCGTCAACCGCACCTAACAGGATTAGTGGGGCCGTGCGCCCCAGCCGCTGGACTGATTGTATAGTGCCAAGGTATGCTGTGCTTCCCGGACAGATTGTGTAATGTTATGTAATGCAAGAGATGTTATCTAATGCAAGAGATGTTATATAATGCAAGAGATGTTATCTAATGCAAGAGTAGTTATATAATGCATGAGGTGTTATGCAACGCTAGAGATGTTATATAATGGTTTGACGATCTTGTAGCCTAGTTGGTAGCGACCCTGCCTACGAAGCGAAGGGTCCCGGGTTCGATTCCCGGGGCAGATATTCATGTGACAGATAAATATTTGTATTCGGGTCATAGGTGATGTGTCGTCTATGCCATCTATGACACAGGTAAAAACGTTTTTAATGTAATATTTTTTTAAAATTTAAAAACGTTTTTTAATGCTAAATATGTTGTCTAATGCAAAAGACGCTATGCAAATGTGTTTTAAAAAATTAAAAATAAAAGTGCACCTTCTATACAAATAAATATAGCTCATTTGATATGCATTGTATCTATTGTTGTTACTAGTTGACCTGTTGTGTTGCTACACAGTAAAGGCGATCCAATTCAGGGGGGACAGATTTATGTGTGTAATCAATAAGACAGGATGTGTTTAATTGTGGTTCCAAGTTTGTAGGGAGCAGGCTAATTGAGTAGTTGTTATGTTATATAACATGATCTAAGTTAATGTTGTGTATTAACCTTTAGTTTGTCTGTATCTTTGAATTAATTGATTTGATTTGAGAAAAGGATCATGTTATAAGATGTTATACAACTGTGTGATATCATGTGGTCTTAGGATGTAATAAATAATTATAAGATGTTATATGGATAGTGAACAATAACTGTAACAATTGTGTAGAAAAAGATAAAAATTACTACTTATTATTATTGAACCGTAATACTTTGATTCACAATGACTGGCCTTGTGGGTTCATTACACGTTTTTATTATGAATATCGTGATTTAACCGATGTAATAACATCGCGAGAGTTACGCTCGCCCCCTCGGGACAGGACGTATAACGTCTCTTTCACGACTTTGCACTTGCATTATCCAATCACAGCCAATCAAACACAATATTGCCGTACTTGCATTGAGACTGTGTTATGCTATAATGCCTTTACAGTCATGATATCGTGGGTGTGTTCAGACACGAAACTAATTTTTTTTCGAATCCCGTTTATGATTAGTCCTAATTTTTAAATCAAAATAGCGCTTTTTACGTTCCAATTTCAAGCATTAACACTTAATGGCTAATTAATTTTAAAATTTTACTTAATTTATTTTGTAATAAAAATAGCACACTTCATTGTTTCGCCTTCGGTTCGTCAATTAATTAAATTTTAAAATAATATACTTACACACAATCAATAAATTATACAGTTATCTATGTATGGATGATCGCTCATGCAAACTGGATACCGCATCATGTCCGCTGCAAACTTGACAAGTATACTTGATAGTGCATGGCCACCTTTAGGAGACTAGATATACGTTTGGAGATCATTAAAATTAGATACATTTCCTTCATCGAAGCAAGTGATAATTAATTAGTACCTCGCTTCGTTTCAGACAACCTATAGGAGGCCGCCCACTAATGATGCTACGTCGCGGTTTGTGCGGAGATACACCGAACTAACAGTCATCTATTTATTACTAATCTGCAGTGCAAAATATAATAACTGTAATTCAGTTTTGATATTGTAAATCATGATTTCTGGATTATTCAAGTCAAAGTTACCCACTATCGATAGATTTAGTCATTGTAACAGTAAATGTTGTTTTAAAACTAATTATATAATTCAATGCAGACAATATCTAAGCTTAGTTTTGCACAGTAATAATAATTGCTATACAACTGTGTTCCTAATTTGCTGAGACGACATACCATCTCACTGAAGTTACTCGGAAACTCACAAATCGTATGTATCATTCAAACCAATGATGATTCAAACAAAAAAATTAGAATTAAAAATTTTAAAAGTGTAGTCATCCGAACGATGAGCGATTTTACACTTGATTATACTAAGCAGAAAAAATAAATATACCTTATTTATTAGATACACTTAGCAGGAAAAATACTTATTACAATTATTATAAGAAACTCATTCATTCAGAAAAGCCACAAAATATATGTAAAATATGTGTAACTTATATAATGTTGAGTTGTTAGGGAGGGTTTTTGAATTGTACTTTGCAGTGCTGTTTAAGGTCGGCTGAACTTAAAAATAAGTACATATTTAGGTAAAATGACCATGTACACATTGTTGACTAATCTTTGTTGTCATACAAATAAGGTAGCATATAACATAAGAATTAATAATGGACAACGAATATTTGAAATGTTAAAATGTCATTATACAATTAGGAAATCTATTGCAATGTTGTATAATATGAACTGTGTCGTGTTTCGTGTGTGGTCTTGAATGTCCTTTACTGGTGTCCGATTTCGTCTTTGTGGTCACAGTAATATGATCAGGATTCATAGTTGTTCCTGTAATGCAATATGGCTCATTAAGAATAGTTGTATCGGGTTCGAATCTTCTAAAATTAATGTTCCATGTTGTATTCTTAATTAAGATAATATCTGGTAAATGAATGTAAATGTTTAATTAATAATGTAAATTGTGTTTGGGCAGTACTCACTGATCTGTAATGTAAGCTGTCAGGGATATACTTATAGCCTGTCAAGATGTTTTTGTGTGTTGTTGATGATTGACAATGAATTTAATTTGGGGATCTGATCACTATCAGAAACAAATAAACAAATTTTGAGAACTAATAAAAACCCCGTATAAAAACCCCGGCCAAGACTGACGAGAAAATGCACTAATATTTTTTTCCGCGTCCTCCGTATTCTGTGCACTAAATTATACTTGCGTTTTTAATCGTGCCACGAAATTCGGGTGTTAGTAACATTGTATCTAAACAGTGGCGGAATTAGGATTATTGTGTGACCGTATTACTTTACAATGTTACTAAAACACCTTTATAAAGGCGTGGCCACACTCACTGCCGTGCTCGTGTTTTATTGATGCTACTTGTACCTTCTACCACATTCCAACCGTGGGATTCCTTACCATGTATAGTTGTTAACGAAAAGGCAAAGATTTAAATCGTAACAAGGGTTACGAAGAGTTCACCAACTGTATTGTGCATACTAATGCTCCTTGAGATAGGTATTTCCTTCTCATTCATTGATGTGAAATCTTGAAAGTCACAAATATTAAATCTTTGCGTAAACGCATTTCGACTCGACTGAAAGTATCAATCTCGATTTATTAACCCTCATTTCGCCGTGGCGCATGTTTTATTTATTGTATTTAGATTGTTTTGGACCATACACACTTTACTAATAAAATTACGGTACAAAAATAGAGATTGATTTGATAAGTACATAATATTACATATCTAAGAATTAGAGATATATTTTCAATGGATGTATTTAAATGGTTCAGTATGTTTATTAGGAAAGAAATATATTTATTATCCCATGTGAATGTGTTTGTAAATTAGTAATTTTTATGATCCAAATTAAGATATTATTTTCTAGTGTGCTTATCTACTATTTAAAAGATTTAAACGTGGATTCAGATAAAATAATTGTATTGGTGAAGATTAATAATAAATAAATGTTTTCAAAGTATTGCAAAGTAAAATATTTGTAATTCCACATTCTAGTGTTGCCATCAGACATGTACTAATATTATATTTTGAGACTGGCACCTACCATTAGTAATACTAACAGTAGGTGCATCAATCCATTTGCTCTTAAGACATCATCTCGCCCTAAAAAGTTGATCTTCTATATAATGTTAGATAAATATATTCAATCTATTTCATGCCTACTTATTAGTTTAATGATATTTTGTCAAATCCTTAAAAATAATTGTTTTCTATCCTTAAAATGCTGTAGTTCGACTAATGGGAAGACAAAGAAATGATGTATGAATAAGGATCAAAATGTTGGAAATGTTACTAACATAGAGTAAATTTAGATTTAGTTACCCTTGTCGGTTATGAAATGGAAGTTGAAAGTAATAAAGAGTCTGCATAATATTACTAAAATTTGTTTTAATCCATACCAACCTTTTTCTTTGGCTTCAACCCATTAATGGCCCACTACTGGGCATGGGTCTCTCCTCTTGAGGAGGCCTAGAGCATACTCCACCACGCTGCTCCAGTGCGGATTGGTGGAGGGTTTAGTGGCCAACCCAAGCGTCGGAAGTTTTCAAACCGCCCGAAGGCCTCCGACATGGCTTAACGACTGTTATCTTATGATAACAACCAGGACCGACGGCTTTACGTGCCCTCCAAAGCACGGAAAAGCTCAAGAATTTTTTGCCACTAGCGGTCACCCATCCAACTACCGACCGCGCCCGCTGTTGCTTAACTTTGTCGATCACATAGGATCGACGCAAGCCGCAGCGCTATGAGAGCATTTTTCTTTATCTACCATAATGATTGTCATAGGTTGTATGTCTGTTTGAAAACTCAAATAAGGTTCCCTTTCACATTAGGTCATTGTAAAAGGCTTAGCTGGAACTATAGAAGCTGGAAGATTTATTTTTACAATAAAATTGATATACCATCAACCTTTGACAACAAATATACAGGCCCCCTAATGGTAAAATTAGTCTGAGCCATCCATGGAGGCATGAAAAATTGAGCTGTAATAGGCTCTCCAACTTAGCAACATGCTTACAGTTTATGATTCATTGTAGAGGCAGGGTGGCAGGTAGGTAAAGAACGTAAAGAACCCTTCTACAATTACTAAGCTAAATATTTGAAGTAAAACAGCTTTCGACATTATCTATAAGTTTTATGCTATACACTAAATATAATATACACTACTCACATGATTATTGGTAAGTATAATGGTATTGACAAACATTTCCTATTTTATTTTGACTGCAGCTCGTAATCTTGCGCTTCGACTCCTTGGATTCCTTTCAACTTCCTCATCAGATGGAACCTGTACATGTTTATTTACAGCTCTCCACGGAGTATTAAGGAATTGGTTAATTGTTTCTTTGTCTTGAACTAACATCGGGCTGAGGTATCGGAGAGGCACTGGGTTTGCTACTTCGTTCACTATGTTCCCTGCTATATGTCTTTTAACTATAGTGTCTTCTAGTGAGTGAAAACAGATAGTCACGAGTCTACCATTCATTTTTAAGTAATGCTTCGCTAGCACCATTCCATAGTTTAATTCGTTTAACTCATTATTAACAAAAATACGCAAGGCTTGGAACACTTTTGTTGCATTAGACTGCGGTCTTTGCAACTTGTCCAATCTAAATTCATCTGGGCAGCAGGAATCAACTATATCCACTAACTCGTGAGTTGTGTCTATATTTTTAATCATGTATCTTGCTTGAATAATAGTTTGGGCAATTTTGGCAGCCTTTTTTTCTTCCCCATAGATCTTAAATATTTTGTAAAGTTCATTTTCATTTGCAGTTGCTAATACCTCTCTAGCAGTTATTTGATTTGGGTCTCTGCCTGCATCCATTCTCATGTCCAGGATACCATTTTTACTGATAGAGAATCCACGTTCACCATTGTCTAGCTGCATGGATGAACAACCAAAATCAAATAAAATACCATCAATGGAACTTTGTTTAATACTCTTTTCTTTTAGGAGCGATGGTAACTCACTAAATCTGCCCAGTAACGGAGTGACTCTGTTTGGGTAGTGCTCTGCAAGCTGCTGAGCTCTCTCGTATGCTACTGGATCTCTATCTAGTGTAATGAGTTTGCAGTCTGCACTTTCAAGTATGCGTCTAGAATGGCCACCGGCACCAAAGGTCATGTCTATGAATACTTCGTTGTCATTTGGTTTCAAATGATGAATAACTTCATTTAATAGAACTGGTGTGTGACTAAACTCAACAGCCTCAGTTGCCAATGTCCTCTTGAATACATGATGTAGTTTTCTAAAAGGTCTCAAAATCATTTTTGGTTCTTATTAAGGATTCTTCTAAAGAAACTCTTGTTCTCTTCTTTTAAATAATCGAGGACTTCAGAGGACAGGATGACGTTACACTCTTCACTATTCAGACCTGTTGCAGTGCTGTTACTATTCCTTTTGTACTTATTCTTGTAATGGTTGTCGGCCAGTTTATTCAGAGACACGTATTGACGGTTACAGAACTCGGTATCCAAGTTCTGTTTGTTGCCAGTTTCAAATGCTGATTTTACCCGATCTCTTATGAATTTTCCGAGGTCTCTAAAAATAGACAATAATTAATTATGTTAAATCTAATGAGGAAAGTTAATAAACTACTGCAATATAACACTTTAAACCCCTAATAATTTCATGATATTCTTTAAATATTACATAACTCATTAGAAATAGAATAATTATTTTGCAAATGTAATATGTATGAACTTTCATGCTCTTGGAAGTTTTTATAGAACACTATTTTTTATCCATTCTACAATTAAAAAGAAATTTAACAGAATCAAGGAGTATTTTACATGATGAAAGTAATTAAAAACGTTAAGTAGTTTCATTTCACAATGTTTGATCACAAGTAGTATATATAAATACGTAGTTTTTATACGCACCTTTCACCCTTGGTGCTGTCCACAGGCCACTTAGCAATTAACCTAGTGAACTTCTTATACTGGGTAGTCATATCTTTAATTTTACCAATTTTATAGCATTTTTGTTTAATAAATAACAAGTAAGAATTCAGGTTAGAAATTCAGATTTCAGATTCATTTCATTCATTTCAGTTTGATTGACATTGGTATTTGACAATGTCAAATTGACATTGATTGTCGATTGTCATCTGGTTATGTCAATATAGCTGTCGTTCAAAAACTATGCGCAAGTTTTCTGTGGGAAATATATTAATAGAAAAGGACACTACTACTATTGTTATGTCAGAAAAAATACAATAATTGATTAGTATGCATTTATGGACTAAAATTGAACAGAACCTTTTATGATTTATGTGGCTCCATCTATCTTTGAATCCTATTCTTGAAGCGCTCATAGCCTGGCGCTGCAGCGCTGGCGGTTTGTTTCGATCATAATTATTAATTATTTAAAATTCATACATATTATTATGCAGAGATAATTATGATGCTAAAAACACATTTTATAAGTGATAGGCCGAAGCAACAGTGGAGGCGGTGAGTGCGACGCATTGGTGAACGCTAGAGGAAAAGTTTCTTGAGCCTTTCCATGCTTTGGAGGGTAGGTATGTCGTATCGTAAGATAACAATCGTTTAGCCATCTCAATCTCAGAGGCCTTTGGGCGGCATGGCATGAAAGGCATGAGGCTACACTTGGGTCGGCTTGGCCACGAATCGCAATGAAGCAGCGTGGTGGAATATGCGCTATGTCTTTGGGTGCCGCTAAGCACACAATTATTACTGTACATAATAATATTAATACTTCAATGATTGTCGGTTATTGAATTTTATAATACAAAGATGATATTGGGACAATGTTGCACAAGGAAAGGAGGAATATGCCGGGTTTGATTCTTAGCCGAAGCCGATATGTAGGTATGCTGCAAATTAATGTAGTTTTTAGGTACCTATTAGCTTTCAAACCTACCGTTATTTTTATTTATTTGTTGTCCACGCTTCACCAGACGAATAAGTAGATAGGTATTATATCAGCAGCTCTCAAGCTTTTGTTGACAGGAGGAGAGTTCTGACGAAACCTTAAAATTGAATAGGAAGAAAAGAAAGTGTTGTTTATCTATTCTGTTTGCTTGGAAAATATATCATACTTAGAATATCTACTTATGTATTTGTTTAAGCAGCTTATAATGTACATACCTAGGTATATGTATGACTTTTGCATGTAGTGTAAACCATTCTTCATGTAAGGTACACCCAATTGTGCAGGTAAAAGTGCAATTGTTTGGTACCTACAGAATTATTTTAGAACCGTTTTCATTTTTTCCTTTAAATATTACCTATATATAATTTTCAGTTCAAGAAAAACGAAAGATTTTGTAAGGATCATTTTTGGAATACAAATAAGTTCTGTTTTTACTTACCTATACCTACGTTTCGACATAGGATTAGTTTCAGAATCCTAATCCATTATCCATCCTAATTCAAAACGCCTAAAAACGGCTAAAATCTTTAAAATACTTGAGTCCTATGGACCTACCTTTACAGAAACGTTTCGTAATACAGAGCAAAGTTAAGCGATATGGCCAAGTTATATCGATAGTATCAAAACAGAAACAAAGGGAAGCCCGATTATTCCAAATGAACCGTCCAAACTCGGTTATTTCGGAGCACGGCTGGTCCAACTGCTAATTGTATTAAAATAGGAACTGCATGCTCCTTTGTTGTTTCACGGAACTAGGAATTTGTTGCAGCGGGATGTTTGGACATGACGCTCTAATTAGTTGGCCGAATACGAGGAAGTTAGGTTTCCAGCTTATACTTGTGTTTTTGATGTCGTTTTGTAAATAATATCCTTGTTAATCAATGCATGTACTAAAAAAGGGGTGTTAATTTGCTAGTTTTTGAAGTATGTTAGAAAAACTAAAAAAAAACTAGTGAAAATTTTGATTACATTGAGAATCATAATTTTTTAATGACCTTTGTAACTTGAAACTTCATCCAATATTTTTGCTAACGAATAGATGGTATTATTACCTTTCAATTAATATATTTTTCACATCTATGGGACCTTTCAATCCAGAGAAATCGAAGTATTTCTGCAGAGTCATCTAACATAGTAAAAAAAAAAATTAAAATGGCGGCCATTCCGAAAATAAGAAGGCTAGCCCCGCATATATGGGTGTTTTTGTCGATGAAATTAGGCATATTTCTTAAAATATCGCTAGTTGGTCGCTGGACACACTGTATAAACCGGAAGTACCTACCCTATTTCCGGTAGACCTAGAATCATGACATTAATATGACAAGAATCAATCAAATTGATATATTATCTTTATTTGTGAACCGATTTTAATCCTTTGCACTCGAGTGGTGAGTCTCGCTCACCACTTTGTTTGGTGCAGAAATTCCCCACATTACCTACCCCAAACTTACCTCAATATAATAGAGAAAGAGAACCCGCTCTCATTTTGCTTCAGGTAGGTATATACGTAGAAGAATACAACCACGGCAAGCTTCGAAGAGATACTTGAAGACGGATCAATTGACTTTGGACGAACAATTTCAACCAATCATAATTCTGACCTGACTGAGGTTTCAATAAATGAAAGAATTAAGACCGGAGAAAAGGAAAGAAAATTCTTAAAGAATGGGGGTAGAATAACCGTAATTTGTATTGTACAGGTAAACACACAAAACCTCGAAACAGGCCCAAACAGTTTTAAACGTTTCTTATCCGTTCATTATTTTGGCAACGAAATTGTGTCGAGAAAATAAACACAATTGAGTACGTGTAAGTATCTTGAAACGAGCCCTAGTTTGCGAGGCTTCAGCTGGTAACTGGGAAAACTTCGATTGCGTGTTCCAATTTACAGACAAAATTAAATATGATGTTATAACGAAACTTGAAAACTTTCTTAAAACTCTGGCTGAAAGGCTGAAAGGTATGATATTGTACGAGATTTATAATTTTCAAATTATAGCAATTTATTGTCGAAAGCTTTACTTGAATCCAAACTTTAAATACTTTGTGAGGTGACCGTATCTTTAACAAACAAACAAAATACTCTTTATTGTGCACACACTAGGTAACAAAGAAAAATAATTTAAAAGTATAAAACACAAAAGGCGGTCTTATCGCTACACAGCGATCTCTACCAGACAACCTTTGGGTAGAATTTTTGCGATCGAGATATGACATTAAGTAGTGCAAGAATTATTATCAAATTGCTGAGAAAGGATTTAATATTGGATATAGCCACTCTTTCAGTGAAGCTTCCCTGGCGAGCTATCATCCACGTGCTCGAGTCAGCTGCCAATCGACTCGTCGTGTTTCGGCTGGGGGCCTGAAGTCAGTTCTTTCTTTCTTCTCTTTTCTTTCTTGGCCAGCAACGCAACGGCTACTGGTTACTGATATCCATGGTCTACGGTGACTTACATCAGATCGTTCGTCTGCTCAATATCTGACGCTTTTCAAATAAAAACAGCCCAGCGTCAATATTACGTCGACTAAACTTAGCGAACTAATTGTTTCAACTGGCGCGGACTGAATAAAAAAATATATTTATTTAAGAATGTTCAAAGCATATTTCATTAAAGAACAAATTGCAGTTCGGCCGTTTCTAGCAAAAAAGGTAACGAGGTTATTACAGTAATAAGTGCATATTAATAAAAAACAAATGCGTTTAACTCGGCCGGCCGCGGCGCCGCGGCGCGGTGGACCGCCAGTGCACGCGACACTTATGAAACTTGCAAAGCTTTCCTCCGTAAAACATTTCTTCAACACCCTTAATAAAAAGACCCTCGTACCCTATATATTTATGTGTTTGTATCGAGCCTCCCCTCTAAGCACTTGATTTCTTATTGCACTTCCGAATAGGGGATTTCATCCGCGAGAGTCAACGTTTTTTCTCAATAACTGCCTCCTTGAGGTATTCCGTATCGCAAATCTCAATCGATTCTACATACATTGCCGTTGTAGCTGTGAAAAGTTTCAAGCGTTTTCGTTTAAAGCAGCAATGAATAAAAAATACGTGAATAGGTAGCCCTGAAAATTCACGATGGTGAAAGGTAGTACTGAACGTTACAAAGTGTGAGCCTTTTGTCTTAGTTAAGGGCTGTTTTCGTGAATGCGCTTTATGGCGTAAAAATAATATTGAATAAATTATATCTAGGCTTTTGTACGGCGCGTTTGAAAGGCGTTACGTAGCTACTTAAGCGAAAACCACTAAGACAAAGATGATAATATTGCAGGTATTAAAAATGATAATGTACACGTACACTATGTTGTTATTTAAAAAAGTGAGACATTATAATTTGATTGTTACCTTATTCCTTTGGCCTTTAAAAGTAAGTACACGCTATATTGGTTACTTGAGGTATCTGTTTGAATCCTATAAATATTCGTCGTCTGGATGCAGGAACATCTGAACGTATCTTATCAAATAATCGTAAACTTCCGCGTTTGTCGAGATTTTCAGAATTCCGGCTTAAGCGTAGGGCGGGTTGCGCGCGCAAGCCGCCGCCATTTCTGCCTGCAGTCGTCTTCAGCGCGTTGTACTCGCGCCATGCGTCTAAAAACATAACTCAATTACATAATCCAACAATTAAACTAGTTTTTTATTCGAAACAGTGTTACCGTGATTCATTTGCAAAGTGAACCCGAGTGCGTTTGGTTTTGTGCGCGGTGGATGCAGAGCGGTCGATGGACGCATAGGTATCACTTTCTGTCTCCCTACGTGTAGAGTAACGCACGCTACGCTTACGTTTTCTGTTATATTAGTATACATGTACTTCGCTTCGATGATACTCTGTGGTTGTAGTTTGAATTTATTCGTTCCATGTTTTTTTCTTTCTTTCCAAAGCACGGCTTTGTGCAAGCGCAATTATTATGCCTGCTCGTTAAACGAATGTTATCGATTATTCTGTTCACAGAATAATAAAGCTTCAGTTCCACCGGTCGAAATATTTTTTTAGGACCGACTGAAATTTTGGCTTTTTGTGTACCGATGAATCGGCGGGAAATGCTCGCTAACAATGAATTATTGTTGTTGTTGTCTATGTTTACAAGGCTGTATTGTGTATGTTACTTTTGCTCGTTGACACATTCATATTACATTGCTGTTGTATCAAGGTCGCTGTTACGTTTATTAAGTTGTAATTTTTGATTCCTTAAAGTGTGTAGATACTGAAGCAATCGTTGGAAAAATATTTTACATTTTAGAACTCTGTGTTAATAATCCTTTGACTGAAAACGAAGAGCTTCCGTTTCACTTATTTCCCAGAATTATGATAAAATAAAATGGTTTGTAATTTATTTAATTTATTAAGGTGGGTAGGTACCAATTTTTTATTACCGGTGACCTTCATTTGTTATATAATATTATACATTATACACAAATCAATCTTTTGTATAATAGTTTAAATATTAACAGCTTCATTTTTTACATGGTACCTAGCCATTCTTTGTTTAACGAAGTGTGTGTGTGTGTGTGCTTAATGCTCGTTCCAATAACGTTGTTCAGTTAGTTGTTAGCGAAATGACTAATTAAGTGAATTTTTTAAAACATTCATTCCTCCTAACACACTCATACCCCCGCAATAGGTTTTTACCTGTGTCGCGAGTGGCATGGACGAGATATATAACACATCACAATATTTATCTGTCACAAAATATATGCTCCGGCCGAGAATCGAACCCGGAACCAATCGATTCGCAGGCAGGGTCGCTACCAACAAGGCTACAGGGTCGTCAACAACAAATTAATTAGTGGTATAAAAAACTAAAATCTAGCTTTTGTAGGTTATGTGCACTGAAAAGATATCTGTGTTGTTCAACGTTTAGGAGTTCCTTCATCCGAATCCAACCCTGACAGCTGTGGCAGTCAGCTTATGATGGGTTTTGGAATTCTTTATCTGAAGCCAACCCTGACAGTGGCAGTCAGCTTATGATGGGTTTTGGAATTCTTTATCTGAAGCCAACCCTGACAGTGGCAGTCAGCTTATGATGGGTTTTGGAATTCTTTATCTGAAGCCAACCCTGACAGTGGCAGTCAGCTTATGATGGGTTTTGGAAATCTTTATCTGAAGCCAACCCCGACAGTGGCAGTCAGCTTATGATGGATTTTAGAAAGAACTAGCATAATGTAACATAAAATACATATATTTCGACTTGCAAATTAAATATAATTTATAGTCCTTGACAAAAAATAACCGACTAATTTTGAATTAGGGACAACTCAAAAACTACTCGTCAGATCTCGCTCAAATTTAAGTGGGAACACATGAGAAGCCTTCGATTTAAAAAAGAATTATCAAAATCGATTCATACAGTCGAAAGTTCTGAGGCAACAAACAAAAAAAATTAATGTGAATTTTTGGACTGTGTCTTTGGATTATACCGATTGCTATCAGTTGTTAGGAGTAGAGTAGAGAAGGAGAGTATCCTCGAAACACGCCTTTGGGCGGTTCGTTGAGACGAAGTTTAATGCTCCTGCAAGGAAACTTGGTGTCCTTGCAAAGGTGCGGCGGTACTTCGTACTGAGGCAACTCTTAACCTTGTACAAAGTTCAGGTTCGGTTTTGTGTGTAGAGAAGTCTAGAGAACAGTATTCTCACATTTGGGCGCAGCCAAATGTCACCTTTCTCCCTTGGACTCGATGGAGATACGTACGAAGAGGCTCATTAGTGACCCAGATCTGGTTGAGACCAATCTGAAATCTGCACAAGCGCAGAGTATCCTGCCTCTCGCTTTTCTACAGGGTACACTTCGGAGAGTGTGCACAGGAATTGTTAGAGATAATTCTCCCATCTCAGTTTCTCCATCGGACGTCACGACGCACGGCGGGTATCCATCCTTATGACGTGAACATCCCGCCGGTACAGACGGCGCGGTTTGCCTCGTCATTCGTTATACGCACCGCGAAGGACTGGAATAACTCCCTTGCGTCGGCATTCCCGCCTGCCTATGACGTGTATGTCTTCAAAAAAGAGTGAATAGTTTTTTACTAAGTTAATGTGCTCACCATCATGGACCACATCTCCACTTACCATCAGGTGGGATTGTAGTCAAACATTAACATATTTGTTGTAAAAAATTTATATTACTCTAACAGAGCATTTTGTGTGACCGTGGCATTTATCCGCGACCACACTGCTCTTATACATCATCGAGCGAAGTATAAAAAATAAGAAAACTTTAAATATATTGCAACAGTTGAACAAAGTGCGAAATAAAGAAGCGCACATTTACCCCGGTGACATTGCTAACGATCTCGGGGCACGCTGATAAATGAGGGTAAGTGCAAAAACTTTACTTTTAACTAAACGCCAGGAAATCTGCGGGGAATCGGACGGTAGCCAGTTATGAGCGTTGGAACCTTTGAGAGGCTTGGGGCTATGGATTAATGTATGAAGTTTTCATTCGTTCCGTAGTTAAGGACGAATAACTGAACTAAGGGGAAGCGTTTCTAATGCAAATACTTAAATATTATTGTTAGTGTATATTACATTTATATTATCTGTGTTATATAGTCTGGATGTAGAACGGATATTGTACGTATGGCAACTCTGTCATCTTACTTCCGCCCCGTCTCCATGTTGAAGTTATGCAGTCGAGTCAAGTAAGGTTCTATAAAATAAGTTTTGTAATTGTGCACAAGAATAAGTAATAAAGGAAGTGTTAACATTTTGGCATTTTATTGGCGTCCCACCCAGTAAGTACTTTAATATGGTAGCAGAGCGTGGTTTGAATAAAAAGGGACGCCAATTGTAAAAGTTAGAACACGGCACACGCCATTGACGCCATTGAACGAGTAATGGCCGCGTCACAGAAAAGTGCATTAGATTTTTGTGTTCCATTATTTGATGGAGCCGAGTATAGTAACTGGAAATGCCGCATTTTGAAATTCCTGCAATATAAAAAGTGTGCCGAAGTGGCGACACGAGAAAAATGTTCGAAAGATGTTGAGAGCACATGGGAAGAAAAAGATATTCAAGCTACCAATTATATTTACAGTGCTATCACTAATAGACAACTTGAGTATATAAGCGACCTCGATTCGGCGTACAAAATTTTACAAAAATTTGATGAAATGTATCTAAAGAAGTCGACAGCTCTGCAAATAGTATGTAGAAATAACCTCGAAAATGTCAAACTAAGAAACTATTCAGACATAACAATGTTCTTCGATGACTATGAAAAATGTGTAAATGAACTGAAGCAAGCTGGGGCTGCTATTACGGAACAAGAAAAATTAAATTATATGCTGAAGGCATTGCCATCCGAGTATAGTTACATGGGAGACTTGCTAGACGTCTTACCTGAAAAAGAAAAAACCGTGGATTATCTGAAGAGTAAGTTAAAATTGAAATACATTGAATCGAAGGCTTCAAGGAGTGATGAACAAGCGGTTAGTGAAAAATCAAATGCATTTAAAGCGGAACGGTCAATACAGAAAAATAAATTTACATGCTTTACTTGTGGAAAACCCGGTCATTATAAGAAAGACTGTCGCTACAATAACTATATAAGCTCCCGTGGTCGTGGCTCATCAGTTGGTTATAGAGGAAGAGGACGAGGCTCATATAATAATGTTCAAAAGTTTCAAAAGTCAAATGATAATTACCGAGGAAATAATTTTTATACAACTGTTGCAAATAATAGTGAAATTAATAACAAGGAAAATTCTATGAATGGAGAAATAATTTGGCTATTAGATAGTGGATGTACTGATCACATAATAAATACTGATGAATATTTTCAAACGTCACAAATATTGAAAAATCCTATTAAAGTTAAAGTTGGAGATGGAAGAGTATTGAAAGCCACAAAGATCGGAAATATTAAAGTTTATTTTTCAGTATATGGCAAGAAGTCCGAAGTCATGCTAAATAATGTTTATTATGTGAAAGAAATGAAGGCAAATTTACTAAGCTATTCTAAAATAACTGATAATAATTCAATAGTTTCAAATGGACGGATTTCAAAAATATATAACCGACGGGGACAACTTATAGCAATAGCGACTAAAGAGGACCGCTTATATAAAATGAAGAGTTACATGACTAGTGATCATCTGCAAGCAAACATTAGTTCTCAAACCCATGTAAAGGAAAAATTACATCGAACACTTGGACATATAAACTTTAAGTATCTGCAAATAATGTGTAAAAATGAACTGTTGGAAGGACTGCCTAAAGATTTAGAACCTGAATATATGAAATGTGCAACCTGTATTGAAAATAAAATGCATAACTTACCTTTTGAAAATAATAGACGGCGAGCCAAGGATATATTGGATATTGTGCACACAGACCTAAATGGACCTCATAGTACTATAGGAAGCCATGGTGAAAAATACTTTTTGAGTTTCATCGATGATTACAGTAAATTGGCAAAAGTATATTGTATACAGTCAAAGGATCAAGTTTTTGAATGTTTAATGGAATATGTGAGTGAAGTACAGAATTTAACTGGAAAAATGATAAAAGAATTGAGGTGTGATAACGGAAAAGAATATATGAACAGTAGAGTCTTCAAATTTGCAAAGGATAAGGGAATTGTTATTAAATCTTGTCCGCCTTATGTACATGAGCTTAATGGTACAGCGGAAAGATACAATCGATCTATAATGGACATGGCGAGATGTTTACTGTCAGAGGCAAAAGTTAATAGGAGATTTTGGCCTGAAATTATAAAAGCTGCTGCTTATTTGAAGAACAGAACATTGACAAATACAGTAGAATGCAAGACTCCATATGAAATATTTTTCAAGAGCAGACCGTCAATTAAAAATTTAAAAATTTATGGAAGCAAAGTTTTTGTAAGAGTACCAGAACAAATCAGAAAATCAAAATGGGACAAGAAAGCAGAGTTGGGAACATTGGTGGGCTATACAGATGTTGGATACAGGGTGTTAATAAATAATAGAGTCATCGTAGCAAGACATTGTGACATAATTGAAGATGGGACAAAATGCATTGGGTTTAATGATGAAAATGAAGAAGATATTAAAGGACCATGTATAGAGAAGCAAATAGCAAGTGATGCAAAAGAAGAAAGTCCAAAACAACCTAAAGAAGAAATAAGTCAAGAAAAAAATGAAATGATAGAAAATGATGACATACAAAATGATGGAAAGATGATCAATGTACAAAGGAAAAGACAAATAAAACCGCCAGTTCGTTATCAAGATGAATATGGTTTGGTAGGTATTTGTGTAAACTATTGTGATGCATTTATACCGGAAAGTTTTCAGGAGGCGATGATTTGTGAGGAAGCAGTGCAATGGAAAAGGGCGATGAACCAGGAAATGGAAAGTCTAGCTAAAAATAACACCTGGGTACTTACAGAAGCACCAGTCAATAAGAAGGTACTAGATGTCAAATGGGTCTATACTAAGAAGTCGGATACTGTCTATAAAGCAAGGTTAGTAGTAAGAGGTTTTCAACAAACCGAATTTATTGATAATACATATTCTCCTGTAGCAAAAATGCAAACTTTAAAAATATTGTTATCATATTGTTGTCAAAATAGTTTACATATTGATCAAATGGATGTTGAAACTGCATTTTTAAATGGTAAAGTAACTTCTGAAATTTATATAAAACAGCCAATGGGCTATGAGGATGGTAGTAATAAAGCTTGCAAATTAATAAAGTCATTGTATGGTTTAAAAGAATCTCCACGCTTGTGGTATGAATGTTTTAATGATTTTGTAGTAACTCTGGGTTTCCGTAGAAGTAAATATGACTATTGCTTGTATGTAAAAAATGAGAATAATTTATCTATATACATATTATTGTTTGTGGATGACTTACTGATATGTTGTAAAAATAAAAATTGTATAAACCAGATTAAGTTCCAACTCTCTAGTAAATTTAAAATGAAAGATTTGGGTAAAGTAAATAATTACATTGGTATAACAGTCACTTATGATTATAATCAGTTTAACATATTGTCTTTGAGTCAGAAATATTATATAGAGTCATTAGCAACAAAGTATAACATTGAAAATTCAAAATTGTATAATACTCCAATGGAAATAAATTTAAAAATTGAAAAATCTGATATAAATGATAACTTAAAATACAGAAATTTAATTGGTGCACTTTTGTACATAAGTTGTGGTACTAGACCAGATATTTCTTTTAGTGTAAATTATTTGAGTCGATTCCAAAATTGCTACAATGAAACCCATTTCAAATATGCTCTTAGAATATTAAAATATTTGTATTTAACTAGAAATTACAAGTTAATGTATTGTAATAGAGATAATGTTAACATGTTAGATTGTTATGTAGATGCCGACTGGGCAGGAGACACTTTGGATAGGAAATCAACTTCAGGATTTTTAATAAGATTGTTTGGTAATGTAATTTATTGGAGATCTAGAAAACAGAAAACTGTAACTAAAAGTTCTACATTTGCTGAATACATAGCTTTGTCTGAAGCTGTCTCAGAGATAAATTTCATATGCTGTTTAATTAATGATATGTTTTTAGAGATTGAGAAACCTATTAAAATTTTTGAGGGTAATTCTGGAGCTTTGTTAATTGCTAAATATGGTAATCTAACTAAAAATTCAAAGCATATTGAAGTACATTATCATTTTGTTCATGAGAATTATATCAATGGGTCTATTGATATTGTAAAAGTAAATTCAGAAGATAACATGGCAGACATCTTGACTAAGGCTTTAGGAAAAATTAAGTTTGTGAAATTTAGAGAAATGTTAGGATTATGTGTTAATTAATGAAACAACTTTTGTTACTTGAAAATTAAAGATTTATTTAGTAGATAATTATAGGAAAGTTTAAATAGTATAAAGTGTATTAATATAAATGTAAGGAGGCGTGTTAGTGTATATTACATTTATATTATCTGTGTTACATAGTCTGGATGTAGAACGGATATTGTACGTATGGCAACTCTGTCATCTTACTTCCGCCCCGTCTCCATGTTGAAGTTATGCAGTCGAGTCAAGTAAGGTTCTATAAAATAAGTTTTGTAATTGTGCACAAGAATAAGTAATAAAGGAAGTGTTAACATTTTGGCATTTTATTGGCGTCCCACCCAGTAAGTACTTTAATAATTATAATAGATTAGCACTATCCTGAAACTTTTGTCTCTTCACTTAGTTCGCTTAACTTAGCTTCGAAGCTGTGGTTGAGGGGTGTCCAACGGGTAATAGTAGCTAGGTGAATCAAATATATTGAGCGAATTGCTCCTTCTTGAGTACAAAACTTAAAATCAGAATTCCCGGTTATCATTTGATAGTACTCGTAATCGATGTCTTAAGGATAAAAGATTTTCCGACACTCGATTTCTAATTCTATTGTACCGACTGCACCAGGTATTGGAAAATTATTTAAGCCTCCTCAGTTTTGGGGACAAGCTCTATTGGCTAGGAATTAATGTGCTAGCCCGAATCGATCAATAGATAATTTCTGAATCACTTAACCCAAAAAGTTAACAGCTCCAATTTTAAATTTGCTCTTGCTCAATCCCCATTATCACACAATTTATCTTCCATCAATTTTTTAAATGTGCTGCGTATCCTATTGATGCACACGTGCATATAAAATCTTTCTATTTATACGAGAAAAATAGGGCAACAAATAAAAGTATCACGATCTGGATGCAGATCGTATTGGTTGAAATAAAGCGATATTCCCACTATTTCGAGCGTCAATATAACTAATAAAACAACAATTTGTACGGCGCGCGGTGTTGGCGGCACCAAATTGCATTCCCTCGCCAGGAATGCTGGTATTTACCGTCAGTCGGTTCTCGCTAGTGGCTGCGATTGTCTTGCGATGCTTAGTTACTAACTATAGCGATCGTAGAATTCACTTAATTAATATTAGTCTAGGTTAAGTTATAATAGCTATAATATGTTCATTTAGTTATAGATCATGCACCTAAAACTTATCAGTATTATCGCTTGCTTCGACATTATTGAGCAACAATTAGTACGTATTTTCAACCATTTAGCGTTATGTAGCAGAAAATCATAAACATAAATATTCAAAATATAAATTTCTGAAAAAAATTCCATAGTTTTTTTTCCATAGCTGTTAGTTTGGTACTAAATAACATACTGGTATTGAGAGTAGTTGGAAAAAACAAAATAACTGCTCATTTGTGGAATCACGCAATAAAAAGTAAGATAATGCAGTGTGCAGTGTTAGTGCATTTTATCGTTTACGACGACTATTTGCGCCTACCTTAAATTTTTCACCATCACCCAGGGCTGACTGGTAGAGAATGCCATTAGGCATTAAGTTTTTGCCCTTGTATACCCTAGATTTAGGTGTTGCAAAAATTAAATATAACGGAGATTACGCCTGGTCGGTGGTGGTTCGGGAAATAATAACAACAGTGGGCGTTTACATCACTTTAGTCAGAAACTCATTTTAACACAGGTTTTACACTGGTTATAATTAAACACGCCATTAGAACTGATTGTCTTCAATTATCCGAGTAACAGCCAACAAATAATAGGGCACGACGGCCCAGTGGCCTCCCATCACCCCTTACAGCCACCCCAATGCCTCGCATAATCGTCTGATCCTGTTACTCGTCAATCTGATCTCACAATACAATTCACACGTCGCGTTCCGTCTTAAAAGTAACAACGTTCTTGTCTAGGCGTCCAGAATATTCGTTCGTCGCTCGCAAGTGAATAGCTTTCCTCTGTTCTCTCGTGGTGTCCAGTTGATGGTTGCCACAAGATGACCGCTCGTTTGACGTTCAACCAGAGTGACAATGACGTTTCACTCTTATAATCTTACTTCAACGATGACAGTAGTTAAACGCATAGTGTTGCCATCTTCACAATTCGAATACACATTTTATGATCTCCGACACGGCCATCGTGACGATCTCACCGTCCTCGGTGAGGCAGCAGGGGACCATCTGGAAAGGACATAACCTTCGCAAAGTAAATGTTTCCCACTCGGCCTCCCTGACCTCAAGCCTCAAGGCTTCATAATGAAAACATAATATGTAGCAGCCAGAACGGGATAAAATTACCAAGAACTACAATCTGATAACACGATCTAGCTTTAAAAAGAAAGGCTTCATGGCACTCAAAGATAATTTAGATTACAGTTACTTTTAATAAAATCAACTTTGCCATTAACTCGATAAGACACAATTTGAATTAAAAAGGTAATGAATTTTATCTCCATCATCGCCTGTTCGGCGGCATCGTTTACCTAACAACATTGCTTAACCAACGGCGTCACTTATCCAGTGGCATCACTTAACAAGCGACATCGCTTAATTAGCGACATCACTTATCCAGCGGCATCGCTTAACCAGCGGCATCGCTTAACCAGCGGCATCACTTAACCAGCGGCATCACTTAACCAGCGGCATCACTTAACCAGCGGCATCGCTTAACCAGCGGCATCGCTTAACCAGCGGCATCACTTAACCAGCGGCATCGCTTAACCAGCGGCATCGCTTAACCAGCGGCATCGCTTAACCAGCGGCATCGCTTAACCAGCGGCATCACTTAACCAGCGGCATCACTTAACCAGCGGCATCACTTAACCAGCGGCATCACTTAACCAGCGGCATCGCTTAACCAGCGGTATCATTTGATCAGCGACTGCTTACAGCTCCAAGTCATTCGCACGCCACTCACAGTCGTGGCCGCACTGCGGCGGGAAATCTAGTGCCCGTTCTTACGCCTACGCATGACTGGAGCCGCATGCTATCTGAGCGACTTGCATACCACTTACTACTCATCAAAACAATCAACAATACAATCGGTTCACTTACTGTGAAGATTTTAAGAAATTCTTAGTGTGTTATCCCGTCTGTCTTAAAGATTCTCAAAAACAATTCAACAAATCAGTAAAGGAATTATTATCTTTGCATGATACCTTTAAATGGCAAATAGGCATTCAATTCGCTCATTTCGCTCACCAAATTCTCTCTGTGGCCTTCATTACAAAAAAACGTCAAGTACACAAACTCAACAAGGAACAATTACTGTCAGTGAGCAGTAATCAAAATTAGCTACAAAAGTATCAATACAGATCACCTGTTATATCATGTCGCCATACAATCACCGACGATGCTCATCGTAAGCCACGGTACAAGGAGCCGCGATGCGCTCCCGTCAGTATCAACGAAATTAAAGACACGTAGTTGACGCCAGTCCTACTTATCTCGCATTGATGTAGTTTCTAGTCACCGTTTAGACATTCGCAGGTTACATGTCCATACAACTTACATTGTCACTTAGTTTACCTGAAACACACACAAAAAACAAAAGACAAAAACACGAAATGTCTAATTGTTATTTTTCTGAACTGAGGGTACACGATATCAAGATGTTTGAAAATTGAATATTCTTAATATCATTTACAGAACGCTTCTGGTGTCACAAAACTTGCACTGACTTTGAATAACTTTGTTAATCATAATTATGTTGAAAGATACTGTACAATGACTTTATAATACTTCGTTGAATCAAGCACAAATACAACGAAACGATTTGTAGTTTACGCAAACCACCATTCTAAATTCTAATCAGTTCTTTCTAATCAATCTTATTTTAAGGAAATCCTTGCATGTTCCAGGATTTCGAAGCACAATAGTTTTTACTTAAACAAGCTTAAACACAAATTCATGAAATCTTAACTTTGAACATTCTGTCAGGTGTTTTGACAGTTCAAGATGACGGCACCATTTACACTGCTTGACTTCCAGTGTATACCTATTACACAAAAACACTATCGAATTATCCAATCTTGTTAAGAATAATGAAAAAATATGCCATACCAAATCGCTGTCTTATAACCTCAAACCTTAATGATTATTTCGATACTTTGTATTCTAAATTTGAAATCCTTATTTTACATGCAGCGAGCATGTTTGTCCACTGTTTGTACATCATATCTGAAAAACCTGAAATGCAATGATTTTTTTTTTTTTTTTTGGTTTATTTGGTTTGTTGTCTTATGTTGTTTTGGTGTCTTGGATGCTATTACTCCCTCGGCCATCTCTGACAAACTGAACACGTCCTCGTGTTCTATGTTCAAATAGTAACGCACTCCGTTCCACCGTTCACTTCCACCATAATTAATTCTCGACTGAATATCAACATCTTGCGTGAGGCGAATATCTGGGGGTAGGTTCACATATTTTCTTTGTAAAATTCCACGGTTTTCATTTACTCGCGTTTACTGTCGTTACGATTCTCATTGCAACCAATTCATTTCAAATATCATCCGAACCACCGTCAGCCGTTATTGCCAACACAGCAGATATTCAGATTCCTTACGAGATTTTTGAGAACCGGTGAATAACTTTGTCTTGGTCACGGAACTCGCTGAAGTTCTTTCTTACTGGGGCTACTGTAGGTATTCCATCGTGCAATTATTCTCGTCAAGTTTCATTCGTGTCCATTCTCAAATACCTACATTAGTTTTCTCGAATTGTTTCGTCGTGTTTTCAATAATAAAACTCACTTATCGATGTTACACTCGCTGATGTACTTCTTCGTAAAACTTTTCGTAATGTTTTGCAAACCAACGTCAGGGTCTCGTTTGCCGGTCCGTAGGTATTGTCAGATAGCCTTTTCTTGGGGCTTGAGCTACATGCCACTTCTGATAACGGAGATTACGCCTGGTCGGTGGTGGTTCGGGAAATAATAACAACAGTGGGCGTTTACATCACTTTAGTCAGAAACTCATTTTAACACAGGTTTTACACTGGTTATAATTAAACACGCCATTAGAACTGATTGTCTTCAATTATCCGAGTAACAGCCAACAAATAATAGGGCACGACGGCCCAGTGGCCTCCCATCACCCCTTACAGCCACCCCAATGCCTCGCATAATCGTCTGATCCTGTTACTCGTCAATCTGATCTCACAATACAATTCACACGTCGCGTTCCGTCTTAAAAGTAACAACGTTCTTGTCTAGGCGTCCAGAATATTCGTTCGTCGCTCGCAAGTGAATAGCTTTCCTCTGTTCTCTCGTGGTGTCCAGTTGATGGTTGCCACAAGATGACCGCTCGTTTGACGTTCAACCAGAGTGACAATGACGTTTCACTCTTATAATCTTACTTCAACGATGACAGTAGTTAAACGCATAGTGTTGCCATCTTCACAATTCGAATACACATTTTATGATCTCCGACAAATAAATAAATAAATAAATAAAGGAACCGAATTTCCGAAAAGTTAAACAGATCAAAATCTCGAAAAAGGTGTGCATCCCTGTAATATTTTTACTGAGATAATTTATTGACAACTGGTAGGTCACCTTCCAAGTTCTCTTGCCTTTAAGTTTGTCGTACCAGTTTTGGACCACCCTCTATTTTTTTATTTATCTGTGTAGATAATGTCAAAAAAGGTTATTATTTTCTTTTTTTTTCAACCAGCACTCCAGGCTGCCAATTCTCATTTCGTAGAGATACATCTCTAACAGAGATATCTCTAAAAAACATGGCGGATCTCTAATTAAACCTAATTTCCTTATTCTCGGGATGTCACATTAGAGATATCTCTGAGCCTTTTCGTGCGACATGCAACGTATGGTCCGGAGCGTTCGAGATTGAAATGTCACGCGTTTTGACCAATCACGGCGTTGTAAAGCGCTCGGGATTGAAATGTTTGACCAATCACAGCGTCGTAAAGCGTCCTTTAGAGATATCTCTGAGCCTTTTCGTGCGACATGCAACGTATGGTCCGGAGCGTTCGAGATTGAAATGTCACGCGTTTTGACCAATCACGGCGTTGTAAAGCGTTCGGGATTGAAATGTCACGCGTTTTGACCAATCACGGCGTTGTAAAGCGTTTATTTTATATGTCTAATGGTAATGTCGAAAGATAAAATCTCGAATGTGCTCCAGAATAACTTTTTTGGATACATTCGAGATTTTGCCGACATGTCTCGTCGAGATTTAAAGATTAGTGATATGTCTAACTTCGAGATTATCTCTACAAAATGGGAATTGGGGGCCAGTAAATTCAAAGAATATTTAATTTGAAAGTGTCGCATTGGCCCGGAGTATCTGTTATCCTAGTCGATTTCCGAGACCTGTATGTAACGGACAATTGTACGCAACAACTGTAGTAGCAACAGGAAACCATTCCCACGGGACGCGTGATTGGCCTGCCGGGATTGGATCGAGTGCGATCGTGGATAACAACTGACGAGGTCTCCGCTACGTTGAAACCTTTATGTCAGATGTTTTGTTCAAAGAAAATGAGCGTTTTAACGTAGGTATGCTATTGGAGGTGCTCTGATTAATTAGTCGTTTGACTGGTGGGCGTTTCACTAATCATAATCCATGGTAGAAAGGTGATCTTGTAAGTGAATTGTTGAAAATCAAAATTTACGCTTTATAGCAACAAGAGTTTAAGTAGACGAGTCAAAAACGATAATTATGGCTATAACTGAAAATATAACTATCAAAAACTAATAACTGAAGTGGAAGAGTCAAAAGATAATAATAGCATTATATGTAATAATGCTACGGGAAAAATTTAACTCAGAACATCTCGTCTAGTCGAATCTAGTCTAGGACCTACTCTAGTCTAGGATAATGGACATATTTCATATGATAAGTATCCGAAAAAGCACAATTTATACGCTTTTAAAAAAGCTTTTAAATTGTGTTGGTGCTATTGAGCACTTGTCTGGAGCCAACAATGAGCATAGCATAGTATCAGGTCACCATTTTTATGATAGAAAAGCATTGGCACAGAAATAAACGTTTTTCTTTTTTCTTTCTTTCTTTCTTTCTTCATTGTCATCGAAACCAAATCAATTTGTGACAACTCCGTAAAGTCCAGTTTATACGTAGTAAGTAGCAAAATTTTAAGTGAATAACTTTTCGTGCACGTCCAAACTTAATAATTTAGTAAAGATCTTAAGTTCATACAATTCTTCACAACCTACTTAATTACTTATGCATTTTACAAAATTTTATTATACTTAAAATAAAAATTGCCTGTCCAAACGTGTTAAGTAATAAGCTCCGCCCACCTACTTAACAGAAAAATAGACAAATTTATAAATTACTTGTTTGCTTGCGTACTTAATTTTAATTACTAAATTGTCCGTTTACACATATTAATTTAGTTAAAATTTAGTTATCTACTTCATACGTGTAAACCGAACATAAGATGAGAGGTATTTAGCTAGCAGCTAGCAGTTGTAATTCAGCTTGTAAGATTTGACCCATACATTACATGCTAACAAAGTAATTAACAAAACAAGATAAATAAAAGCATGTAATAATTATGAACTTAGTTATTTGATGTCGGGCGACTCAGAAATATGGATTACATTCACCATACTTACTCTAAGTTAAATGTCACAATATTTGGGTATTCTAAGTTGTATGGGTGATTGTAGTATCAAACTTGTTGAAACTGTTATACAATAATAAACAAAGTCCTTTAGTTCTATGGGTTGGATTGCCTTATCAC
Source organism: Thymelicus lineola (assembly GCA_963932265.1). NCBI lineage: Eukaryota > Metazoa > Arthropoda > Insecta > Lepidoptera > Hesperiidae > Thymelicus > Thymelicus lineola. Next base: position 1,905,582 of record OZ010699.1, on the reverse strand, counting down.
CAATAAACACTAAATCAGTACGGCGAAACATTGCTTTACACACAAAGGATAAAATTAGATATCCGCATACAATCGAGTATGTAATGTTGTGTGTGTTTCTATTAACATTTCGTTACATTACACTTGACAAGTTATTTGGTTTGACTTGTCACAAAACCAGTAGACTAACATTGTACAATACTTGTTACAAAGTTAGACGACTTTATAGTCAAATCGACGCAGCAGCAACACGTAAGCCAAATAACAGAACGGAGTAAAATAAATGTACATAGTAACAAGGTACATATCCCAGCGGAATGCGTCACTGCAGCAGCAGGATATGGTTTTACTGCAAACTGGTGCTCAGTTTAATTTCTTGTTTTATCCGGTTTTTGTTTTACACATTTTGCGTGTGCTTTCAATTTTATATTTAGGTGGCTGGTATCGAACCCTTGCGGCCTTGGTATCGGCCGTTATTACAGAATATGATTGAAGAATTGAATTGTATTTCTGATTAAATAGAGGTGAAGCACTGTTGGTTATATTTATTTATTTATTTATTTATTCTTTTGCAACACCTTAAACTAGAGGTTACAAGGGCGAACTTAATGCCTATACGTATAGGTATTCAAAAAAAATATTTCTTTTTTCTTTCCTTAAAATATTCTCTGTTTACCTACCAGTTACGTAATTTTCTTGATGAGGTGTTCATTAAATAGAAGGCAGGTATTAAAGTAAGAAATATTCTTTAAAATAACCTCGCGTCTTAAAAAAATTCTTAAAAGTATATCTAGGTACACGATAAACCCATAATTCTGCTTCGCGACTGGCAGTCTAGTAACATATTACAATAAATAACAGCATTTCCAATTAATTTGTGTAGAAAAAATAACTTTATGCACCGGTAATAACATTACAATTGGTACTTAAGTGATGTCTTTTGACGAAATTGCCAGTAGGTATATACTGTATGTTTTACCCATTTCACTTCAAGTATTATTACGAAATAACCCATAAAGCTTGCTTTATCTTTTTAATGCCGAAGAAAATGGCCATATAGTATTACTGTTAAAGAACAAGTCAATTTTGGCGAAGTATGAAAAAAGCGCCACGGTTCGTTGTTTCGTTAGGACGTTATGTTGGTTTTCTCCGATAAACTTTATGGTTGTTGGTCTTTTTATTTTTTCCTCAGATAATCTTGGTGTATTTCTTAAATATAATTATATTTTTTTAGTACCGATACGTCTACTTTTATTAAAGAAAGTATTTTTATTAAAGAATGAATTAATCTTGTCTGTTAATTAACTAATGCGTATAAGTACGAATATTACTACAATTCATATTTATTTTACTGGAATTATTAAAAAAAAACACGTGAAGATTATTGTATTTGTATTTTATCACCAAAGCGGTCATGTCAAATCAAATCAAAATCAAAAATCCTTTATTATTCCAGAAATTTTACATTTTATTACAATGATGTGGGATCTTTCCATTTAAGTAATGTAAGAGAATGTAAGAGGTCATGTAACGCTAATTTAAGTTTAAATTGTTTGATTACTATAATTTTTATATTAATTTATACAATATTCAGTCCTCTAAACAGAATCAGTATGCTGAAAATTTTATAACACAGTAAATATCATATTACAAATTAATTCCATTGGGACAGAGGACAATGGCGCGCAATGTGGAACTAAATCCTCTGTCCAAATTTTATACATATTCATTGCTAGAGTTTTATAATAAAGCAGCGTGGACTTCTGTTTTCAAAAAAATTCACAACGGAACAATGAGAAATGAAGCGAAAATGGAACCAAATGCGTGGTTCATATTTCGTGCCATTGAATAATAATATTGTCGGTTGATTTAGTTTACTTGTTCAGAGTAAACAAGCATGGTGGATTCTACAGGGTGTCTCAAAAATTACGCAAGATTGTATGTCACATTAATGTCATTCCTATAATTCAACGTTCTTAGTTTGTGACCACAAAACTCGAAAAGCAGTTGTTCCAAATGCACTTCTTCAGACAGGACGTCTTAACATAACACAGAAGACATAACAGTACATTATAATTAGGCTTGCCAGATTTGACCCACAGAAGCTGGGGAAGCTGGCTAAATAGAGTTTATAAATAATAATAATACCTTACATACAAATGCTGAGATGAGCGTCCAATAAGCTCAGGAATATACAACAAAGCATTTGGACGTAAAGTCCGGTCGCGCGTGGCTCGGTGCTGCGTGGCGCCGACAACTGCACTCTCTATGTTTTGCCGGGGAACGTGTTCAGCCGGAAACAGCTGTTGTATCCGACATCCGATAGACGCGTTATACGTTCTTTATGGAGGATATGGAGGAAAAAACTATAATATATAACGTGCAAACAGGTACCACACTTAAGATAGAAACATTTATTTATTTATTTAAAATTTATGTCACCTTATAAAAAAGGATGAACAAAGATTATAGACATAACAAACATTATAGATAAGTGCAGTATATTTCACATTGTGAGAGGAGAATAGTAAAACCTGATAATTACTATTCACAATAAAGGCATTTGTGGCATTCCCAAGAGGAAGAGGGAGACAGGCAAGCCCACACCGTTTAGTTAAAACTGTTAAAAGTAACATGACATTGATTTTAAGGCGGTACAAAGTTCGCCGGGACATCTAGTATTTATAAAATTTTACATTAAGAGAGCCCACATCTCTCTGCAATCTTAGCGGTTCTACTTCCAAATCATCTGTGAGCTCGGGATCTTCAACTGAGCCAAATACGCCGTCGGAATCTGTTAAATTGATCCACTTGGCTAGATGGGATTTCGGCCTAAAGGCCAGGCTCCATATGCCTAGTACTTGTCCTTTACAGAGCATCAACCTGTGCTCAGGCGTGAAGTACCACTTAGCTAATTTGAGCATTCCTAACTCCTTTGAGACTAGTTACGTATTCTTACTTACGTATTCTTGAAACTGAACTTCAATCGAAATTATCACCTAAGATCATCATGAATATAAATGTTATTCGATGTAGAGGTGTTAAAAGAATGAGTAGAAATGATTTGGATTCTCCGTACTTCCGTAAGTCTTTTCATATAGTACAAAACACTCAAAGAACTAGAAATAGGGTGTCCGAGGCTCAAACCGACAAATAGTTTTCCGGTCATAAAAAACATATACCTTCGTAACTCAACCTAGCTACAAAGCTTTTTATGCTTGAAAACTCTCCAGTTGACCTATTTCGGGGCCCATTAGCCCTATTTCCAAGGAAAAATCACGGCACACATGCGCTAAGGAATAATGAATGCAGCCATCAACCACACATGCACTTCCCTTCAAATTCAGCTAGTTTGTAGGAACCGTAGTAACTAACTTCGAGCGTTCAAAACGTTTAAAAGAAAGGTTTTTTATTTCCACTACTTTCACTTTTGCATGGCTTTAAATTTCTTACTCCACAATAAGACAACGATCTTTTTATTCTAAATGTTAATCTTAAATTATTATATTACGAGGCCATTGACTCAGCAATGTTCATAAACCACCAACCACCATAGCACTTTTTCACAAATTTTAATAGCTGGATCATGAATGGTTCATTTTAATAGCTAATCATGAATGCATTTCCGGGCAAAAAATAAGAGAGGAGAGAAAAGAACTGGTTCCTAAGCTCTGTACTGGCTGATTCAAGCAACACGGGGAGTATATAAAGTTATCACAGAATAGATAAAAATATTTTAAAATGTAAGTCAACAGTCTCGACAGACATCAAGTTGTTGAAGTCAGTATTCGTTTACAAGTTACGACGCCCTCGGGAGGGGACGGGCTGACTTAATATTTTCTGGTACGACACAGAATTGAAAATTGTACTTCTGAACAAACTGTGATTTTTGGAATAACGTTAGAAAAAATTAATACCTATAATGTTGTACGAAATAGCACCTACAATGCGTGTAATCAAAAAATCAATCTGATTTATTTAAAGGAATTTGTTTAGACTCGCAGCAAGAGGAAAAACATGAGGCATAACGTATTATCGTGTATAACGCAATGAACTAATATACTATATTCGTTCACTGGTATTACGTCTATTATGTTTCATGAGTAGTAAGTATATGACTGAAAAGAGGGACAAAAGTTGAGTAGATATAGAGGTTATAATGGAAGGAAAGGAGTTGGAAAGAATAGAGGGAGTAAGATAATGAGAGTAGAGTAGAACTATAAACGCAAAATGTTTTTTGGAGAGGCAGTAATGCAGTGATTCTGCTTCCTTATTAGCCAGCCACGATATTATTACAGAACAACAACAAAGACTACCAAGAGCTAAACATGAAAAAGATTTCGTGTTTCAAACAAGACAAACCGATAAGAAGATAAAACCATACAACCTATTGTTAGTACATCTAACAACGACAAGGAGATTCGACAGCAATCCTATTACCGACGCACCGTTGCCAATTACGGTTCCTTACTCTCTAAGTATTATAATAAAGTAAATAAATAAGTACTTAAGCTCATTGAATCCTTCGCAAGCAAGCCACAAAGGTAACTCCTTAATGAGAACATTTCAACAATAATAACTCTCGGTATTACATATTACTTACTAGAGGACTTTAGGAAAATTATTACTTTAATAAAATTTAATTATTTTCTTCACTGATATGAAGTTAACTGGTAGGAATTTGGCAAGTTAATATGACCAACAAGAAGAAATTTACTACAAAGATACAACTTGCTTTGTTTTGAAGGAATCATTAAATTTTAGAGTAAGTAAATAAAGAAATAAAAATTTACATGATTGAGAAACCGGACTGCATCAAAAGCCAATTCAAAAACGTCAACTTCGTTGATTTAGGTACATTCGCATACGCGTTGGACTTTATCAGATGATTCCACTTGACATCACATTGGTGCCATTTTTAGAACCCCGTGGAATTAGGTACCTTTACCTTAGATAGGTACTAATTATCTTTACGAGGATAAGCTCCGTTAACGCTAGAAACAATATGAGAAGTTAATATTCGATTATTCCCTGAGTAATCTGTAAGATACGAACTGGCTTATTATAAGTACATACGCTTCGTTAAATTGTAAATAGGAATCAATATTTGAGCAATAAGGTGTAAATTCAATAGAACATGGTTCGAAATCCATGGAAACTTCATCAATGTTTTCGACTTGTATTTGGTTGCTAGTTTCATAGTAGTGTCCATATCTGTTTGCAGAATAGACTGCAATTTCTAGTTACAGATATTTCATATTTGACAACAGTCATTCAACACCAGGTGGATTTAATGGGAATTTTATCCTTCAGTTATATTGTATTTTTATCGTATTTTTATTGTATATAAATATGTTTAGGGTTACAAACAGCACATACAGCTATTTTATCAATAAGTTGTTCAACAATAAAAGATTACTAATTATATTCCAGATGAGTAGATACATAACTCTAACATCAAATCCCCAGTTCTCAAATTAGTGAGGTCAAAAGTTACGTTCTTCGGATCTGTATACGGATAGAAACTAATTTAGTTTTTATTTTTATTTTGATGAAGAGGATTAAATTAAGACTAGCTATTGTATGAGCAGCAGTACTACTACTACTAGCAATATGGCGGTCACCAAACACCAGGCGAATAAAACAAAGGCGCACTTCCCTAACATAATTATAAAAGGTTCAAATAGTAAAAAGGTACGTCAAAAGTGTATACTTTATTTTTAATAAATCTCATGGGGTTATATGGCGTTACTAAGTTAGATGTTAGAAGCGCTCACTGCCCTGCGGCTTGCGTCGATCTCAAGTGATTGACAAAGTTAAGCAACAGCGGGCGCGGTCGGTAGTTGGATGGGAGACACCTAGTGGCAAAAATTCTTAAGCGTTTCCGTGCTTCGGAGAGCACGTAAAGCCGTCGGTCCCGGTTGTTATCATATGATAGCAGTCGTTAAGCCATGTCGGAAGCCCTCGGGCGGTTTGAAAACTTCCGACACTCGGGTTGGCCACTAACCCCTTCATAAATCCGCACTGGAGCAGCGTGGTGGAGTATGCTCTAGGCCTCCTCAAGAGGAAAGACCCGAGCCCAGTAGTGGGCCATTAATGGGTTGAAGCCAGTTAGATGTTTAATTAAATTATTAAAACAATATTAGTTTTTTTCTGAATATAGTCATGCTTCGGCAATGTCTCCTGTCTGTGAAAGATCTTAATCGGTTATGTTCATGTATAATCCAAACTTTAAATGTTTCGGATATGTCTTTCGGTTCCGATATAGTAAGTCCATAACATCCCTTCTATAGACGGCAGTTCTGAGACTGGTTTAAAGGACCCCGCACTAATTGTTTGGAAATTGTGTTTCAGCGGATTGGTCTGAATTTTTGTTATGTTGTAGCCCTAACCGTACTGATCAAAAGTCTTAATGGGCACGACCCCCGCAAATGCGTATTTTGTCCTCCAGGGGGCACTTTCCCCCCAAAGTCTATTTATTCTATTTCTTCGGAATCATTCTGAATTTTTAGTATGTTTTAGTCCTAATCATGCCAAACAAGAGTCCCAATGGGCACAACCCCCCCAAATGCGTATTTTGTCCTCCGGGGGGCATTTTCCCCCCAAAGTCTACTTATTCGATTTCTGCGGAATCATTCTGAATTTTTGAAGTGAAACTTCTTTAGAACCGTTAGTGATTTGAAACCGGATGCAACGGAAAAACGACAGGTAAGATAATATAACCGCTAATTTCGTATTTCAATTTAAGTTGTCCGTAGCCCAATGGTCAGGACGTAGACACACAATGCTGATGCCATGATGATGCGCAGGTTCGCGTCTCAGAATATTTCTTTTTTTTTAGTTTTATTTTTTTTTAGTTTTATTTTTTTTTGTTTTATTTTTTACTGTTTTTAAATACTTTCAAATGCTCTTTTAAATATTTTCAAAGAATTTATCAACAAAAAATAAGAATTTCATTCTTTCATTCTGTAGATCGACCAGCCGATTATACAGACAGTAAAAATGCTAAGTTGTATTCATAGATGGCGTGAGGAGTAAGATAGAACATTCGTTTTATTGCTAGATAGATTTTTAAAAAGTGCTAAGTTGTATTCATAGATGGCGCTTCGATTTATTGCTTTAAGATTCGATTAGAAATAGAATTATTTATAAAATACTGTAATATACATGTTTTATGTATAACGGAACATTGGTTACCAAGCACTCAAAATCTTGTCAGTATAGGTAATTATAAATTGTCAAGTGCATTCTGTAGAGAGACTGCAATTCATGGTGGATCACTAATATTAGTGCACAACAATATGTCTTGTAAAGATCGTAAAGACATTGTTAGTCTTTCTATTGAGCGCACTATTGAACTGGCCTGTGTGGAACTGGAGCGGTTTGTTATAGTTTGCGCGTATCGACCCCCCTCTGGTGATTTTACTATTTTTGAAGATACATTGGAGGATGTACTTAAACGGTTATGTGTTTCTAGAAAAGGATTAGTCAAAGTCAAAGTCAAAGTCAAAGTCAAAATATTTTATTCATATAGGTATCATTGATACACTTATGCACGTCATTTTTTGGCTTTTCGGAAGGTGCTTTGTCATGGAGGAGAAGAAAAGCCTAAAGAAACTCCTCAGCACATCTTTTAAAAAAAATATTACAAAAAAGATATTATCATACAAAAGTTTACTATTCTGAGTGGAACTGGTTGCAGAGCTAATCATTTCCATGCGTCTTTGTCATTTAAATACTCGTTTACACTATAATATCCCTTGCCTAACAATTGTGTTTTTACACGTTTTTTGAAAGATTCTATTGGCAAGTCACGTATTATTTTTGGGATTTTATTATAGAAATGTACACCAAGCCCTATGAAAGATCGTTGCACTTTACTTAGGCGGAACGAAGGCGTAATTAATTGATACATTCTTTTTGTTTGGCGATTATTAATATCAAAATTTTGTTTATACGCGTTTATATTCTTCCTTATAAAAACTACATTATTGAAGATATACTGGGAAGCTACTGTAAGTATACCTATTACCTTGAACTTTTCACGCAAAGTATATAAGTGATATGTATGTATGACTTCAACGTAGACATTTTATCAGATAGTACTATGGCTACTAGGCTACTAAGTTTGTTTAAATGCTTTAATTTAAATCCATTATTCAATGAGCCAACCAGAATAACTGAAACTACAGCTACTTGTTTAGATAATATCTTTTGCAATTGTGAGATTTTAAATAAAGAGATATTCAGTAAGTTGAAGTCAGACCACTGCGGACAAAAAATTTCGTTGTATAATTCAATCACTAAGAAAAACCAAATAATAAAATGTAGACCAATAACTAAAAATAAGATTTCAACTTTTAAAGAAAAAATCCACTCGGAAATGCAAACGCAGTTAACATTACAACAAAGAGATCCAATAAAACTATATAACACATTGTCTAATAACATAAATAACGAATTTAATAAAATATTCAAGTTTAAGTATGTAGATCTAGCTAAAAATAGTAAATTTAGTGATTGGGCTACTGTAGGTATTTATAAAAGTAGGAACAGGATGTATGACCTTTACGCCGAGAAACAATACAATTTTTCTCCAACTTTCCAGGAGCACGTGAGAAATTATTCTAAAATATTTAAAATTGTTTGTATTCAGGCGAAATCAATGTACAGTCACGAGCATAAATATATGACTATGGACACGTCAGCAATAATATCTGCCCAAGAATGCGTTCAATAATATCTGTCTGCACGGACGCAACAAAAGTATCTGATATTCATAGACAGCATATTATAGTGACGACAAAATTATCTGATAAAAAAGTGCATCAAAAAATTGTGACAACCGCCCAAAGCAAAAATATGTGACGACATTTATAGTCACAAAATAATGTGATCACTCTTAGAGTGCAAATATATGTTTGCCGTTTACTAATTCTACATTTCTGTAAGCATTTGCATTGGTTCCTCAATCATAATAATTATGCATAAATATATGACGTTCAATAGTTGGCAAAAATATCTGACGATCTTTTATTTTTTATACTTTTGGAACGAAGTTCCTTATCGCGCGTTGTGAAAGGGGGCTAGACGGAAAATTTCGACACTTTTTGATTTTACGAATGACAACACTTTTTTTGAAGTGATTCACAGAGTTTTACAGAGATGGCGCTGTACAATAGCTTTTTATTTTACACGCTTTATATTAGCTTCCCCTGTATGTTTGTTTGTCTGTTTATTTGTAACTTCTCTTTGGACTTGATTTTGACCCACTTCAAACGGTCAAATTTCTTTCAAACTTCGTAGAATTATCGAGGATCGATGAAGGTTCAATATTTAAAGAAAAAAAAAGAAAGAAAGAAAAACCTAACTACATGCTTTAATTAGCTTTAAATGGTCAGATTTCTTTCAAACTTCGTAGACTTATCGAGGACCGATGACAATTCAATACTTAAAGAAAAAAAGAAAGAAAGAAAGAAAGAAAAACCTAATTACACGCTTTGATTAGCTTTAAACGGTCAGATTCCTTCAAACTTCGTAGACTTATCGAGAACCGATGACAATTCAATATTTAAAGAAAAAAAGAAAGAAAGAAAGAAAGGAAAACCTAATTACACGCTTTAATTAGCTTTAACTGGTCAGATTTCTTTCAAACTTCGTATACTTATCGAGGACCGATGACAATTCAATATTTAAAGAAAAAAAGAAAGAAAGAAAAAAAAAACCTAAATTTCATTTCACGAAATCAAACAAAAAAATTAAAAAATAAATAATAGTTTAAAAAAACTAAAAAACACGCTTTTATAGAAAATCCAAGTAAAAAAAATAGACAATAAATTTGAATTAAGCGTGGGTGTTTAATTAAAGCGTGGGGTGCTTTTTAATATATTATCAAAATGATAATCCTTCTACTCATTGAGACCATGCACCTCACGCTTTTATTACAATTACACGATTCTTAATTCAAATTTAATTTCTATTTTTTTTAGTTGGGTTTTCTATAAAAGCGTGTTTTTTAGTTTTTTTAAACTATTATTTATTTAGGTAATTAAAAAACAGTTTGTTTTTGATTATTTTATTAACCAACGAAAAAAAAGGAGGAGGTTCTCAATTTGACACGCATATTTTTTTAATGTATAATGACGCAGCAATCGGCACCGGGTGGTCCGATTCTGATGATTTTTTTTTAATGGATAGGATATGTCTTGAAGTTGCTGTTATTTTTTTTTTTTTAATTTTATTCCTACCCTAAGGTACGAAAATAGGGGATAATTGATTGTTCACCCACGGAATTTTTACCCGTTATCCCAATAATTTTGTACTGGAAGATCCGATTTCGACGATTCTTTTTTTATTGGATAGGTAGTGTATGTATAATAGCAAAAAAGCAAAGCAACAACCCATAATTGTCCCACTGCTGGGCTCGGGGTCTCCTCTCACAATGTGAGGGGTACAGGCCATAGTCTACCACGCTGGCCAAGTGCGGATTGGTAGACTTCACACACCTTTGAGAACATTATGGAGAACTCTCAGGTGTGCAGGTTTCCTCACGATGTTTTCCTTCACCGAAGCAAGTGATAATTAACTTGTAATACGCACATAATATTTGAAAATTAGAGGTGCGTGCCAGGATTTGAACCCGGGCCCCCGCGTTCAGGAGATCAACGTTCTAACCAATAGGCTATCACTGCTACTCATAACTACGCTACGCATAACTTCAAGGTATACGTGTATGTATACCTTGAAGTTATTCTCATTAAAATTTGGAAACAAAATTTTACCCCTAAAGGTATAACAATAGGGGATGATTGATATTTCATCTACTACTTTTTTACGTGGTAACTGAATCTACCACCCATTACTTATAACTTATATGTAACTGACTGTATACAGTACACATGATACATATTGGAAATTACCCCCAATATTTATAATTAATACTAGGTGACCCGGCAAACTTTGGACCACCTAATAACTCCACCCTCTCCCTCCCCTGTCCCTCTCCCTCAACTGCCAGTTATAAAATAAAAAAGTAAGATATGTTCCTAAGGTTACATTAGAAAGTTATATAATAATTATGGTCCTAAGTTTTCAGAGATCGAACCTTATACTACAGCTATGAAACAGACAAATTTCTGAACGCACCTATAAATATTTGACGACCAAATGACAATTTGACAAAACGCATCAAATGTTTCACAGCTAGGAACATTTTGTATTGGAAAATTAAATTGTCGTTTTTAGTAATTCTATTACTTATTATTTATGTTTCTCACCGTTTAAACATTCCCTGAAGTTCTACAAATATTTCAAGATCAAAATTAGCCAAATCAGTCAAGTCAAACTCCGAGTTTTAGCGAGACAAACGAACAGCAATTGATTTATATATGTATATAGATTAAAAATTTTTATAACAACTAAAAATTAAAAAAAATATTACTTTTTAACAAAAATATACCCAGCGAAAAAATTGACTAAAATAAACCATTTAGTATTATAAATTAAGATCCTAAATTAATAGTAAATAAATAATTTTGATGAAAAAACAAACTGTTGCCGTTATTTTACGCTCCATGTAATTAATGTTGTCTGTTTGGCATGGTCTCAAAATTATTTATTTACTGTTTATTTAGGATCATAATTTATAATACTAAATGGTTTATTTGATTTTTCGCTTCTGAGTTTTTTTTCGTTGGTTTAATTTTTTTGTTAAAAAGTAATTATTTCAATCAAATCACTCGAGCCATGATAAATAACTTCATAAATGTAGTCAAAACAGTTCACCAAACATTCACAAACAAAAATCTCAAATGTAACACCGCGGCGAGTGGATAAAAAAGAAACTACTCACTAAGATATTTTTACCAATTATTGAACGTCATATATATTTATGCCTAATAATTATGATTGAGGAATCAATGCAAATGCTTACAATCTTAATGGGTATTTTATCTCTTATCCACTCGATTACAGGATGCACCGGATTAGAAAGGGTCCGGATTACCGCGGGTCCACGGATAAGGTACTAAAAATGTGAATTTTAATTAAATTAAACGTTTTCCTTAAATTTGCCGTATGTCATTACTTCCCAGAATTTTATCCTTTTCAATGACACTATCGAATGGTGTAATAATACAGGGTGTGTTTTTTTCAAAATCAATGGGTTCGATTCCTAGCTAGGAATATTTATTTTTCAAAAATGTAATGATGTAGTTTTAGTTTTAATCAAAATCGGTCTTGAGACTCCTTTAAGCATTTTTCGATATTCCTTATAGTTTCGGATTTGACCATCCTTGCACACTTGAAAAATTCACCCTGTATATCCTAAACTGTCACTTAAAATCAAAAATGATGAATGAACCTAAAAATCATTTTTGATTACCTATTTAACGATACCCCACTTGACGTAGTTCGTCAAATTTTGTTTTTTTTTTTCATTTAGATAATTATGGTGTCTGGTTGTCCCTGTTTATTGTCATGACTTTAGTGACACTCGCAAGGTTAAGGCGAATCGATTGATGTAAGAATCATCAAAATTGGTCAACCCGTTTGGTCTCTACAACGCGACGCCACATAGGAACATACATAGACTGATAAACACATTACCCTGCTTTGCATCGCGCAGTCGGGTAAAAAGCATAAAAATAAAAGATTTACGTCAGATATTTTTGCCAACTATTGAACGTCATATATTTATGCATAATTATGATTGAGGATTCAATGTAAATGCTTACAGAAACGTAGAATTAGACGGCAAACATATATTTGCACTCCGAGGGTGATCACATTATTTTGTGACTAATGTCGTCACATATTTTTGTTTTGGGTGGTTGTCACAATTATTTGATGTACTTTTTTATCAGATAATTTTGTCGTCACTTTAATATGCTGTCTATGAATATCAGATATTTTTGTTGCGTCCGTGCAGCAGATATTATTGAACGCATTCTTGGGCAGATATTATTGCTGACGTGTCAATAGTAATATATTTATGCTCGTGACTGTACATAAAGAACAAAATTATTAATTCGGATAACAAGATAAAAACCACTTGGAATATAATTAACAGTGAGAACGGTAACGCAAAGTTCTGTGATTTCAATTACGAATTATTGATTAATAATAATATAATCAGTGCTGATAAAGACGTGGCAAGCGAATTTGAAAATCACTTCCGTAATATTCCTATAACATTAACCAGTTCACTAGCTTCTTCACCGACGGAAGCACTTTCTATATTAAAAAATCATATTAATGAATGTAATATTTTATTTGAATTTCAACATATAACCGCTAGAGACTTAATTAAGGCCTTTCAGTCTCTAAAGGTAAAGAATACGGGTGATTTGTGGGGCATCTCGGTGAAAATAATACAGCATATTATAGGTATTATAGCTCCATATTTGGTCGTAGTTTTTAATAAATGTATAGATCTAGGTATCTTTCCAGATCTTATGAAATGCAGCAAAATCATTCCACTTTTTAAACAGGTGAAAAAACTGATCTTAATAACTATAGACCAGTTTCTGTTTTACCAACCCTTAGTAAGATTTTCGAAAAGATAATATTGAATCAAATGCTAACCCATTTCAACAATAATAAATTATTACATCCTGAGCAATACGGTTTCACTAAAGGCCGTAGTACAACCGATGCCGGGGCTAGGCTATTAAAGCATATATTTGAAGCATGGGAGGCGTCACATAATGCCATAGGAGTATTTTGTGCACGAAACATTGCTGTTTAAACTTGGCCACTATGGTATAAAAAACAAGGCCCTTAGCTTGATCGCGTCTTATTTGAGTAATAGAATACAAAAAGTCAGCATAAACGATATTAAGTCATCGGGGTCACCGGCTGTGATGGGTGTACCGCAGGGCTCGATCTTGGGTCCGTTTCTTTTTCTGATATACATTAACGATTTACCACATTATGTAAAGAACCAAGCGGATATTGTACTATTTGCTGATGATACATCACTAATATTTAAGTGTGAAAGGAATAAAGTAAATTTCGACGACGTAAATAGTGCTCTTTCGCATGTATCGCGTTGGTTCACTATCAATAATTTACTATTAAATGCAAAAAAAAACGAAATGTATAGAGTTTGTGCTACCTAATGTTAAAAAAGTCAGCAAATCTCTTAAACTAAATAACGAAACATTGCATATGGAGGAATCGACGGTCTTTTTAGGGGTGACCTTAGATAGTAAACTTCAATGGGGCCCACATATAACAAATCTCGCGACAAAACTCGGTAGGGCTGCTTTTGCTGTTAGGAAAATAAGGCAGTATACAGACGTCGAAATTGCTAGGATGACTTATGTCTTATGCCATCTTGCTGTGGGGCAAAGCAGCCAATATAAAACAAATTTTCATACTCCAGAAACGGGCAGTTAGGGCTATTTATAAACTTAGGTCTCGGGAATCTTTGCGTGAAAAGTTCAAGGAAATAGGTATACTTACAGTAGCTTCCCAGTATATCTTTAACAATGTAGTTTTTATACGGAAGAATATAAACGCGTATAAACAAAATTTTGATATTAATAATCGCCATACGAAAAGAATGCATCAATTAGTTACGCCTTCGTTCCGCCTAAGTAAAGTGCAGCGATCTTTCATAGGGCTTGGTATACATTTTTATAATAAAATCCCAAAATTAATACGTGACTTGCCAATAGAAACTTTCAAAAAACGTGTAAAGACACAATTGTTAGGCAAGGGATATTATAGTGTAGACGAGTATTTAAATGACAAAGACGCATGGAAATGACCAGCTTTGCAACCAGTTCCGCTCAGAATAGTAAATACTTTTGTATTATTATCTTTTTTTTGTAATATTTTTTAAAGGAGGTGCTGAGGAGTTTCTTTAGGCTTTTCTTCTCCTCCACGATAAAGCACCTTCCGAAAAGCCAAAAAATGACGTGCATAAGTGTATCAGTGATACCTATATGAATAAAATATTTTGACTTTGACTTTGACTTTGATTTATTGCTTTTTCATATCATTATCTTGAAACCAAAATTTTGGAAAGTTTCACTTCTACCACGTGTGAATTGCACACATTTTCTTTTTTAGTATATTGTAGTCCTAATCATGCCAAACAAGAGTCCCAATAGACACGACCCCCCATATTGCGTGTGTTCTTCTTCCGGGGGCGCTAACCCCCCCCCCCCATCATGCTCTATTTATTTGATTTTAGCGGAATACTTCTGAATTTTTAGTATGTTGTAGTTCTAACCGTGGCAATCAAGAGTCCCTATAGGAACGAACCGTATTCCGTAGGAATATTTCCGCCAACTGGAGAAAGAAAAACCCCCCGAAGCTAATTCATTTAAAACCTACATTTTTTCAGTAACTTTCTGAGCGTTTTTTTCGCAAGGGGCAACCTCCCCCTACCAAGTTCATTCATGTGATATCAGTGGAATCGTTCCGAATTCTTAAGTATGTTGTAGGCCTCACTAATGCAATGTAAATCCCTAATGGGCACGATCTCTTAACTGCATATATTTATTCAGAAATCCTAAAAGTCCTTAATGCCCTGTTTTTCGTGTGAACTTAAACATTTTTCTTCATACTCAAAATCCAGATCTTGTTGTTTAAGATTTTTAGTGTTATTAAAGTTTTGGGGGGTTTTTCTTTCTCCAGATGGCGGAAATACGCCTACGGAATACGGTTCGTTCCTATAAGAACTCTTGATTGGCACGGTTAGACTACAACATACCAAAAATTCAGAATTATTCCGCTAAAATCAAATAAATAGAACATGGGGGGGGGGGGGTTAGCGCCCCCGGAAGGAGAACACACGCAATATGGGGGGGTCGTGCCTATTGGGACTCTTGTTTGGCACAATATACTAAAAATTCAGAATGATTCCGCAGAAATCGAATACCTAAATAGACTTTGGGGGGAAAGTGCCCCCTGGAGGACAAAATACGCATTTAGGGGGGGTTGTGTCCATTGGGACTCTTGTTTGGCATGATTAGGACTACAACATACTAAAAATTCAGAATGATTTCGCAGAAATCGAATGAATAGACTTTGGGGGAAAGTGCCCCCTGGAGGACAAAATACGCATTTGGGGGGGTCGTGCCCATTGGGACTTTTGATCAGTACGGCTAGGGCTACAACATACCAAAAATTCAGACCAATCCGCTGAAACACAATTTTCAAACAATTAGTGCGGGGTCCTTTTGCTTAGCTTGTTTATTGCCCAAGCTCTCGAGTGCCATTGTGATTTATTCGCAAAAGTTATTATTTTGGAACTTGAATCTTTGAGGCATGGTCGGCTTTAACTTTATAAATTTCGTTTGCGAGTTTTATGGTAATGTTTATGTTTACAATGTGATTTTTGGTTGAGAAAGGAAGAGGGTTGGAATGTTTTGTTTTGTACCTACAGAAATGGATAACGAAAATGCAGTCTGATGTTGGTGCCTTTGCAGAATACGACATCCTTAACTAAACTTTTTCACATTTTTGGACACAGTTAATAATACGACGTCAAATCCCTTCTTATCAATTGTCTTCTAAATCTGAAAATAATTATTTACATAATATTCTTGTTTTATCGCAAGTGTTTTACCACCTGTATGCAATACTCATTTGGGTACCAAAACCTCTCGTGCCCCTGACTCCTAATACTTATTACAGCATATAGCAAACAACAAACAATAAACAAGCAAACAATAAACAAACTCTTAAGATTTATTATTATTAGTTTAGATGTAAGTAATGTGTAGTACAGTTTTATCTGTGCTGATGCTAATGTGATTTGTACTGATCGAGAACATTAGGATCTCGTAGTTCGCATACACCTTTGACAACTTCGAGTATTAGCGTTAAAATATAATTTTATCACAGTATGAATGAGTAAGGAACTGTTAAAACTGAAGTAAATTTAAATTCAAAGTGGAAGAAACGATTTCAATTACTCCGAAACTAATGGAGCGCAGTTCAGCGCCGGACTAAGTTGGCGAACCAATACTGTGTGGCTAAGATGACTTTTCTTTCTAAAGAAATATTGGCAAAGTTTCAAACTACGTAAGTTGGAACACCTGGTAATGAAACCTGTCATTTGAAAAGTTATGGTGTGCATTAAAAGAATGTCTCTTGAAGAGGAAAAGTTAGTTATTAACGTGCTCTATTAAGCACGGCTATCGGACACTCATAGTTTTGGTTTTATATCCTCACGAGAGGAAGGTAAAGTCAGAAAGGTATTTAAGGATACCATCGGGCGATATTTTAAAATTTAGCAGGTAGTGCGTACCGTCAAATAACTACCTCAGGATACTTTCGCTGTGTTCTTAAATTAGTGAAAATAAATAATGAAATTAACGCGTTTCTTTGCGCAGTTCACTATAGTTTTATATTCTTTGTGAAAAAGATGCTCAAAGAATATATTGGAAAAGTACTTTGAATATCTATAGGTCTGGCGTTGTTAGAATTATAAAATTTTATTCAAAAGTGAGAACGGTTCATCTTTCATCTCTGTGTCAGTTGTGATTTGCATAAAAATCGTGTTACTCTGAAAGATAAACCTCTTAAATTTTGAGAATAAACCTGAACCAATATTAGAGAAGGCATTGGACATGCAGTTTTTTTAATTCGAACGTTGCATCACTATATATTCAGCTCTAGCACCGCCACTACTGGGGGCGTATCAATTTATTGGTGGTTAATAAGTGGGGATAAATGGGAAGGATTTTGTTCCCATTTGTCACCAGTGGGGACAAACATGGTGGGGACAAATGGGAATAACCCGATAAAAGTACTTGAAAAACCCGACATTCTACAACAACACATTCATATTTCTCCTGTCAGGTACACTGTCTATTAGAAGATTGTACCGCGCTTGTCTTATAACTGATGAGATTAGCGCAGCACGCGGGCGCCATTAATCAGGATTCTCTTGATAAACAGCTGATTAAGACTGTCGAGCGTTGGATTATTGGTACAGTTGCTCGGGAGATCATTCAAGTTCTGACGTTTAGTTTATTTACATGTGCATTTAATGTAATAGGGATTTCGTTCTTCCTATTTTTTAAAGATCACAGCTCCCAGTGCTGCGAGCGACTCACACGCTCAGTGGAAAAAAGCGTGTCGTCTGTCGGTCGTAATGTAAATTCCTCTGACTATTTACTGATATTTTAACAGTTTTTTGCTCTCCTGTAAAGTTTCAATTTTCATCTTATGCCTTTTTTCCACTGAAGGTGCGGTGTCTCCTCATAATGAGGATAATAGTTCTCTACGTGAGTCAAGTAGTTGTCGTTTAATTTGCTGTAGGTTTCATATCTGTATTAAATATTCATGATGTCCACTATGATTCGTTTTAAAAATCTATTAATAGAACTTATAGGAATCACGGACTTACCAAAACTCGGTCTGTGGCACCCATGGTATATAAGCGGTCCGGTTCTATATAAATCCTACAAAAACAATGCACGTGCAAGACAGAGGCAAGACAAGGCTTGCTTGCTATATGCCTTTTTGCTAGTTTTGAGGATGTACAGGGACGTAAAGCTTTAAGACTGGACTAACACAATTAAAGAGAGACAAATACATACTTATTTAAGTTGTGCTGAAAGTAACAAAAGAACCTAACGTCTGCATAAAAGTTAAATAAAGAAGATAATATGTTACTTAATTCAAGAGGAAGAAATTCTGTATGTAGCTCTAAAGCTTGTTTTATTTATAGTTACGTTAGACATTATCTCTTAGCCCGTTATTGCTAATTTATGTATAGGTCTGTAACATTTAAATAAAAGAGCCTAACAAGAAGCGAATGCGTAACAAAAGAATGAAAAAACATATGAAATAAAAACAGCAAAGCAGGAACAGCGATATGGCGCGGGCGTTCAACAAATCCCCGGACCAAACGTTAATTGGAAACATTATGCAAATAGTGCTTTCCTTGGGCTGCTTATTTATCGGACGATACGACAACGACACGGCTATACTCGTATTATTTATTTATTACGCAGAATACGCTCACACTCTGCAATAATTTTCTTTAATCATTTTTGACAACATAAAATACTTGCTTTGTATTTTTTTTAATACAAATTATTTTTCTATGCCAACCAGTCAACACCAATACATAGCTCCTCACCAGCAAAGCCCACACACGGTAGCATGCCTTATCCCTTATGCTTCTCTCTGTTGTTTTTACTAGAGGTATAAAATTACTTATAAAGAAGTGTGCCCACTACAGCCACACACATACCATGACCGACAGACCGTGCTACGTTTGTAAGTATGGCATGGAAAGAAAAACGATAAGTCCTACCATGCCCGCTTAAAAGGATCGACGGGGTACTATGTACGTATTTACTCGTATCCATTTTTTGTCGACAATTTTTGACGCTCAGTGCGTGATACTGATACATGACGGTATTGGTCGATGATGGAAACGTCTGGTGTGGTTAGTCTTACACATAAGTCATGTAAGTGTCATGGTGTGGTATGCTTTAGTGTGAGTCTTCATTACGTCACATTTATTTATTTATGTACAAATAACTTAACACTGTAACATTTACAGGTGACCTTCTCCACGCCACTGACATAAACATTCATGTCAGTTTACGTGTGTACTCAATACATACAAAAGATGTCGTTGTCGTATCGTGTCGTCCGACGAAAAAGCGATCTTTAGACGCTCCATTGCGTTTTGCGGTTCTGCCCGCCTAAGTTTAAAATAAATAAGTAAGCAATTGAATATTCATACTCCAAGACTAATTCACATTCACTTTAGGCGCGTAGGGCATTTTTGAGATGGGAAAAACTATTAAGCTCGCGACCTGTTACCGTACCGACATCACTGTATAATAATTGTTAGCGCCATCTCATACCATACCATCCTCCGTACTTTGTCGGAAAACTTCGACAGTCCAATATTAACACACTGGTTGTACGTGCGCCACGACAGAAACCAAAGATAATTTTATTTACAATCCTAAATATTGATAAAATTTTAATTTCTATTTTTATCCAATCCAGTTTTATTAATTAGTATTTTACAATTTTTATACTTTTACAATTTAATCTAATAATATTTTTATAATTTACAATTTACAAATAATATTTTCTGTTTTAAAGTGCCTATTAAATTTTAAGTTTAATGTAATTCTGTACTGTAACCACAATTTATGTGGGTGTATGTGTATACCTGAAAATAAAGACTTATTATTATTATTAAGCGGTTTGGAACGATCAATGTCACAACATTAGCACAAAAAACGCAGTTCTCAGCAGTAAGCATAGATGGCGCAGCTGGACAAAGATTGATATTATAGATGGAATTAAATTAAAATTATTGTTTAAGTTTTCACTTCTGTCGGCCACTGTAATTTTTTGTTTCAACAACTTTAATTATAGATAAGGCTAAAAACGTAACGTCTCAAGTGACAGAGAGACAATAAGATATTGTCAAAACCACAGGTCAAAACAGATTTAGAACCCACAACGGTCATAACCTTAAAAGAAAATTAATAAAATGGCATCCAAAAATTTTACTAACAATTTTAACACGTCATCTTTTACACAAAAGCAATAATTTTTCGCTTATCACTATGAGCAAGTATGACATTAAAGTCATTACGCGTAAGAGCAAGGTGATAGAACCTGTATAAAATGTGCGGGCTTTGTCTCAGCAGCAGTAAATGTCCCAATAAATTGTGTTGTATGGCCGGGTCATCTAGATACGTCTTGCGAGTTATATTGGACTGATTTATATCTCATGAATGTATTACTGAAACATAATAACCGTCTAAGTTACGACGTTACAACTCCTATTTTATTATCGCAATAAACTTAGTGTAATCTATAGCGGTAAGTAAAATTGATATAGAGCTTAAAATCTATATACTTAAAAGTTCGATCAAGAAAATAAATAAACTACAATACACACTGTTGATACCTCACACAAGTATTTTAATCCCCTTGTGAAATTGGACATGTTAGACGAAAACACCCACGACTCAAGAACAATTCGACGCCCCCGGGGAAAAAAATGGTAATAGAGAAAATTAAATTGTACAGGAGAAGCAAAAAACTAGATTTGTTTTATCCTAGGCAGAATAATGATTGGGTATCTTTGAATTATACATCAAAACTTGCGTTATTTTTTCCGGAATTACATTCTATAAAAAAATTGTAAAATAATATATATTATATCTTTTTAATTATCACCAAAAAACAATAATACTGTTATTATATTGAATTGTGTAGCAAGTAACTGTATATAACAATTTTATTCCCGTAAAACTCTATCATGCTATCGACAGTTTTCATCACTTACGATACTTTTATTGTACTTTTATGAATTAATTGTAAATGTATTAAACTATTACGATTTTCTTATGGTCAAAGTTAATACTCATCTTTGACGTATTGTTAAGAAACGATTTTATTTAGGGAAGAATAAAATGGTATAAGCGTCTTACTGATCTAAAGAGACTAGTAGTTGTTCAGTAATATATGATTACGACTTTATTATGGGCTATAATTTGTACATGACTTCCGAGGAATAAAAATAAAATGGCTCTAATTTTATGAAATTCAAAGCTAAAAATCTAAATAATATTTAGCAGAAAAAATTGCAGAGAAATTTTTTTTCGGTAACCGTCGATTACGATTTTATTCCCCGGGGGCGTTGAATTATTCACTTACTTTTGCATCTGCCCCGGTCGGGAATTGATCTTAATGTACCAAGCAAGTAGGATCATTATTGATTTCAAACTTTCTATTTGTTTGAGGAAGTATTTACGACCAACACTTTCTCTTCAACTTCAACTCGAGGTTGGTTATAGATGTCAGTGGATATCAGAAGCCAACAATAGAGATATTAGGAGGACTCCATGATCCCTTAATTATAAAAAAATAGGTATTAAATTAACTATGATATATTGTTATAGATGAATCCTGACTAATGCCGGTAATAAATTCAATTTATTATTATAACTATAAAAGAATAAAACTACTCTACTACATTAAAGAAGCAAGATTAATGCAGCCTCTCCCTTGCCTCGAGTTGCTATGCCTAATAAGGTGCATGTGTTCATTGTATTTATATTATGTTATGTTATGTAATGTAACATGTGTATGCAATAAAGAAATTATGAATTATGAATTATTAAATTAACATTAAAACTCTACGCTAACTCGTTACCGGTTTTTAAAATGTAAATTAATTTCAACCAATTTGGACGTATCTATTACCAGGAAATAAACAAATACATTATTAAATAAAATTGAATATCTGAATATCGGTGGAGCTAAAATTAATAGATGGCATTGCATTCAAAATAACATGCAGCGTAGTACCTGATATTGATGGTGTAAATAATAACCATAGGCGACGATGGCCATTTGCCATCAAATGGCTCGTATGCTATGTAAATACACCGTTACATAGATACCAGGTAAAACGTAGTAGAGGCATTATCTTTAACGTCAGAGTTTAAAACACGGCACACGTTACCGACAGGTACATGTTAAAATTTGTTCCCGCCTTAAGAAGTTAAAACGGTCTGTACGTCTCGTTACGCGAGTGCCTCTTGCAGGTGTAAGCTTTGTTTGTGTTCGAGAAAAAAGTTCTGAGCTTTTAGACAGATTGTGGAACCGTTTGTTTATCTTTCAAACATTCAAATGCGAAGTGAAGAGATTGAAATGCTAAATGTTGGGTAGTGCTTCGCTCTTTCATTTACGGTGATTAACTATTGGCTCTTGCTTTTTAAGAAATTGATTTACATGATGATTTAGATTAGATTCGGTCTTTTTAGATTCGGTTAGGTTATAAAATGCAATGAAGTATCTTTTATATCTATACTATAATAAAACTCAAGTATCTGTTTGTCTGTCCGGGCATCACATAAAAACCCTTAAACGGATTTCGATGAAAATTGGTAAAGTAGTTACCCTGGGTCATATTTTAGACAAATTTTCATCCCGTAAAATTAAAAAATTTCGCAGGAAAACAGGATAAAAGTTTGAATAAGTTAAAAAATAATTTCCGTATGCAAAGCTGCGGGCAACACCTAGTTTATTATAAATGCCAGTAAATTACACTATCGCGTCCCGTCGAGAGAGTCTTTGAATAGTTCTTGCAAGCGTTGCGTGGTGTTGCTCGATTTATTTTTCCAAAGGAGAATGCCCATTTAGTATGGAGAAATGTACTAACTTTAACATTTTTGTGTCTTGATAAAAATACCTTTATTTGATAATGTTATCTTAATAAATTACACATACTAACTTTAGTCAATGTTAATATTAGGAAATACGAGATTTTCAACAAAATTAGTTCGAATTTAGGTTATAGTAAACTCACAGTAATATGGACTCTATACCGGCGTATTAAAGTCGATTGCGTATGTAATGTCGATCTTTTAAGTTTCAAATTCATTTGACAGTCCGAAAACGCCATGAAGTTTTTAATGTATTATAATCACATAACACTATTACTCCTGGCTGATTATAATCATTTTCTTTTTCATTTGACAGTCCCCTTACGTCATAGTTTGTTCATAATTTGGAATCAATGCAACCTATTGGCCCGAAGAATCTTAAAAGATTTCTGATTGGCCCTTATCCAAACATAAAAGGCCCAATGATTTTCTTTTGTAAAACGGAACTTTTACTTATTAATTTCAGAAAATTATTCCCAAAGGGAAGTTTTTTAGGAAATATGGTATATACTTGAAATATTTTAATTTAATTTTTTGTCCAAAAATCATTGTGACACAATAATTTTTTTGAGAGTACTGGCTATGGGCATTCTCCTTTTATTCTTTAATATTTTAGAGCACTATTATTTTACTAATCTCTGAACCGTAGGACCTCGTTTCCATTTTGGTCGGCAACTCATTGTAAATGCCTGTGATGTGGTGTACAGAATTACTTAGTGATATTGATTTTAATGCAAATATGTAGTAAAATTAATTGATTCAATTAGTCATTAATTAAGAGGTCTGAGCACAAATTAAGAAATAAAATAACAAACATAATTCAAAATCCAATCACAAAAGCTTTATTTGGAAAACAACGCTTCTTAATGAACAATGGTTGCTTGCTTTTAGTGTCTGCGAAATACTTTGAACTTAATTGTAAAAGCAGTATGAATCAAACCTTAACAATAGCTTTTCCAATGTTTTCTCCTTTCAACATTCCTATTAACGCGTTAGGGAGTTCTTCAAATCCATTTGTTATAGTTTCTCTCGCTTTAATATCACCGTTTTCAAGCCATTTCTTGATTTCGTTCAAAGCACCCGTTTTCTCCGATTCATTCCATTGTGGAAACCCAAATGATTCTATTGTGACTGAAATCGATTTCTTTGATTTACTTCTGGATATATTTTTTGAACCGTAGGTACTTATAGATCCACATATAGCGACTCTTCCGTTTGGTTTCATACATTCTAATATATCAGCTGCTAAATCACCACCAACATTATCAAAGTAACAATCTATGCCATCCGGCGCAGCAGATTTGAGAATATCTTTTATATGTGAGGTAGTTTTGTAATTAAAAGCATAGTGGAAATCAAGTTCATGGGTAAGTAAACTGACTTTCTCATCGGTACCAGCAAAACCAATAGCGGTACAACCCTTTATCTTAGCGATTTGGCCAACTAAGGAGCCAACAGCGCCAGCTGCGCTTGTAACGCAAACAACATCGCCACTCTTAGGTTTACAGATCTTGAGTAATCCTAAATAAGCTGTGATTCCGGGCATTCCCAAAGCACCAAGGGAATAAGAGATGGGGAAGTTTCCGACCTCGGGTTTATACGGTACAACTTTAAACATATCGTCGGGTGCGTCGGTTAACACGACATGATCGCTCCATGTGGAGTGAGATACGACGTAAATCCCAGTAGGATAGCTCAAATGTCGGCTATCGACAACTTTGCCGACTTGGTAGCCAAACTGGGTGTACGGCACGCTGTCTCTAGCAAACGATCGCATGTACGGATCGACACTTATGTACTCCGTCTGAACTAGAAATTCCCCGTCTTTTAGATCAGGAATCGCTTCCTCGACAATTTCGAAGTCCGAACTATCTGGCAAATAGCTTTTGAATGCACTTTTCACTACATATTTCCGGAGGGAGCGCATTTTGTTTTTGAAAAAATGTTTGGAGATATAAAATTATACTATTACGTGAACTCTATTCTTCGATCTCAGTCCGAGGTTTTAGCAAGGATATGTTAAAACGTATAGAGTCATTCATATAAAAAAGGTTTATTCTTGTTCACGTGCTGGCAACGCCATCTAACCTGAAAAAACAAAAACACGTATCAATGATTTTATTTGTTTTCAAATTAATATTTTATATTCCTATCTTTAGAAATCTATAAGCAAAATAATTTCATTGTAATTACAAGATTAATATACCTTAGCACGGAGCAATTGGTATACAATATTTTCACGTTTCGAGAGCCGAAACATTTGTAATAATTATCCCAGTACTCCTAATATTCCTCATTATCCAATGATATTAATCGTCAATGTCAATTCCGCAATGAATTTTTTAACGAACTTGAAGAGCCCAGCGTTTGGCATACTGCCTGACAAAGTTATTATAATCGTAATAAATTAGGTACCTACTTCAAGCTCAAATGTCTTTTGTTACTACTACAAAAAAGAACTTAAATGTCTTTGTAGGAGTCTAATAAAATACCCAAAGCTTAGTTTGAATTCCGTAATTCTGATGTAAGTAACATTACTGTTTTACACATGAAATTTGTAATCAGTAGGTATTTATTGAAAATTAATGTTAATCTAGGATACGTATTGAACTATTTTAATTAATTATTAACACTTACTACGCTTCCACTTTTTCACGGCACTAATAAAGTACGAGTACATAAAACCTAAACACTACGGCACTTCGGCAAACACAAACAAACAACTGAACTGAGACCTGAGTTGACACTTGACAGAGTGATCAGTGACATTTAGTACGGAGACGTCATGTGGCGTATGTGTCAAATGCACCACAGATGTATAATGATAGTTGAAACGCGTTCAGAAACCGAATCTCATTTTTGAAGTTATACTTCTTTAGGAGCGTTATGAAATAAATGAAAAAAATAATGAAGAGTGTAATTTTAAGATTTGTAACACGGACGGTGACACAAAAACCACGGTGACGAAAAACGTCACGCGCGTTTTTAAAAACGCTCGTTTTGAAAAAATTATTATTATTATTTTTATTATATTGTTTTTTAATATTGTTAGAATATTGTTTTTTTTTAACATTACATACACTTTTTTGTTTTTTTATCGACAAAATTGTGTTCTATTGATGTAGTCGTCAACCAGCCTGACAAGCTACTTGAGCCGCCAAACAATTCATCGTGTTTCGGTTGGGGGCTTCGGAGTCAGTTCTTGTTATGTTTTTTAATCGCTTTTTTCTAGATTAACAATGCATCGGTGATGCCTTTGGTTACTGATATCCATTAGCGACGGTGACCACTTACCATCAGGTGGATCGTCAGCTAGCTTGTCGACTAGTTCCATAAATTTTAGATTTTATTTCTCCAAAAATAAATGTAAGCATATCAAAAATATGTTATAATCGTAAAACGGTATCTTTCATTATAATAAGGGCATGTATTAGGTAAAAATCTGGCTGAGTTTGGCGGCACGTTCCGTATTGAACACCTGAAGGTCCCAAAAGTGTCAATATTGTAAGCGTTCGGAAATGAAATTTCATTCTTGTATGAGTACGTAATGTAATAAAGGGGCTACGATGTACGATGTAGGTCATTAAACGTGAACGTTTTAACAACGAACTTAATATAATATTATTATAATATTGTAAAATAAAATGGTTAAACCTCTAGAACGCCGTTATAAAATTATCCTATAGGTACCTACCACAGATTCTATATCTACTTATCCTACCTATAGGTACAAATTTTACAATTTATCTACGTATTCATACGAACGATCCCAAAATAAGTTCAGATGAAATCATGTCACAAACCATTTAACATTACAGACCGAGACTGACACTTATTGTTATGTTTCATCCTTTTGAAACAAGTTTTCCCGCTTATTTTTATGACAGCTTAGGGCAGCCATTTTGTTCACTCTTTTGTATCTTGTATCCATGCTTGTATCGAAGCAGCTGTCAGATTGCATGTGAATTGAGAGTTCTATTTGTAACAAATCTATAAAATAACTAAATCATTTGACACTATAACGTGTAAATGATGAAACTTTATATCAAGAGATCAAAAATTCAAATTATAATAACTTAAAAAAACATTTTATCAAGAAATTATTAATCTCATTTCGTTTATTAAACAATCGATGAAAATCAAAAGCACACAGCTCGAAGATCTTATCGTAATATTAGATTAAAAAAATTATTTAATATAACAAAAAATCATTCGAATTATCCCATTGATTAAAATCGAAGAATTCATTCAACAAATAATGACGTAGCAGAAAATAGATTCGGAACTGGAATGGATTAGAACAGGTGTGGAAATAGACATTCAAATCAGTGTCAGCGTTGGAAAACAAAGACAGTGAGAAATCCGACAAAAGCGGTAAAAAATTTTGAAAAACGGTAAAAAGAAGAGGCCAGTGGTAAGGAAGATATTCGTACGATTTTCCGTTCGTAAACTGAAAGTGTTCATGGTTTCAGGCTGAACAATTAATAGCATAAAGCTAAATTTGAAATCCGAATACTAGAATATTTAAACGTTGAATGATTATGGTCCAGCGATTAGTAACCGATCATCACAATTATTGTTTCGTACTAGTTAACTTAGTTATAGAAAAAAGTAAAATTAAAAGTAAGTATCAATATCTCCACAATACGTAAATCGGATTTTTGTTAAATTATCATTTTTGATAGACTTTTGAAGCATGTAATTTTGTAATTATGGAATTTAAAACAGACATTTCAAAAATACTTATTTGAGCTTGAAATCCAAACTCAACTTATATACCTAGGTCTTTACTATGAAACTGGAGATTTGTATGAAAATTTTAAAATATACAATTGGTAAGTTTTTTATTTTAGCTAATGAAAGTCCTGGCCCAAACTATCTATACAATTTTGCTATTTTGATGGCAGTTTGTTTATCCCTTTACTGTAGAAGTCTGCCGGATGGGAGGCGATGAAGTCAACGAAAGCATTTTGTACCTACTGCCTCTCGGGTGTTGAATTTTTTCCCACTTAAAATTTATCTAAATTTTGAAAAACGTAGAAATCTGTCGAGGTCCGGTGAGTACTGTGGATGACGAAGAGCTTCCAGCTGTAACCCTTGTAGCTTTGCAATGGTCTGTCGTGAAGCGTGATCTCGCGCGTTGTCGTTACAAGCAATGGGGAAGAGCGATTGACCAGTCTTGGTTGTTGAATTGCGAGCTTCTCCATCATTGTATGCAATTCTTGGCAATAGACATCTGACGTCACTGTTGTGCCATTCGGTAAGAAGCTATGATGTACAAGTCCAGCACTGGTCCACCAGACAATCATCTTCCTATGAGTAATCTTTTTTTTAGCGCACTGATTAGGTGTTGTACCCGGGTCCACTTTTCATCACAGGTAACAATTAGATTTAGAATTTCCTCGTTTCTATGCCTATTCATAGTAATCAAGAATAAGCAAATTCTGATAATCATAATATCAAAGGCAAGATTTCGATCCGATAAACTTCAAAATCAACGTAAACCGGTGATAATCGGTGGAACCGGTGAAAATAGAAAACCTACTGGATATATGCCAAGAGTTGTTCTGTTTGGAAACTGAGCGGTTCATTGTTGTGGACCTGAATTTTAAGTAGATGCGGCAGATTTAAATGTACGTGCATATTCCAGATAGCTCTGTATACTATAGTTTTGGGTCAAGAGGTGATTTTTTCAGTGATATTATTTCTAAATGTAAAGGAGTTCAAATAATAACAGAATATTCGTAGGTGTACACAAATGTATTATAAATTAACACATTTAACCGATAAATCGATCTCGGTTCCGTCCCGACTTCCGATATTAGGATTGGCCACTAATTCGTCCACTAATCCTCACCGAAATAGTGTGGCGGTGTATACTCTAGACCTCCTCAAGAGGAGAGGACAGTGCTCAATAGTGTTCATTAAATTGGTTAAAGCCAACGTCTCAATTAGCAGAACACTTACCCATACCTAGGACCCATGGTACAAAATAAGCGGTGGATTCAGTAAATGTTAAAGTTTAAGTATATCTATAAAGAGGCAAAGTTTGTAAGTGTGGGCGAACCGATTTTGAATTCTTTTATCAATAGAAAGTCACATTATTTGTGAGTGTCATGGGCTATCAGACTTTTGGAAATTCATCCCGTAAGGGGTAAAACTAAGGGGTTGTATTTACAATAGGGTTGTGTTTAAGGAACTTCGTCATTTTTGAACTCAGAATTGTGAAAATTAATATGTAAGCTTATAATTAAACACAACAATGTATAATAATAGTTCTTTTTAGAAATTCATCCCATAAGTAGTAAAAACAGGGGATGTAAGTTTGTACGAAACTTCGTTATTTTCGAACTCAGAAATGTGAAAATTAATATGTAAGGTACTTAATCGAAGAATAAAGGTGACTTAATCGAAAGTATTCTTAGCTATGTTTAGTATAAATAAAACTGTCGGGGGTTTTTGAAATTTTAAATTAAGACTATGTTTTCATATTTTCAACGATCGTGAGTATACAGTCTCTATAGCGTCACGTACTAGTGAAACTAGTGAAAAGCTGGAATGTTTTATCACATTGACTATGATTTCGAGTTCTTCCAAACAAAACGATAAACTAGTTTACCCTTTGTATCGAAAGTCACTCACATTTCACTGTTAGCAATTTTATCATTATATAATATAATAACATTTCCTTAAATCTAGCAACGTTGTCGAATATTTTCAAAACCTGCTAAACTTTAATTCATACAAACAAAGGCGAATCAAAGCAGAGTTTGTGAAAATTTTCAGCAGTTTAAGGCTTCCGCAAATATTATACTGACGAGAAAGTTTCCTTCGTTAGCCATTGACTGCGTATGAGGGTTGAAGTTAACTTCGAGAGTTTTATACAAAAAAATTGAGTTTAGGTACATGAAAAAAATCTTTTGCTACACAATCCACATTGTAAATAATCTAAAATTTTAACAAAAACAGAACCGACTTCAAATGAAGTACATCCAAAAAAAAAAGAATCATCGAAATCGGTTGGCGTGATATATTGAGTTATTCGTCCATTTAACGCGCACATAAAAGCAAAAAAGCAAAGTTTAAGTGGGACCACACGACAAGCATCAGTCTTCGATTAAAAAAAGAGTCATCAAAATCGGTTCACCCAGTTGAAAGATCGAGGTAACAACAAAAAATACAGTCGAATTGAGAACCTCCTCCTTTTTTTGAAGTCCGTTAAAAATATTTAAAAGGATATTGAAATTATTATCAATTTTAATGTTGATCGAGATTTTACACAAAAATTAATCGGTTACCAAAATAGCGTATTAGGAAGTTAAAAATTACTTTAATCTATTAATTAACCTTCAGGATCTAAACTAAATTGTAACTTTATTATAATATCAACGGATCACACTTTCTTCTTTAAGCTAGAATAGAGGATTTTAGAAAAATGGAACACCAAGTTACTCATATTTTATCTTTGTAGTCATCCGGCCCACTTTTAACGCTTCGGCATCCAGAGTTTTTGGCGTCCGAGTGCCCACCTGCACTGGATGCCGGAAAACATTTATTTCTCTTACACGGCAATCTTGGCAGCAGCGATATGACTTAAAAAGAACTGCTCTTTTCAATTGTTCCGACCACCCCTTTCGTTTTTTTTCTGCAGACCTGCCAACTACGCTAGTCTATGTGGGATGAGTATGGAGATGAGTAACAATAGCTTCTGTAAATAATATTAGAATCTATATTACTATTAAATTAATAAAATATTTTTGAAGTTATACTTCTTTTGGCACGAACGAGAAAAATGATAAGAGTGAATTTTTATGATGCGCGCGCACACCGACACCTAAATTCTACATCGTGAAGTTAGTTCTAGGTGGCATGGTATCGTAATAGTTCTCGTAATACGAGTAGAACATAGATGGTGTTTTTACAAATATGTAGATACAAAATTAATCACAGATAGCGCTTAACACATATAGTTTGGCTATAGAGATTCGTAAATTAAAGTATTTCAAAATAATAATTAATTTTTAATTTTAATATTGCTGTTTTTGAATATTGTATTTTGAACAATGTTTTTTTAATATTGTTTTTTGAATTTTTTTTCATGCCAAAGAAGTATAACTTCTCACGCGTGTACATAAGTACACGTTTATGTTTTTTAAGTTAGCGCGAGATGTCAATTCAAAATAAATACATTGAAATATTTGCATCGTTATTACCACAGAGTACTTAATTACCACGTCTCCTAGTCCATGCCACCCGTGACGGCCGTGATACAAGGAATCCTTCCGCGAGGGTATGAGTGTGCAAGCGTTTAGTTTTTAATTAATTATATCAATTGTCATTTTTCATAACCACAATTTTCCAGAACTTTTCGACAGATTTGGTTTTTTTACTGAGCTATTTTCCATATCAACGTTCTGTACTTTCTTAAAAGAACTTTACATCAGTGTTGGTAGCAGTATAAGTAACACTTCATTATTTTAAACAAACATGGCCTGGGAACATTTTAATTATAATAATTAATTAATGAACAATTACTATGCGTGAAATATGTTGCGACACTACTTAAATTGTTGTTATTAAAACGATCGCGTCAGTAATGTCGAAATTAATTAGCATTTCCCTGAAGGAATTCCAGTCAACAGCGTATTACAAAAACAACACAGTATTATAAAAATAATACGATGGTACGAACCCTACACGTTGTTTTGTCGATGCGTTTACGTATGTGTATTAAGTTGTTATTCCGTTCGTGTTTTTTTACCTCAAAGTCCCAAAATAACTAGAGATTTTGTCTTTAAAATGGGTCTGCAGCACAGTCTGCAGTTTGATTCTCTACAGATAAATTTTTTGGAGTTTAATTGCTTTAGAATCGATTTTCATATTTAAGCCCGCGGTATGAAAAACTTATGAGGAGTAAAATCAAACTTTCTCCGTTACGGTATGCGTTATGCGTTATATTTGTAATTCGTAACACAGAATCTAGATGGCGTTGTGACTGATCAGTACTGATGATAATAACAGTCTTTTTGCATCCTATTCGGATGTTGTGAAATATCATCATCATCACCATCATCATCATTATCATCATCACCATCACCACCACATCCACCACCACCACCATCATCATCATCGTCGTTGTCGTCGTCGTAAGTTGTAATGTAGATAATAATATAATAGTAACAACGCCATCTAATGATACTAATAATCTTGTTATTGATTTGATGATTGTACACTAGATGGCATTAAACTCCAGTCGTGCGACGGAGCTGACACACACAATTGTTTTTGTCGAAGGGTTTAGTTACTTTGACCTCAACATAATTTACGAGTATGATCCTTTTTTTTACAAATTTTATCTATGTTCGAGCACATTGTGAAATGAGCTTGCTTCTGAGGTTTTCTCCGCGTACTATGATATTCGTCAAAGGCACAAAAGGCTCTCCTTAGGGGTGCATTAACAATTCTTCTGGTGTTGATGCATGTTCATAGGTGCCGTCGACTACTAGTAACATTATGAGAGATCCACAAAATGTTATCGGTTTCTTATATAGAAAACCTTATTATTATTGTGAGTGTGACTTTCTATATTTATAGATGTACCATTAAACACCGTGTTTCTTGTTGCAGGCACCCAAGAAATGAAACGGAAAAGGTGTGGGAGTACGTCAGGCGTCGCATGGTGACGTGTTGACTCGCACCCGCCATGAGCTCGGACGACGTGAGAACGATGCGCTACATACTCTTCTGTCTCCTGTCCCTCTCCTTCAACAGGAATCTCGCGTTCGTCCTCGACAAACAGAACCCCTACTCGCAATTCCGCAAGTGGAACGCCGGCTTGAACGGCACTCTCGAACTTGAATTCAAAACCGATCAGCCCAATGGTTTATTATTGTATACCGATGATGGTGGTACTTACGACTTCTTTGAGCTGAAACTCGTTAACGGGGCTCTGAGGCTGCGGTACAATTTGGGTGGCGGGGCTCAGATTATAACGGTTGGAAGCAATCTCAATGACGGGCTTTGGCACAAAGTACAGGTAAGTTGACATTGCTTAACCTGGCCATACACGATCAAGCTTACTTGTCAAGTTTGCAGCGGAGTTGACACGGTATCCAGTAAACTTGACGATGTATGCCCATCTATGTATGGAAGATCGGTCATGCAAACTGCATACCGCATCAAGTCCGCTACAAACTTGACAAGTAAACTTGATCGTGTATAACCAGCTTGATAGATAATGGAGGCCATATACGATCAAGTGTACCTGTTAAGTTTGCAGTTTGACTTGTTAGTGTGCGGGATGCCGCGTCATTTCCGCTGTAAACTTGATAAATATACTTGATCGTGTATGGCCTCCATTAGGTGACCTTTATCAACTTAGTAGTAGTAGTCTAGTGCCATAAAGTGAGAAACGGGAAAAAAAATTGCATTCAGCCTAAGTTGAGTCATGTATAAATTAGAAATTTCAGAATCAAAAAAGCCTGTTATAATTAATTTATTCATTTGAGACCATTCATAGATTTACTAGTAGTAATATCGCTTTTTTCCCACTAGTTCTACTCATTTGCGTTAGTCCGATCGTAAATCCTTTGGTCCTTTGGTCGTAGACCCCAACCTTATTTCAGTAAATAGGGTGTCGTAAGAGGCGACTGAAACCGACCAGCTTAGTGGTATGGCTGCACGTAGACTATATTATCAAAATTATTATTAATTCATTAATATTATTATTGGTGTTTTTATATTTGTGTGAAGTTTGCCTGGACAGCTACTACCCTTGAGCATGAGTTAGCCGCCAAACGACTCGTCGTGTTCCGGCTGGGGGCTTGAGAGCCAGTTCTTTCTTTCATTTTCTTCTCTCTTTCTTGGCTAGGCAACGGTGATGCCTAAGGTGTTGCTGATGCTGAGGTTGCTCGTCTTTTCATTTATCGACAACATTGCATAAAAGAGTAAAAAAAAAAACGACTAAGTCCATTCCAATGACAATAATATAATTGCTGCAAGTTATCTACATCACTTAAAAATCAATTTTGCACACCAGGTACTCGATCCTCTCCATACAAGCGAAATAATCCTACATTACGTCATTATGCAAATGATATTCGAACACACGATATACCTTGTACTCGTATGTCTAATCCTATTAACTGTACAATCAGTGTATAAACTATGAGCGGATTTGTTTTAATCTATCGCGTGCAAACATGTCTAGCTCGTAATTATTACGTGAACACTAAGCTATCCATTACAATCACAATTACAATAACAATAAGGCCTATGTCCACGGCGCTTCGGCAATAGGCAAATTCGGCGATGCCGTTCCGAGGAGAGATTTTTTGCCGTGTTTCCGTGTTTCGGAGGGCACGTAAAGCCGTCGGTCCCCGAATGTTATCTTATCGGGCGGTTTGAAAACTTCCGACACTCGGGTTGGCCACTAACCCCTCCACTAATCCGCACTGGAGTAGCGTGGTGGAGTATACTCTAGGCCTCCTCAAGAGGAGAGACCGGTGCCCAGTAGTGGGCCATTAATGGGTTGAAGCCACTACGCAACATGCAAGCAACACATTACGTAGGTATGTCTGTGCTGTGTGTTTGGTTTCTCTAATCTCAACCTGGCTGAACCGATTTGGATTCGGTTTACACTGATTTATAAGCTTGAGGTTACATTTAATTTTTATTTTATTTTACCCCATTCACAAAATAATATCTTACATACATATATCAATTTCAATAATTCCATTTTAACAGTTAAGACATTTTTTCGATTACTAAGGCCGATTTCCGATGCAATGCAAGGACGATTACCTACTATTGTATATGTAACTGTATACTACACGATAAACTATTTATTGTAAATTAGCGCTTTGCCCGCTGCTTTGTCCACGTTTTCCAGGATAATAAATACCTTATATCCTATTCTAGATCAAGGTCTACTTGTGTGTTAATTTTCATAAACATCCGTTTTGTAGTTTTTACGTGAAAGAGTAACAAACATTTCCATAAACTTTCGCAATAACATTATTAACCGACTTCAAAGAAGGAGGAGATTTTCAGTTCGACTGTATTTTTTGTTACCTCAGAACTTTCGGCTGGGTGAACCGATATTGATGATTCTTTTTAATCGAAAGCTTAAAGCATGTCAGTTGTCCCACATAAAGAGCGAGATCTGACGAGTAAGTTTTGAGTTATTTCTAATTTTGTAGTCGGTTATATTTTGTCAAGAATTTTTACTAGGATACCAAATACTAAATACACTAGTTATACATATACTAGTTATACTAGCGATTTACGATACAACAGTATTACGTATTAGATCAACTAAATACACGATATGCAATGTTACCTCTGACCCCGTTACTTGGCGTGGAACTGGCAGAATGGTGAGCTTAGCGGCTTAGCCAAAACCTATTCATTGTTAGCCGTTTAGCTTGGCTACAGGCTAATATTGATGGTCCACGACTAGGTCTAGGTCTACTGTAGAGAACATGCCAATGATTATTGCCAGTTACAGTTGTGAATGGGGAGGAATACAGCCTTTTAAGTGATAAGTCATTAATTGTATTGTTTTACACATAGTTCACTTTACTCAATATTTGTATTCTGCCATTAATTGTATGTTTACACATTGTTTTACACATTCACTTTACACAATATTTGTATTCAAGAAAGGTGTGCAGCATGATGACAAGATGGACCGACGACCTGAAGAAGACAGCGGGCATCCGCTGGATTCAGAAGGCTCAGAACCGGTCAGAGTTGCGCAAGTTAGGGGAGGCCTATGTCCAGCAGTGGACCTCCAAGGGCTGATGGATAGATGTGCAGCATGATGAATTGTCAAATAACTTTTTAATCAATAGGCGGCCATGTGGTGACGATATTTATTGTATGGTGGATGGCAACGCGTCGAACTCAAAGAGTTTTTATAGATGTACAGAATATTTTACGACATAAAAATCTCAGTCAGAACTTAATACAAGTTTTACGGTCATTACGTAATCAGAACGGGCGGCTTTCACGACAATGTTACGTACAACATTTCAATGTCAATGTCGATATTCGTGACAAAGAATATACTTTTTTTAGTTATGTAACTACCACCCACACGACTCTATGCGCTCTAGCAATCCAATAGCAATCAGTTGCATAAATATCTGCTCTGGCCGTAAAGAGGAATTAAAAAACAACAAACAAGTTCCATCATAATTTAGATTCAATCATCTGGCCATTTTGCGCGTACGGAACTAACCCTTACGGAACGACTCCTTAACTAGGTTTGTTTGCAGCGTTCCCTATGATGCTCCAAGATTCGATGCATTAAATTAACATTAGTGCGTTTAAACCATGGAGGATAAAGGTAAAGAACTGACTCATATGGGAGGAAAGTTGAAGTGTTAAGCTATAAACATTGAAGTATAATGTCATAGAACAGACAATATCGAACACAATGTGTGTCCCGCCCGGGAGGTTCCATTTTCAAAATTGAGCCCCGGTTCTCCTTTCAAAATTGAACAAATCCATTGAAGATTGAAGCCACGTGGCGTCACTACATTGGGACATACATGTTGTTCGCGGTGTCGGTTCTAATAATACTTCAATGGCTATAAGTAGTAAATTGGCGCTAGTGTAGAGAAAGGGTATTTATGAATGTAGCAGTTGTTGGCGGATTGAAGTTAGACGGTGTTAGTCCTACACAGGACTTTGGTATACACCAAACTTCAACTGTTTACGTAGTCTAAATACACCTTGCTGCCACCGTGGCCAATTTAACGTAGTATAACAAATGAAGTATAAATATCTCGAACAAAATGTGTGGTCCCGCCAGGAGGTTCCATTTTCAAAATCGAGCCCCCGTTCTCCTTTCAAAATCGAACGAATCCATTGAAGATTGAAGCCCATTGGCGCCAATTCATTGGAAAATACATTGTGTTCGCGGCGTCGGTTCTATACGCTAGTAATAATACTTCAATGAGTCTAACGGACACTTTAGCACAACATAATCATTTCTCCATTACCTCTCTCCATGTTCGAAACATAACATATCTGACAGATGCAATTAGTTGATTAGTTACGTCACAGCATTATGTTGTCCGAGTGAGACATTTGCTTGGGTACAAGTTCATGCATATGGAGTGTGCATATGCTTATCACACACTTGATGTGGCTATCTAGTATGCATATCGACTAGATTAGATACTATGCATATTATGTCACGTGATTGTAATTCAGAAGCTAAATTAAATACGATATTGGTATAATAAGATTCGTATTAGATACCTAAGATGGTATGGCTGGTATTATAAATGGTATTGGTGGTCTTACAGATCAGTTCATAGCGACACTGAATGAGGAAAATGAAGGGAATGGGGTTTTCCGTGCAGATATTTAGGTGGGTTTGTTTACCAGTCTGAGTGTGAAAGGACTGTGTGAAAGGAGATCCTCTCACATTGTTGGGGTATGTGAGATGCATAATGAGAGGATCTCTTCCCCTTAGTGGGTCAATTATGGATTGTGATGATAATAAGTGTCCCATTTGTGTATATCATTCTTAACACAGTGAATTAAGGTGGGAGAGGGATTTTGAAGCAGCTGGCTTCTTCAAGCATTTTCACGTATCATCGCTTCATGGTGTTGATTGAGCCTAAAAGTATTTACAGTCGCCCATTTATTACTTTTATAATATTGATATAGACTTTAATAATATTGCTCTAATATTTTTAGTTTTTTGTAATGTGTTTTCCCACCACCAGGTGGCGCGGCGGGACGAGCACACCTCGTTGACGGTGGACGGCGTCACCCAGACCAAGACGTCCCGCGGCAAGGAGTTCATCTTCGGCAAGTTCTCCACCAACTCTGATGTCTTCGTCGGTGGGATACCACCTTCGTGAGTACCATTTCGATAAGTTATACTACTTTATTTATCTTAGTATGTTTTTAATGATCTCTTGAATTTAGGTCTATGATATTAATTCTTCAAAAAAGTTGACGAAGGACGGGGATTGGTGGATTTTAAAATATGTTTTGTGTTTAATGAAAGTAGGTAATTGAGCTTAAATAAGATGAGCATTGAAGTGAGATTTAGAGATTTTATATCGAGAATAGATGCTCACCGTGACCACGATTCATGTTACTGGGTCGAAATATCGGTATTATTAATTGTTAATGGTGAGTACCCGTTGCATTTAAAATGTTTAGTATCTGCGTTTAAAATTATAAGCAAAACGCATCGAAATTACGTTGTTATCATCAGACAATAATCATCAAACTATATCGTGTAGTTTTAGTATAGCTTTTTACGGGCTTTCTACCCTTACTATAATATTACACAATATAAATGCTCTTATTTTTATCTCTCTTTTTTCCATTTGCCTTCATTGTTCTCACTGGCAAAGAATGCATTAACATTTAGTTCACCTTTTATTCTATTTCTGTAAGTATTACCTCTTTTATTAAATTTACTTTAAGTAAATGGACCATTAAATACATCTGGAACCGAGTATTAAATTCTCCTACAGTGTGTAGTTCTGTACCTACTGGAGTACCTAATAAAAGTACATTACAGGTATATTTTACTTTTACTATTTGCAATAGTGCAAAAGAGAAAGGATGGTAATTAAAATCTCAATGTAATAAAAATAAAACAGTTTTCTTTTTGAAAGAAAAGGTATTTTATTCATTGACTAATATTAGAAGTGTTATAAAATACCATGCTTCGACTGAGAAACAGAGAATTTTATGCAACCAGAATCAAAGGCAAACCGCCTTTTATACTTATTGGCATAATTTATGTGTCATA
Organism: Thymelicus lineola; assembly: GCA_963932265.1. Lineage (NCBI taxonomy): Eukaryota > Metazoa > Arthropoda > Insecta > Lepidoptera > Hesperiidae > Thymelicus > Thymelicus lineola. Next base: position 1,866,633 of record OZ010699.1, on the reverse strand, counting down.
TTTATAACAATTTCTAACAATAGTGTATTAGCAACCAATGAACTGTAGCGAATACAGACCTTCAATAAATCTGAGTTTATGGTAACACGAAAAATATGCCGTGTACAGCGTAGCTTTCTCTTTATATTCGCTATCGGGTTTCGAACGTTTATTTAACGTTTATATTATTAAATAAATGACGAGGCTTTATCGCTTCAACGGCCTGCGACAATCGCTTCTGACCGTATAAATCACTTGAGCAAGTGACTTGTTGCATTTTCGTGCGAGCAGCGAATGCAACTTAAATCAGGGATTCGCGAAGACTTGTGAGAAATCATAACAAAATAATTTATGCTGTTGGGGATCCGAGGCTGAAACAGTGTTTTTATATAATTGTTTGTCAGTGATTAGTAGATTAATTCTTATCAGAACAAGATTTTTCTTACTTACCTTGATATCCTTTTTAAGGGTGAATTTTAAAAAATCAACCTCCAAAAATATCCCATAAATAAAAATACTTTACGAGTATATTTTTAGATCCACGATGGATTTTATGCTCAGTGCATTGCGTGTCAGTTATTCATCAAGTTATTATATGTACATCTCCAGATTAATTTCCTGAACGACACATAATGTAGTGTGTTTATTCACCGCAGTCACTAATAAAGTCGTTAACTAAGCAAATAAATACGATCTCGGCAACATAAATGTTTTTGCAACGATAGCAAGCTGATGAGGATGTTGTTTATTGCCGACGGCCCGGGGCAGTGGATACGTAACAATAAATAGAGGACCTAATAAATGATTTCGGTCGCAAGTCGCTGCCTCGTCTTAATTAACTGAGACCTTGCTAATTAGACAACGGTTACTTAAGGTAGTTGGTATTGGGTTTTGATTTTTTTGTACCTAAAGATTTATTATTATCTAAGACTTGTTAATCCCTCACTTTGCTTCGGTTTTCGTTTGTTTTGAATAAAATATTGACAATGTTACGCAAAAACAGTAGAGCATCCTATTGGTGAAATATTTTTTTAAGTCGGTCGAATATTTTTTATGTTTATCTATTACAAACAAACATAGAAATAAAATGTTAAAACGTTTCTTTTTATTACATTACTAGATCCGGCGAACTTCGTATCACCTAACAATCAGTGGATTATACTTTGTTGTTAATCTTAACTTAAATAGTTTTGGTAGGTTTAACAAATCAGAGATAATTAAATTCCGTCTCCCTCTCTTCCTCCCCCTCCCCCGCATCCTCCCCTCCCCCCCCTCATCCTCCCCTCCCATCACCCTCTCCCTTTCCCTCTCCGGAACAATTCCATCATACATACAGGATTTTTCCGTAACTTGAACCGTTTACGCAGGCACGCAACGATGGCTCACAAAAAGGAATATTTTTTCCCGTTTTTGCAACATTTTCCATTGATGCTTCGCTCATATTGGTCGCAGCGTGATGTTATAAGACCTAAAGCCTTCCTCGACAAATGAACTATCTAACACAAAAATAATTTTTCAATTTTAACTAGTAGTTCCTGAGATTTGTGCGTTCAACCAAACAAACTCTTCAGCATTATAATATTAGTATAGATTAAGTTTGAAATTTATCTAAAGGTATAAATACATAGTTCTGGTTCACATGTTCTGTGTAAACATACCTAATGTTTGTTACAGTGCTTATATGACTACAGAACTGACACTTAACTAAGCTAGATTGAACCTCAGGATTGAACATATTGTTCTGTTGAGCCGTTTCAGTAAAGCTGCAGATAGAGTAGCACTGATCACTTGTAACTGAAGTCTTCCTTTTTTGTGGGGAATTTTGCTGAGAGTATTTTTTATTAATTCCCTTTTCTTTTTGCAGCAACGCCTCGGTCTTCGGTGTTCAGATTGCTCATCTGCTCGATTGACGGCTATTTACTTAAATAATAGTTACCCTATTTTAAAGATGTCACCTTCGTTACCGTAGATAATAATATTAAAACAAATAATATTAAAATAAAACTTATTCGCAGGATAATACTTATCTATACTAATATTATAAAGAGGAAAGATTTGATTGTTTGTTTGCATTGAATAGGCTCCGAAAGTACCGAACCGATTTAAAAAAATCTTTCACTGTTGGGAAGCTACATTATCCCCGGGTGACATTGGCTATTTTATATTTTTTTTTACTATTTTTCCCGAAGCGAAGCACGGGCAATTTCCTAGTCTAATTATAAGATAAATAATAGAATCGAATACACTGAATACAAAATTTTTACAAGGTCCCAATTGTCGTTCTTTGAATTCAACTCATCTGTTAAGTTACGTACTCTTTGTCATTTTTAAATGTCAGAAGCGAGAAAAAATATACTTTGTGCTCAATCAGAAAGCGAAAATTGTGATTTTCCTTTGTGCCTTTATTAATACAGCTTACGTAACTCGTAACTCCAGGCAAAGTTAACTGAAATAAAACAGGCTGAAACTGTACTCTCTGCATTGAAAGATTTATTAGCCAGCGGCAACTAAAAAGCACTATTTGTGATTGGAAAGCGATCGGAAAATACGATTTCATTTCGCAATCGTTTTGTGATTCGCTATTTGATGGTAACATTTCTAAAGGTATTGACTACTACAACGATTACTATTGAAGGTTGAGTTATTTCATCAATCTGTACTGGAACAGCAGTATGCTCTAGGCCTCCTCAAGCGGAGAGACTTGTGCTTAGTAGTGAGCAATACCAAAGGCATCACAGATGCGTTGTTGAAATAAGAGTGAAAGAAAGAAATACCCTTAATTGAATCTCTGCTCGTAAACTCTTTTGAAAAAGACAACGAATATAATACGTAAATCTGTCTCATATTCGTAATGTTTTCTACGCACAGGACTCGAACCAGATAATTCGCTCGGCATTTAAAGTTACTATCACTACTGACTTCGCCACATAGCCTAAAAATAAATTACAATTAAATTCGTTTTGTGTTCATTTATCTGTTCATCCCTCCTGACATTACTAAGTCTATAACCATAGAGTAACTTATACATAGGGGAATAGAGATATCAGTCGACTAAGTGACGCCTAACGCCATCTAACGCAAACTAACTGAACTAATGAAGAATCCTACGCATAGCCTTTAATTTAGCCTAAGTATAGACTTTAATTTAGATATTTTTTGATTTTGTACCTATATTACTTCTCTTATAGAATCTACGAAGTACAAACGCTTGCGCGATTCAGCCGACTGGTCAGTGCCATCTAACGGTATACGACCGAACTATTTAAAGCATAGAAGAAATGCTTTGTATTAAGTGAAAAGACCCTGTCTATAACCTTTAATGAACATGGCTGGGTTCATCCTCCCACTCAGTGCTCATTCGATTAAGCAAACCCTCTCAGTGAACTGTATACGTTTATTTAACCGTTACTTTCAATCCTATTATTATTATTATTTTATTAATATTATAAATGTGAAAGTTTGTGAAGATGTTTGGATGTTTGTTCCTCAATCACGCCACAACTACTAAACCGATTTGGCTGAAATTTGGAATGGAAATAGCCTATACTCTGGATTAATATATAGGATACTTGTATCCCGGAAAAGTTCAGGGTTATCGCAGGATTTGTAAAAAATCTATATCCAAGCGCGCGAAGCCACGTGCATCATCTAATATCTAATTATATGTGTCCTAATCCATTATTCTACTTATATGTGCACTTTATTTTTTGTGGTTCTATAAATCTATAGTAAATAAATTAATTATAATAAAAATTTCGTTTCGAAACCACTCTACCTCGGGTGAAGCCGCGGGCTAAAGCTAGTTGTATAATAATTAGGTATTGGATTCATTAGGTTGGTACAACAATGTGATTACTTTTTACGTTCAGGGTAATTATTAAGTGGTCTTATGTTAAATCTTTATTGGTACCAGCGAAAGTACGTTAGTATACTCGTATTAGTTCATTGTTTGGTACTAATATTACTACTGTTTAAGGGTCATTTGATTGAACAAATGAGTAAATAACAATTTCATTTCAATCTCGTTTATTGCGGTAAACAGTTTATTGTGTTATGTTACGATGTAATAATCTAAGGTACTGTTCAGTTCGAATACTGATTGTTGCCCTTCATTTTTATACAAGTACTAGCTACTACAACTAGCTACTATAACTACTAGCTACAATAACTTCGTATCGCATAACAATCAAATAATGTAGTGAACTTTTATACTTTTTGTTGGTATAACAAATCAGAGTAGTTTCTAAGATTTTTGTTAAATCAGTGGTGTGTAATTTTTAAACTTTTTATACATAAATTTACATTTATTACAAACATTATGACAAAAATTACAAATATTACCTAAATTAATATGAAAGGGATACTTCGAACTTATTACCATATTATTTAAAATTCAGTTCTGATGATCGGCTCCTTTAGGAACTGAGGGAATTCACTCAAAACTATGCACTAACATCTTTTTACCTGAGAGGGTGGTCAATACAACTGGACTAAAGACGCGTCATAATGCGTACCTGCGTAACTTTGTCATGAATTTTCATAATTATACCACTAGACATTATTTATATGCCAACTCTTGCAATTCAAAGTCAAAGTTAAATAATAATGTTGATAAACTTTTGTAATCAACACGAGTTAAGTGTGCTCGTAGCACATAGCTACGTCGTAGCCTCGTAGAGTACTTGTAGCAATAGGTGTAGCGGATGCTTATACTAAAAAGACTAGAAATATATCAGATTTAAACATTTTTATAAATTGAAATATAACTTATATTATATGGTTGATTCATGAATTATACATAAATTTATCTTATCAGGAAAAGGAAACTTAATAGAAGCATTTGCATGATGCAACATTTGTAATCAGTTAAAACCCACCGTAACCCTCTAACATCATTAAATCCCTGCCACGTTCGCACGTCCCCACAGCATCGCACACAATACTACCCACAACCCACAATACAACCCGGTCAGCCATGACCCGGTTCATTTCAAAGGTTTGAAATATCATTTGCGCTCGCTCTAAGACTCAGGGTGAGAGATATCTATTTTCGGATAATTGAACCATTATCCCGCCATGTTTCAAAATAAACAATACTTCAGATTAAATCAAATCCTTGTTAGTTCGTTGGTTTGAATTAATCATGAAACTGGAAGATTAGTCATCGTATTTTATTTATGTAAAGGCTTTATCCCACTTGGATGAATCTTTATTAATGTCATTGAAAAACCTTATTAAAGGTCTCCTATAAAGAACACATCGCACCCTCAGTGGAAAAAAGCATAAGTCGTCTTACGTTGAATTTTAGTTATTAATATAACTGGAAAGAAGGATAAAAGCTGCATATGCTCAATTTTTTTCAAATTTTTATCATTAATCTTGACGGTTTTGTGCAAGAAATCGTAATGTAAATTCTTTTGACTACTTACTGATATTTTAACAGTTTTTTACTCTTCTGTAAAATTGCAATTTTCATCTTATGCCTTTTTTCCACTGAAGGTGCGACATTTTAGGTACAGTTGAATATTTTCTTATTGTATCTCAAAAGATACCATATCATTTATGTAACGTTATCCAAAGCGAGTTCGATTGAGAGTTCATCAGTTTTATTTATAAAGCACGTTGATTCAGTTGGTGTTTCGTAATAACCGTATTTTGTTTTGCGACATTGTATGGTATGTCGGGTATGTTACACGGTGATGTCACGCTCGTCAATAACGCTATCGAAGTTTTCTACAAAGTTTGCATATAATTATAACTTGTATAATGAACAACTCACCCTGCAAGAGATTGCCTTTTGCCTGACATTGCCTTTCCCCTAGCGTGGTACAATACCACTTACTTTACTACTTACTTTTCGGCACTAAGAAGAAATGTCTATCTAAATATTTTTGTTTATTAAAACACAGCTACTATTGTATGTAATCTTATCCGCAGTTAAGGAATGGATTAGATTATAGAATCCGTTAATCGGACAATAAAGATTACATCTGGCAAAACGTTACTTACAAATGCACGTTCCACGGAAATCCCATTAGGCTAATTAAAACTAGGTGTTTATTATCGTTTTAGACTCTTAATAGTCCTTTTAGCATTTTAATAGCATAATTTTGTACAACGGTTTAGTATGCAGCTTCATAACTAGGTTATGGCCGTTGTCTGAATTATTTTCAAGTGCCGTTGTTATTTTGTAATTGTAATAAGAAATAATTTATGTGTAACATTTCAAAATTTACTAGACAGTAAAAACCTAATCAGATCATAATATAATTAATTTAAAAGGGAAGTTTATAATTATGTTGGATCATTCGATACTTGGGTTGTATCAAAATTGTAACTTCAAGACAATTTCTTGATTCTGAAGTTCCCTCTAGGTTGTGGTGCGTTTTCAAGTCGTCAAGTATTGTATGAGGCTATGACTATGAGGAGAAAATAATGCAGCCGAAAGAAAGAACCTTAATAACTATGACTTGTCTTGGCAAGATTCGATATGACCTAACACACTGAATAACAATTATGCCACCTTCCGACTACGATGATGAAATAATACCAAAGTTTCCCAAGAAATAAAAAATATTAAATTGAAGTACGTCGGTCGCTAATGAGACGTCCCTTTTGTGATATAAATTTTGACACTTTCCCCATAAATCTTCCACGCCGGACGTTGGAAGTTTATTGGCCAAATTAGACGTACTAAATGCTTGAATAATATTTACGTAACGTGAAAACGAAAATTAATTGACGCTGACGTGAATTTTGATTTGTAATGAGCACATTTTTAAAACCGTGTCAACGATATTTTTATAAAGTGAAATAGTTTTATGTTATTTTTGCCGAGGTCGGTTTCAGTTCGAGGTTTTGAACACAAAGGGTTTGTTTCATATAATTAACATAAAAACTGCCTTCGAAATAACAAAAACAGGTATAGCAAAAAGTAGATGCTTAACACAACTATTTGAATACTAAATCGATTCTCTTGTAGTACTACTAACTACTAACTAGTGAATATTATAGTTTGCTGTAATTTTTCAAACAAGATGACAGACAACAAAAACATGTATGAAAGATGAGTGCCCTTACGGGACCCTTTTTGAAACTCTGTTGTCCGTTCGTGTCTATTATGACCACTATAGCAACAGAATACTAGAATATTAAATAAATTATTGTTATCTTAAAGTCAAAGAATTCTCCCTAAAATTACTTAATACATAATTATGTGTGTAACCAATTTAAAAACAAATCTCATATTATTATTTAATAATAAGCGTTTCCTTTAGGGCTGTTTCTTTGGAACGTTTCATTTGTTTATATCGAATATTATGGAAAAATATTGCGAAGCTGTGTGTATATTATGAGAGTTCATTTATTAATTATTGGACCTACCGGTCTATTATGAACTCTTAATTCCAGCCAAGTTCCAGTGCAAACGTCAAATTCGTGTTAGGAAAGCGGTCACGTGACACTTTTTGCCAATCATACATCGTTTAAAGCTCGACAATTGAATTGCCTGGAACATGAATGGTTTTATAAAAGTTCATAATAGGCCCGCTAGTTACACAAATCGAGGTTATAGTTTATGTTATTCGGAGTTAATAGGGTATTACAGTTGAGCGTAAACCTTGAATAGGCCGCCTGTGTAAATATAGATAGTAGATTAGGATAATCTTGCAAACTTACTATTTACTTATTTCAATGAATAATATTATGACTATACTTGATATATTTATACAAATTTACGCAAATACTAATAATTTACAGAAATATACTACAAAATATAGCTACGTAACATCAGACAGTTTTATATGACCCTTACAAATCATTGAGCGGCAACACAAATCATACAAGCTAACAATTTACCCGACATTATGCGAGGCTTATTATATTATTTGCAATATGAGGGTAGCCCGAGAAATTGGCTATTAATGGGAATAAAAGGAAGAGAGGTCGTAACGTGGTACATTAAGTAGTGGCATAATGGATTGGTGATATTTTATCGTATGAGCGTATGAGCTGGTTGAAGGATTGATCGGTCTTTTCAGGAGCGACCACCTTGTTATCGAAAATGAGAGTCGACAAGCAATTCACAGTTGATATCATAAAAATATTTCAAACAATACCTCGTCCATATAATTTAAACATATTCATACGCGACTTATACATATTTTTCGTATAATTTCGATATGTATGCTACGTATACATTATATTCGCTTGGCTTCAACCCATTAACGTCCCACTACAGATAATTGTTTGACCGTGATTACGATCCTTAACTTGTCGAAATATCGGCGAACAATATATCGAAACGTCACTTGTATCAATTATAATAATCGAATACATTGAAAGAAATCGCTCATCGCTCACTCTAAATGTCGTTTGTACAGTGTACTGTATAATTTAATACAATTTATACAAAACGAGTTTAGTCGTTTAACATAACGAATGCTTAAATCCATTTAGTTGGTAAGTGCGAGTTAAGAACAGCATTTTGCAATTCAGCAAATCGCCTTCTACTATGAGCGAAGACTTATGGTTGGTTCGCGTGCCCCAAGGCTTGCAACAGCTGAATTATGTCCAGAAAAAAACTATTCCCATTGCAGTCTAACTCATTTGATATTACTTACGAGAATAATTTAGGAAATGGGTTTCATTAAACAAATGATGATTGTTTAGTTGTAGAAATATACGGTTTTGGCTTCAACGGCTTGTTCCCACATGCATCCGTCATTATTTTTATTTTTTTATTTATTTAATTCACAGGCTTAAAAACTAACATAACAGGTATTCCCAATTCGTTTGTGTGCCTAATTATGTTTAAATTTACATTACAATTTTAAATAAAGTATTTACTTTCAGTCAGCAATCCTTAAATAAAATATCCATCATTAAACAAAATTCAATAATAATAAGCACAAATTAATTTAAATATCACCAATTGATGATTCGGTTAGATTTTATTTCATAATGGCTGAGGAATATATTGATATAAGTTGAGTAAAGATGTAATAGTCGCGTTGGATTGTATTAATAAAATATTAATTAATGTTATAATTTTTAAATATCGGTCATTTCCCGTGGAGATTCCAAAACACAATTTGTTGTCCATTGGCGCTGGTCATCACTTAGCATCGGCTCTGATCTGCTCGTTTGTCCACTATTAAAAAAAATAATCTTCAGTTTTAATAGATCTTATTTTGAAACAGATGCTCCAAAAATTTTGAAGTAGAAATAAGAAGTATCTTACATTATTCTTGGAGGCCCTTAAACCCTCATTCATCATTTCACATGATGTGGCCTACATATTGCAATTAACACAATTTCACAAAGGTTCCATTATTTCGTATGCATACATATACAAAATGCAGCTTTATTACGGCTCCAAAGTTACCGAAACCATGTCGTAACATTTGAGCTCCAACTTTCTGAATAAACAAACCCTAAAATCTCATTAGAACAATGCCTCCCACAAGTTCAGCCGTTGGGACTTAGTGTACGTCTGGATGTAATAAATTACTTATGAGGGCCTCACCTCCTGTTCTTGGGGTTAAATTAACCGTTACATGCTTATTGTTCTAATTATTTACATTTATATGGTGAATGTGGCTCGGTTTTGTGTGAATGTTTCTTGCAGTGGAAGTTTTAAAGTCATTATAAAATTTATGTTATAAAAGGACCAGTCAAGGAGATCTAAGGATATATAAGATATATAAGATAAGAATAATTTATAAATAAATAGACTCTGAACAACATGACAGGTTTCTTCCAAGGACTAAATACATCTTTTCACCATTTTGCTCTTATTCTTTCGTCATCAAACAACTCTATTTATTAGTTAAAAAGAGTCCTTTAACGTTAGACCTGACTACTTTCCAGGTTACCCAATTTACCTGTCTGTCTTTTATAAGTCCACAAGACGAAGACTATGAAACAAGTTTCTGGTAAAAATAAGGGTTGTTTCGATTTAAGAAAAGTGTCCCGTCGAAAATGTTCCATTCAATATACGGTATTCAATCTAGAGTTGTCTCGTATCAAGCTGTCTTGTCACGTGTGTGACATTACTCAGAGTTGGGACTGGGGCGCCCGAAGCGGCCATGTTACGGTATAACGGAAGCTGGTAAAGGAAAATGTGACTTGTAGACAAGTACTTATTATTATCTTACAAGACCGATAATATTTTTGAAATAACTTTTCAACGATACCCCACTATGGTCAGGTACGTGACGAAAAAAAGTTCATCCTGACGTCATCTGTAGGTGGTACCATGGTACCTCCATATCATGAAAAAAAAAAAACAATATTTTACTCGAAGATTTTGGAGTATAAATAAATATGTATATGCGTCAATGATGTTTAAATAAATATAAATACGTTATGCCCTTACAAATCAACCGAAAAATCTGTTCCGATGTTCGCAAGGCACGCTTTATTGCTTTATCGCACGTCTTTATCGCTCTCGCGTCAAAACTACATCGCTATCTCTTTTCAAAGTCAAAGTCAAATCTGCCTCTTTTTAATATATAATATCATTGATATCCATGCCAAATTACAGCTTTCTAGCACTAAGGGTCTCGGCGCTATGCCTCAGACAGACGGACGGACGGACAGACATGACGAAACTCCAAGGGTTCCGATTTTTCTTCAGAACCCTACAAAACAAGAAATCCTTATATTAATAGCCAATATTAATTGCCAATTTCTAAACTGCAACCGCAATGGCCATATATTTCACACCGTGTGCAAATAATGGTTGTTTTAAACAACGCTTTTTGTACATTTATATTTTAAAGTAATATTGGACCGCTGTTTTACTGTTTTTGAAAATTAATAAAAGATGACTAGGATTGTTTTTGTTACGAGTGATTTAAACACAAATAACACAAAAACTCTTAATTTTTTTATACAAATTTTGGTATAATAATTTATCAATGCACTTTTATTGTAACACAGATTTACTGTATAGATATAAGATACATAAGTGTTTTAAGTAGCAACGTTTCTACAAGAAGGGTTTAAAAACATCTATATGATGCTATACGTAAAAAATCCCTTAAGAAATCTCCATAAAGTGTATAAATGTTCTCAAGCCATTATGAAGCTCGCTGGTCTCCAGCGCATTCGGTCCAAGGCGGTTCATCAATCATCAACAACCCTATTAATGTCCAGAGTCTGCATTTGGGCCTCCTGTCAGAATAAGAAGGATTAGGGCAGTAGTGCGTGGCAAGTGCCGGTTAGTTTTTAGTGTCTATTTACTTTTGCAATAGCGACACAACAACACGACAAAATCTCGCACAAAGACGTTGCGTTGACAAGCGTATTTTGTACGGGAACATAGAGTACATAAACACTTGTACGAAAACGTGTAGTTTCATTCACACGTACATACGTCAAAATGTCGCGGCGACATTCACACGTAATCTATGTCGCTGTCGCACGCGTGAGGAGATAAAGTCTGTCCGTCTGAACGTATTATATAATATCAAAAAGGGATACATGGTGGTGGTAAGCTAATACAGAAGATAATTATAAAGCCTTTGGAACCATATTTGGGTTACGGTAAGAAATTTTTCTAAACGGATTACGTTTTCTGTAACGAATCAACTTTTGGAATAATATGTTTTCAGTAAACACTAAACACGAAATAACAATGATTTCGCACGTACAAGTCAATATTTATAGTTACTTGACGACCCGCGTGGCACAATGGTTACCATGCCGGATCGCCGCGCCAAGGGTCCTGGGTTCGATTCCCAGCGAGGCGGAAAATTGAATGAATTTGAATTTCTTTTCTCGGTCTGGGTGTAAGTGTCCTTGTCTTGTGTGTTGTCCATGGCACCCACGACACAGGGAATCCTAGTGTGGGGCTATGAGTGTGAAGCGTTATCTATTATATATTATTTTTATCACTACGAATAAACATTAACTCTATCTAGATATCTATTTTTCATATTTTTTTCTTATCTACATTTAGCCATCTCGTCATTTAGCCGTCCCGTCACGCGCGTCACATTACTCAAAGCGGGGCTAACGCTCACATGGCGCGGGTTTAATGCAACCGTTTTGTAAGGAAACCCGATGGAATATTTATCGTGGATACTTTGTACTATACCTTCGCCAGCCTCGTTTTGGTTAGCGTTATCTCTGCTTGGATTTTATTTGGCCTAGAAAATTTGACACGGATTTTGGGTCGTGGATTAAAACGTTAAGTTGGTCTTTCACAAGTAATAATTTAATAATACTTTTATAGTAGTTGGAGATTGTAGCATATATTATTATATTATGACGACTCGCGTGGCATAATGGTTACCATTCACGACCGCCGTTCGAAGGGTCCTGGCATCGATTCCCAGTGAGGTAGTTTGATTGAGTTTGAATTTCGGTTCTTGGTCTGGATGTGTATGTTGTCTATGACACATGTGTCACAGGGAATCCTAGTGTGGGGCTATTAGCGTGTAGAATTTATTTTCTCTTTTTTCAAACAAAATTATTATCATTGCTGTAGAATAAAAGACGACAGAGAACCTGGTAATGGACGTTACCGATGGACGTTACATACAAAAAACGCGTCGTAGACGCATTATTTCTGTGGTCCATTATTTTTGTGAAATAATATTAAGAATCCTATGTTCAAATTCAAATTCAAAATAATTTATTCATATAGGTATCACTGATACACTTATGCACGTTATTTTTTTGGCTTTTTGGAAAGGTGCTTTGTCGTGGAGGAGAAGAAAAGCCTAAAGAAACTCCTCGGCACAATTTTTAAAATAATGAAAAGTTAAATAATATGGTTTTACCTACGCGGAACTGGATGCGGCACTAATTTCTAGGCGTTTTTGTCATTAATATATTCATTTATACAATTCTTAAGATATTTACACGATTTGTCATTCTGTGTCCACTCCACATTCAATTCTATTGACGATCCGTGTGGCGTGATGGTTACCATGCCGGATCGCCGCGCCAAGGGTCCTGGGTTCGATTCCTTACGAGGCGAAAATTTGAGTGATGAGTTCGAATTTCTGTTCTCGGTTTGGGTGTGAGTGTTCTTGTCTCTGTGTGTGTGGGTAGGTGGGGTCTAGGGCACAGGAAATCCCAATGTGAGGCTATTAGTTTGAAGCGTTATTTATTTATTACTTATTTATGATTTGAATTAACCAGAACGTCAAGGCACTATAAGATAATGTTACAAAAATACATAAAAGACGGGTCCTATCCCACTAGTCCTATTGAGTTGTTCAGTGGTGGAACAACTGGCAATGTTTAGCATATCTGAGTCCCACTTGTCTCGTTGGGCAGAAATGACCTGAAACGAATTAGTCACGTCTTCAATAATGATTCGAAAACCTTTCAACGAACGGGTTCGACGACTTGTAATTCAATTTCTTACAGCGAGATTGCCAGCTTACAAGTAAAATGGCGTAACGTGTAGTGCAGACTAGCAATGCAATGTATCATAGCTATAAAATTAAACGAAGTTTTATTGTATCGTACTTGCTGTAATAACACTTTGATTCTTACAATAAACGACTTTCAACCTCAAAAATTAGGTATCATATTAATTCCAGTTTGTGAGGATGTTTATTAATAATAGAGAGACAGAAAGTAATTATAGAAAGAAAGAAAGAACAGAGAACTTCATTTTGGGGCATAATAGACTTGATACACAGCGGTTGAGACGACGCGACGCTGGCGTGATGCGATCCGGTTTTTTATGGAAATAACCGGCGAACGAGCTGACGATCCATCTGATGGTAAGTGGCTATCGTCGCTCATGGACATCAGCGACACCAAAGGCATTACTGATGCGATGCCGGCTAAGAAAGAGAGAAGAAAAAGAAAGAACTGGCTCTCAAGCGCCCAGCACACAGCCGAACACGACGAGTCATTTGGCGGCTGGCTCAAGGGTGGTAGCTATCTAGGCGAACTCCATGGAGAAAAAATAATAGCAATAATGATATTAATTAACAATTAAAATCAATATTACCAATATAATCACTCGAGGAGCCCTACCACCAGCGAGCCGAATTTAGTCGCCTCTTACGACACCCATCCGGGATTGGGGTTAGTATTCTAAGCCGCCCCAATACGGCTAGTTGTAATGTACTAGATAACACGGAAGACGTACAACGTTGCATTAAACGACTTGACATGCTCTTGTCTATTTTTCTTAGTTGGCAAGACGTAAATGACTCGTTGCAGATATTCGTGGGCTACGGTGGCCATTTACAGACGTCGTTTGTTCCTTGCTGGGGCGTTGAGAGCTGGGCTATAATGCGTATGACTTTATTAAAATTTAATTAATTAATTCTTGTTCTCAAAGGTGTATAAAGTGTGCCAATCTACTTAGATAGCGTCATAAACTCTCGTACTCTATGAGAAGATCCGAGAGAGCAGAATTCGTAAGGCAGCAATGGATTTTATAATTGTGTATTTAATTGGATTTTCAGAATTACATTTTTGTCAGTAAAATGTTAAAAATAATATTACCTCATTCTCTAAAGTTACCGCAAACTTAGCAGAAAACGCGATACGAACGCGGGTCAAGGAATATGTTAATTGCATCTTGGATAGTTGTCAGTATTTACATACAACATTTTGCTAGAAACAAAGGCGGTCGTGGCATCGCATAAATATTAACTCTAGTCGAGGGAATTTTAACGAAATCTCAAGTAAGATGTTTGTTACTTAATTATATTTTATTTTCTTGGAACTCTTCTATGAAGGTTATTCTTATCTGTTCTTATTTGTTCGGGGTAAATAGGTTTGTATTTTTTAATTGGAATAGTTTTCATTAACGACTAATTGGTGCTTGTTAACTTCTTATGAGACAGGGAACAGCAAATGTAAAAAACAATATTGGAGTCAAGAGTCATACTTACCCTTGATTTTGTTAGTGCCCCTGGCACTGTAGGTTACTAGAAATTGTCATTCAGGAAAAACAATCTTAATTATTATGCGTGATGAAGTATTGTAGGTTTACTGATATTTTTGTTTTTTATTAACCTTTGACAAAATATTATAATTATGTACTATACGAGTATAGTACAACATGCTGAAAATCTTTGTTACGACAAATTTTAGTGCTACAAGCGACACCAAAAACAAGTATTAATTGTGTGACAAAGTGTTGAACTGGACAATTGGATAGAAAACGATAATCATTATTGTCATCAATTTTTTATGGAAATAGCCGAAAAACGAGCTTACGATCTATCTGATAGTAAGTGGCTATCAACGCCTATGGACATCATCGACAATAAATGCATCACTGATGCGTAGCCGGTCAATAAATAGAAAAGAAAAAGAAAGAAAGAGTTAACCTTATCCTGAATCCCTGGTAAGTAGGTACTTGCAACAGTGAATTTAATTTTCTAAATACATTTTACCTTATCTGCATCGGATTTTATTATTCTCAACAAGCGTCAACGTAAATTGAAATAATTGTACAATTTTCAAACAACATCCATTCTGCAATTTCACCTCATTTTCCGCTATCTGCGTATTTTACATAATCAGAAAGTGCTGGGAGCGTAAAATATATTTTAGTAACGGACCGTGCCATGTGGAACGCACATTCGTAAATACAAAATTTACTGCGCAGCTCTCGTAATGCTTAAGTGTCTCCTCGACGGGTTTTATCGTAATCGTAAATAAAGGTTAACATTTACCAAATATTAAATTAATTTAACTTTTTTGTTGGATTATATTTACACTGATGATGATATGAAAATTTATGTCATGATATTAAGTAACGCATTTTAAATTAATGCAAGTTGCTTCTATAAAGCGGTATATAAATTGAACTCGTTCTTTTGAATTTCACAAAAATACAACCAAATGAGAATTCTTTTTTTACGTCGGTAAAACCATAAATTATAATATAATTCACCCGCATATTTCAAAGGATCGAGTTTTTGTTTCATTGAATTTCCAATCCGTGGCACTTTGAACCGCACCCTGTAATGAAGACGAATGTGAGTAAATTGAAAAATCAATACCCACACCGATCCCCGACCGAATTGTAATTCCGTGTTCCTGCCAAGTTTACAGCACTACACTGTGTAGATGAGGTCGTTACGTGTAGGTGGTAGGCGCGCTAGCACAATACACGAGTATTGTGGTGACATCGCACTACACTACACGTCATACGTGATGTCAGGCCGGCTTGAATCACGCTATCGAAGTTTTTTGCATCACTTGCATTTAAATAATATTTCGAGTGGATTGTTCATTATGAGATCAGTACAATATAGGAATCAGTCCTAACAGACTGGAGACGTCGGAGATATGTCGGAGGAAATGCGAGTATATCGTTACCAATGACATGATGTCGACTGTACATTACTATGATGATAGATTTAAGTACATGTGTGATAATTGAACACACAATTGAAACATCACACACAATACCCCAGAACAATAAAATTAACCAGTTACATAAATGTCTGCTCTATCCGAGAATTAAACCCGAAACCACTTAGAAAGTAAACTCATTACCAAGGTTGCGAGATCGTCAATTAATCTGCATTGTTCTACTATATGGCAGAATCCTTACAGGGTTCTCAATCACGAACGAAATAATCTCGTACACTGTATCCGATGCAATCGCTGTAATTGTCGGCTTCGAATCGGAACAATGGCTGCCAGGACTATTGTTGGCGACGCACACCACTTGGCCTAGCGAGACACAGACCTTTGTGCTACGAATGTGACAGCAATTGCTCTTCCTTGTTAAACTGTACAATAACGAGAGCTTGGAAAATTTTAAGAGTCAGATACAGAATGTTCTAGAAATATAACAGAGGTTGAAAGGTTTACTTATGACACAATGTGTTTATTAATCTTTCATGTAACTGTTGATTTGAATTGTCTTGTTGTAAAATAGTAAGAATCTGTAAATCTGGAAAGCTTGCAATTTTCAATTGCATTCAAGCGTCGCGAATGGACATTGTGCGTAAATCTTATCATTTTAAGAACCTTGAGAAGTGACTCAAGCCCAGAAGCGGAATAATTTTGGAATAAGATTTTGCTGATGAGAGCTTTTTAACCGACTTCAAAAAAAGGAGGAGGTTCTCAATTCGACTGTTTTTTTTATGTTTGTTACCTCAGAACTTTGGACTGGGTGAACAGATTTGGATGATTTTTGTTTTAATTGAAAGCTGGTGCTTGTCGTGTGGTCCCACATTGAACGAGATCTGACAATGGTATCCATGTCAAAAGTACAATGTACTTCATTTGAAGTCGATTATTTTTTTGTTAAAATGTTAGATTATTATATTGATAATTAAATATTAAACTAACTCAGGAACAAAACTTTGCACATAAAGTTTTGTGTGGCAGACCACAAACGTGCTACGCCAGAACTGGGCCTACTTGAAGAAACTTAGTAGGAATAATTAGTGCCCTTATTGAAACTGTTTTATCACGTATAAAATAGTTTTTTTTTTTCTGTAAGTTTAAGTGTGTGTATAAAGATTTAAAAAAATAAACGTGTGTCTCCATCGAATCCGCGATCAGATGAAGTAAGCGTTTATACTCTCGTTTCTTTTTCACGTTGTAATACCATGAGATGGGTTGAATTAACGTGTTCAGTGTCCTAGGACACATTTTGTGAATGTCCCTACGTACACAGGACGGGGTAGGTTGAATCAACACAATAGCGCATAATCAGCAGTGTTGTCGGTAACACTTGGCCCCCGGTGACGCTTTGAGCTGTGAGTGTGTGAGTGAGTGAGTGTGTGTCAGGGAGTGAGGACATTGTCCTTTGTCCGACACACACAAGCGCGTTTAGTGCTCACTAAACTCAAGTGCTGACATCGTAGCGTTAAGCACTATTTGTGTCTGACCCGTCAATGTAGGTGCTGGCTATAATTATCTAGTTCAAGTTAGTTGCTGGGTGAGTTGAAATAGGTAGGTTGTGTTATCGTGTTTTAAGCAGCCTAGGTACTGTCAATAGGGTACTTTCGTTAGTTAAAAATAAAGTATGAAATTTGATAAAAATTAATATTTATATAGAAATATACTTAAATATTTTGATTTTGAGTCATAAAAGCACATTATTATTTTATTATATTAAAATTAAAAGTCGTAATTTTTAACCTTTATATCGCATGCTTATTGGAACACTGACCCATTAGTAGATGGGTCAGAATTGAGTTACGTACAGAGATAGGCTTCTGTTAGCGCCATCTACCATCTACAGTTTGAATTACGTTCAAATAACAAATTGTTGCCGCACCAGTGATATATCTGTCTCTTTCACTTTTATGGTATCTCTCATCGTGTTTTCGCCGAACAGCGACTCATACCAGTTTGTGTACTGCACTTGCGGAGTAAGGTTATAATTATTTTGTTGAACGAAGACCCAATCGTTGTTGAGTGTATTTACGAATAAATTCAAAGGTAAGTTTCATCATTTTTTGTAATCTAATATTGACAAATTAAATCTTAGGTCACTTTACTACAAATTTTACTAATATATTACATGAAACATTTTATTTTAAGTCAGTGTCTTATTGAACGTTATTATGTTTTTCGTGGCCCATTACGATTGGGTCAGTTTACTATTCACATCTATCTATTATTTAAGGTAACACTTTGTGACATTCAATTATAAGTCTGTTTACTACTAAAGGTTATTGTTACTTAGGAGCCGCAATATTAGTTTAGTCTTTGTTTGAAAAACAAAAAAGGAATATAATATGTAATTTTTTTACCGTTTGTAAATATTTTATATTAAGTCTCTGTCAGTCTAAATACTAATTACAAAAGCAATTTTCTACAAGAGGCTTATAATTTTATTTTTTATATTTCAGGGTGACCATGTCATTTATTAGGTCGAAAAAGATGATAGAGCTTGCTCAGGCTCAAAATCCGGTGGCGCTAGAAATCGCAACACCAGATAAAGAACATGAGTCAGTGCCAAAAACTGAAGTAACGGTAATAATTTAAAATGAGTTTGAAAATTAGGTGTGTATATTTTTTATTATTTTTTCTACTATAATACTTTTTTGTTGTTGTAGATGTTAGGTGATATAACAAACAAGATCGAAAATCAGCGTTACTCAAACGTACAAGAATATTTTAAAACTTTGGAATCAGCTTCAGTTGGCAATGAAAATCACTTTCATAATACCACAGTCATCCACGATTGTACTAATGATAGATATTCTGAAAATAGCGATGTCGATTTAAGTGATGAAGATCCAACATACGAGGTTCCGAAAACAAAGAGAAATCATATACCAGTATATCCATGCCAATCAAAATCATCAGAAAGTTCCTCGTCTTCTTCGTCTTCATCGTCCTCGTCATCTTCAGGATCTTCCAGTAATAGTTCCGATACAGAATCCTGTAATGGACAGAACAAAACACAAAAGAACATAATTCAGGAAACTGCAGAAAATCAATCCAAGCAGGAAAACACTGATAAACCTACGACAACAGAAGTTTCAATAAATCAAGAATTTAGAAAAAGTCCTACACCACAAGAAGAAAAGAAGAAGGGAAGGAAACGTAAACGGAATGAAGAAAGTTGGAAACAGAATATAGCTAAAAGTCTTAGAAATGCTGGAAAACAATATATTAATAAGAAAAATAAAACAATCAAACCTCGTTCTGTTCAATCACCCTGTGATACTAAATGTAGGCTCAAATGCAGTGAAAAAATAACTCCAAATCAAAGACAAACAATTTTTGACGCGTATTGGAATCTCGGCCAGGTTGATGCTCAAAGGTCGTTTATTATGTCTTGTATGACCAATATAACCCCAAGATATACATATACTAATGCTCGGAATCCAAGAAATTGCAATAAAGCATTCTATTTCTTAGTGGAAGGGCAATCGGTACGTGTCTGTAAAACGTTTTTTATAAAAACTTTAGATATTTCTGATCGTGTTATACGTACTGTCAAAGGCAAAATAGATGAACATGGAATTCTAGCACGAGATCTGAGAGGACAGCACATCAACCATTTAAGAGTTGATGAGCAATTACTTAACGATATTAAACAGTTCATAGATGCAATACCAAGAATTGAATCCCATTATATTAGACAATATTCTACTCGTGAGTACATTGATGGCGGAAAAACAATTTCAGATCTTTTCCGGGACTTTGAAGAAATTCAAATTAAAAAAAACAAAGCAGCTGGTAGATACTCTACATTTTATAAAGTGTTTACACAAGATTATAACATATCATTTTTTCGTCCCAGAAAAGACCAATGTGATTTATGTTTGCAATATAAGAACTCATCATCTGAACAAAAAGTATTACTCAAAGAATCGTACGATACCCACTTGGAAGAAAAAACATTAAGCCGCCAAGAAAAATACAATGACCGCTGCAAAATAAATGAGAAAAATAAAGTTCTTGTGTTTGATCTGCAAGCTGTTCTGCAATCTCCTAGAGGAGACACATCAGGATTTTATTATAAATCAAAGTTGAATAGCTACAACTTCACAGTCACGTCATTAAACAAAAAAGTAGATGGTCAAATGAAAGACTCGTATGATGATGTACACTGTTTCTTTTGGAACGAAACTGATGGTAAACGCGGGGCCAATGAAATCGGATCTTGTTTGCTAAAAGTTTTTGAGAAATTATCAGCGGAATCACCTATTGACAATAGGTGTAACTTAATTCTATATTCTGACAATTGTTTCGGTCAAAATAAAAATAAATTCATTGTAGCACTTTACCTGTTTGCAGTCACTCATCTAAATATTGAATCTATTACTCACAAATTTTTAATAAAAGGACATACCCAAAACGAGGGTGATAATATTCACAGCCTCATAGAAAAGGAGATAACTAAAAATCTAAAATCCGGGCCAATATATTCTCCTCACCAATATGTAGCCATAATTAAAAACGCAAAAAAGACTGGTAAAAAATTCTCAATACATGAACTGACATACCAATCATTTTTAGACTTGAAGAAACTTCAAGAAGATTGGGGTGTTAACTTTAATAAAACCAAAGACGGGAAACCTGTTTTATGGAATGATCTAAAAGTGATAAAAGTGTACAGAGATACACCTTTTTCATTTTTCGTTAAGACCTCGTACAAAGATAGTGAATACCAGGAAGTGAGCATCAGAAATAAGAGGAAGAAAATGCTTCCTCTGTGTGATATCATACCAATTAATGTCTACTCACAGAGGCAAGAGCTGAGTGAACATAAAAAGAAAGATCTGAGAGATTTATTGGCAAAAAAATTGATACCAGATTTTTATTGTGATTTTTATAATTCTATTCTTTAATCACTATTAAAGAATAAGTACACTTACTTATTTAACCTTTATTGATTACTGATCACATACCAAAGTTAATTAAAAAAAGAAAGTTCCTTTAAGTTTAACTATGTTTGCTTTAAGTTTTTATTTTATATTTTATGACATTGTTTTATTTAAAAAGTCGCATCACTAAAGTTTTTTATAATATTTTATTAAAGTAAGTTTGTGAAGAACTTTTTGAATTTTTATAGCCATTTTGTTATATAAATTGAGTAGAAGGTATAGTAGTAGTACACCAGCTTTTATATTGTTTTCGAACTACGCTGTAATAAAACATTGATTTATATATTTTTTTCTTTTAATTAATTACAAAAGGCTAATATTTAGTTTATTCATGATCTGCTAATTTGAATAAAAAGACCCAATCTTTGAATATGATTAACATAATGAATCATATATAGACTAAATACAAAATTAGTCAATAAAAATATAAAATAATTTAAAATGATACAAACTAATAACTTAATAGGACATTTTCATTTAAGAAAATTAAGTTACTTTTCATAGAAAACTGACGCAAGTTAGAATCTTGTTTAAAAAGTATTTTTCTTTTTTAAATATAAATTATTTTCAGCGTTTTGTTTACTCAGATCTTTTCAATACTTATTCATAAGTTCAAAATACAAGCATTTATGGTACTTTCTTAAACAGTATTAATTTTTAGCGTCAATAAGTAGTATGAGTCCTCATTGCAAGATCTTCTTTTGCGATTTCCCAAAAGTTGATATTTTTTAGTTAAGTCAGTTTTCCATTAAGCTTGCGATATCACGTGACCTAAAACACGAGCCACCACGGTGTGACGTCATATGTCTAGTAGTAAGTACTCTATGACTGTCAGTTCAGTGTAAACAGCTATGCTACGTGTGCCGGTTGTACATAGACGATTGTTGTTTTTAGCAATATTACGTCACCAAAATGATGACAGCGTTTTCGCGGGAATAAAAAAGGTTTAAAATTTAATTTAATTTTATGGCAAGAAAGCGTGTTAATTTTGCCCAAATAAATTTTTTGTGGCTTTTTATTAGGAAAATTAATATTTTGAAGTACTTTTTCAAACATAGTAGAATACCCAATTGTTTCAGCCGTAATGGGGTGGCTTAGAATCACTAGACTACTATTCCCAATCTAGGGTGTTATAAGTATCGTTTGCTTAGTTTTCGATACAATATTTAGACTTCAACTATTATTTTTAGACCTTCATGTCTGTCATTGGATTATTTCTCATAAACAGTAACATTAAGTTCTTTAGGTTCTTATCGAAACTTGAATTAAAACTGTGCCCGAAACCCGCAAACTCAACGAAAGGACATCAAACCGTAAACGATGCTAAAAGTGTAAAGGATGCAAAAACAAACAAAGTATAAATTAAACCGCAAATAGGGTGACCAGGCGCTGCGTTTAATAGGACATGTTTCGCTTTTTACGGTTATGTCCGACCAAATATTTACGTGTCAAATATGTCCGGCTTTTGTTAGGATTCTGATCTTTGTAGCACGTATCAGCGGCAGTTTTTTATTTTGTTTTGTTTAGTTTTAAGCATTATGGCTTAGTAGTTTCAACATGGGGTTCCACACGAGTTCGAACCATACACATAACAATAATTTTGCTAATTATAGAACAAGGTGAAGAGGAAAGTTTATGAAAAAAACTTTACACTGGAGACTTCTCCATAATATTCTCATGTGTGGTCGCCAATCCACATTTGGCCAGCAAAGTAGGATATGCATTAGATAGCAACTAAACTTTGGGACAGTTACGAGACATGTGATGATTAGTACAGCACCATGTCCGGTTTTTGTGCACAGGGCCTGGACACCTTAGCGGCAGAGGACTAAAGGCGGGATGTTTCCAACGAGCAGTCACAATTGTAATACTTGCTGTATTATTTGGAATTACACAGACACTTGGCCTCATAAACCTCGTTGGCGTAGAAAATATTTAATTTAAACTGAAATTTTTGTTCAAGGAGCTGCATTTCTCTGTTGATTAAATTTTATGAACATAGACATTTGCGCGAAGAAACTTGCAGCTATTATAATATTTTAAGGGAATATGATTTTAAAATTATCATCGCGGACACTATTTTGTATTTTTTATAGCGATATTTCAACTCAGTTACATGGATCACGGCCAGGACTGCGGATGCAGTCCGGTACTCCGGTAGCAAAACATTTAAGTTACTGGGGTCTGTATTACTTAAGATAATTCCGACGGTATCTACTTGTACATAATGGTAGGGAATTATTTCCTCCTTAGCTCTACCCTCTTCCTAAAATCAATTTTATATATCAATTTCTAAATTCAAAATTAAAAACTACCGGTTTATGCCGGCAACTCAATGATGCCTTTAGTTTTAACCGCGATGTTCCAACCATCATGCATCAGTAAGTTTTTGTCGGCTGTTGACATAAAAACCCTTTAGGATTTTGGATCATAAAAGCAGAAAGATATAAACAGGGCAGTGAGTTAAAGGCAGCAAACATTCAGTTGTACAGTCCTTAGTGCGTTATCTCGAGCCTCAAGGACACTTGAACTTAAAACCCATAACTGCAGTAAACGTTTTAATTATAAGGAAATACATAAAGAGACATCTTGCGGTGTAGTTGCGAAACTGGATACCTCTCTTTGAACCGAAAGTTCCGACATTTAAATTATAAATAATGAAATGAAATTGAAAGTTAAAATCTTATTTGTTATTATTGGAAAAGCTCAAGTTAAGAATTATCGTGAGAACGGAAACAATAAAAGGTCAGAGCGAAACGATGACGTCAAAATTAATAAAAAAAAAACAAAAAACTGGACTGCGTAAGAAAACTAACAAGAAAAAATAAGCCAAGTAGTTAAGAATATTAATAATACTGAATATTAGTACTCGTAATACTGAATAACATCAACAACTGATGCGGTCACTAAAGAGCTTACGTCGATCCTAAGTGATCGACAAAGTTAAGCAACGAGATGAGATGAGTGACAGCTAGTGGCAAAAAATACTTGAGCGTTTCCGTGCTTCAGAGGGCACATAAAGCCGTCTCTCCCGGTTGTTATCATAAGATAACAGTCGTCAAGCCATCTCGGAGGCCCTCGGGCGGTCCTATCTGTCATATCCTAAACTGTTACTTAAAATGAAAAATGATGAAAGCGAGATCTTTTATCTTTCTTGGCCGGCAATGCACCAGTGATGCCTTTGGTGATACTGATGTTCATGGGCGGCGATAGCCACTTACCATCAGATGGGTCATCAGCTCGTTTGCCAGCTATTTTCATAAAAAAACTTCATTCTACGAAGTTCATTATACGAAGTTACACAGACTCTTGACATTATAAACCTCGTTACTGCAGTAGACATTTAATTAAAAATAATATTCCTAAAGAGCCATATTACGATTCAAGTTGTAAGAGTTTATATTTATACGTTTGTATCATGTTGGAAAATATAGAGTATTGTTGTGTATTTGTGAATATTGTATAATACATATTACTAGTAGAAGTTATATTATTTTAACAGATTATATAGAATGGACTAAGCCTGTCTTAATGGCTAAATTTTAAATTATTGATTTTTTTAAATAAAAAAACAGTTTTGGACTAAACCTAATCTACGAATTCATATAATTCTTTCTTTCTTCTCTTTACTTCTTGGCTGATAAATTATGCTCTTGGGTGAAGGTGACCACTTACCATCGGGTAGCTCGTCAAAAATCTCAGTAAAGTAAGAAACCTTAAAAATTGTGGTTCTAAAAAATACATCTCCTTTAGGCAATTTTCACAGAATCATTCAGTTTGCAGTGCAAAGCAAAGGTTCGGCAAAAGAGCACCGAAATGTAAATGGAGAGGACGCAAAAACAAAATGGAACAAATTACGCCGTAAAGGACTAAAAAGGCAGGAAGGTAATGACAGCGCAGTCGGTGACGTAGTGCACGGGGTTTTACGAGCACTTGACGTCGGTACTTCAACTGGAGCGACGTTTAATCTATACATCTATACATATTAATAAAATTGAAGAGTTTGTCTGTGATTTCGAGATAAATGATTTTTTCAAGTTGCAAATCGTTACTTGCACGATACCAACACCGAAAAATGAGTTTTTCAAATTTTTGTCTGTCTGTCTGTTTGTTTGTCTCCGCTAATCTCCGAAACCACTGAACGAATTTTAACAACACTTTTACTAGGATATTGCAAAGTGTTCAACTTAACAACTAAGCAATTGTTTAGGGTTCCATACTAAAGGGTTCCTTAGGGATAGTTTGTATGGAAAAATAAAAAAATATCTGCCGATTTGTTTTAAACTTTTAAAAACGTATTTTCCGTACAAAAAGAGTTATACATGCATTTCTTAGATTTTACTTATATTGCATGGAAAGGCCATAAAATGCATTTAAAGGTTATTTTTTTCATTAATTCAAATCCCTATTACTGAGTGGATATCTATTTTTGTATTTTGTTTTTAAGAGCATATTGTTTGCGTATCTATGACCTCCAATATAATTTCAGCATTTTATAAATTTCACCTGGGAAGTGGTAGAAAAACGCAAATTAAGTCTGTATGAGTAACCGATATCCAATAAATACATATCTATACATATTAATAAAATTGAAGAGTCTGTCTGTGATTTCGAGATAAATGATTTTTTCAAGTTGCAAATCGTTACTTGCACGATACCAACACCGAAAAATGAGTTTTTCAAATTTTTGTCTGTCTGTCTGTTTGTTTGTCTCCGCTAATCTCCGAAACCACTGAACGAATTTTAACAACACTTTTACTAGGATATTGCAAAGTGTTCAACTTAACAACTAAGCAATTGTTTAGGGTTCCATACTAAAGGGTTCCTTAGGGATAGTTTGTATGGAAAAATAAAAAAATATCTGCCGATTTGTTTTAAACTTTTAAAAACGTATTTTCCGTACAAAAAGAGTTATACATGCATTTCTTAGATTTTACTTATATTGCATGGAAAGGCCATAAAATGCATTTAAAGGTTATTTTTTTCATTAATTCAAATCCCTATTACTGAGTGGATATCTATTTTTGTATTTTGTTTTTAAGAGCATATTGTTTGCGTATCTATGACCTCCAATATAATTTCAGCATTTTATAAATTTCACCTGGGAAGTGGTAGAAAAACGCAAATTAAGTCTGTATGAGTAACCGATATCCAATAAATACATATCTATACATATTAATAAAATTGAAGAGTCTGTCTGTGATTTCGAGATAAATGATTTTTTCAAGTTGCAAATCGTTACTTGCACGATACCAACACCGAAAAATGAGTTTTTCAAATTTTTGTCTGTCTGTCTGTTTGTTTGTCTCCGCTAATCTCCGAAACCACTGAACGAATTTTAACAACACTTTTACTAGGATATTGCAAAGTGTTCAACTTAACAACTAAGCAATTGTTTAGGGTTCCATACTAAAGGGTTCCTTAGGGATAGTTTGTATGGAAAAATAAAAAAATATCTGCCGATTTGTTTTAAACTTTTAAAAACGTATTTTCCGTACAAAAAGAGTTATACATGCATTTCTTAGATTTTACTTATATTGCATGGAAAGGCCATAAAATGCATTTAAAGGTTATTTTTTTCATTAATTCAAATCCCTATTACTGAGTGGATATCTATTTTTGTATTTTGTTTTTAAGAGCATATTGTTTGCGTATCTATGACCTCCAATATAATTTCAGCATTTTATAAATTTCACCTGGGAAGTGGTAGAAAAACGCAAATTAAGTCTGTATGAGTAACCGATATCCAATAAATAATCGATTACTATCTTGGCAACTAGATGGCTCTGTATGTGTTGATTCACGCCAACGCCTTTAATACATACACCTTTAATATATAATATAATTAGTATGTCTGTCTGTGATTTCGAAATAACTGCATTTTTCATGTTATAAATCGTTACTAGCACGATATCAAAACCGAAAAATGAGTTTTTAATTTTTGTTTGTCTGTTTGTTTGTCTTCATTAATCTCTGAAGCTACTGAACGGATTTCAACAGGACTTACAATATCGAGTCTTCAACTTAAATTATACGCAATTTCTTAGGGTTACATAACAAAGCGAGAAAATAAAATATGAGTCGATTTGTTTTAAGAGCCATTTCGCAAAACTCGGTTGATAAACTATAGGTATTTGAAGCGGCTCCGCGGCGTGATATTGCCTCGCGCGGCTCGCGTCGCGCTTGACCTCAGTTCTGTGCGAGTAATCTTCTTGATACTTTCAAACGTAAAAATTTTAAAATTATGAACATATAATTTTAATTATACACTTAGTGACCACATACATGTATCTGGTTTGTGACAATATAAGTTTATATAACAATTAAGAGTACAATGTAGTAGTACCATTATCGGTAACTTATTTACATAATACATTTTAGGTACCTACTTAGGTACATCACAATAAAGATGTCCAATAGATGCATATTGCAAAAATCAATATTTTGGCAAATCAACGTGAAAAATTAAAAATCACGTTTTTTCAAGGTGATCTATAAAATGCAATATGCGTCCATTTTGCCTGCGATATTCGCAGCGCGTCGAAATACATAGGTATACCTAAATTCAAATCAATCGGAGGGTATAGAACCGGGAAATCCCGGAACCGAAAATCCCGGGATTTACAAAGGAATACGGTACTTTTCAAAAGAACCAGGAAACAAAATAAAAGAACCGGGAAACAAAATAAAAGAACCGGGATTTTCTGAACTTTTGGGAAATAAAAATATGTCGCGTCGTGATACAAAAGATAACGTAAAAATAAAGGTAAATACAATCCATACACAAAAATGATTACAGCTTTAAAAAGAAGATATTCAGAACGTCGGCTACATGAAGCAGCTATACTAATATAATATTATTTACACAACCCAGATCGATATTTTTCTAATATAAATGAAGATGATTTAACTCTTTTTTCTCGTCCAAGCAGTGCTGAATTGTGCAATACAATTGTGTTGCTTTCATACAATTAATACGAAACTTATGTTTGCATGTAAGGTATAATAGTATGATGGTTACTCAATCACGGCAAACGACTATACGGATTTGGGTAGAAAACAGTTTTTCCCTATTTAATGCTCCTGAGAGATAAAATAGGAAACGCGATACTAACTATTTTCACGCGGGGAAAGCCGTGGTAAAATAATCCCGAAAGAACTGAAAATCCCGGGAATCCCGGTTCCAGCATAGGCGAGTACCGAAAATCCCGGTAATTTAAAACAGGATCGGTTTTCGATACCCTAATCATTACCGTGATACAAAAGATAACGTAAAAATAAAGGTAAATACAATCCATACACAAAAATGATTACAGCTTTAAAAAGAAGATATTCAGAACACTATTCTTTGAATGTAAAAAACGAATTCTTTATTGTTTTCTGTTGGTTTACAAAACAAAATATTGACAATAGTCTAGTATAATAAATTATGAGAAACGAAATTCGCACTTTCCTCCCAAACCACTTGCTCTACAAGAAAAATGTATGGCACATAAAATGTCAATCTTTTTATGGGCTACAACTTTTACTCGATCCTTTCGGAAATCGTCTAGGACGCACCGTTTAGGAGATATAAGGAGTTTTCGGAAAATTTGGGAGGGGGGGGGGGTTAAGGTTGGGCCCAATAAGATTGGGTAATGTTGCAAGTATGAGTTCCACAGGGCGGATGGAAATTCAGTCGGAAATCGTCTAGGACGTACCGTTTAGGAGATATATGGTATTTTAGGAAAATTTGGGGAGGGGGGGGGGTAAAAGTGGGTTCAGTAAGATTTAGCAATAAGGTTTGGGGGTTTACTAAAGGGGGTTGAAATTTCCGTCTAAACTTGTCTAGGACGCACCGTCTCCGAGATATCCGGGATTTCCGGTTTTCCAAAAATCTATATCCCGATATCCTGATCTGCCGATCTGCGCCTACCTGATGAGTGCAGTATTTGCCCGGATGCCTCCCAGATTATCACGATGCAAAATTCCACTTCTGGGTGAAGAACTGAGGGGGGGGGGTATAGGGAGAGGCGAGGGGTTGTGAAGGGAAAAAATGAGAGGGTGATTTGTATTTGTGTTGTGTATTTGAGATACGTGAGTTTTGGGGAGTTGACGGAACTTGGGTGCACGAGAGTTTCCAAACAACGAATGTATTATCTTTGACTAATAATAAGTGACTATAGCTGACTAATGTCGGAGCTTCTATCATTCCAACATTTTGGCTTAGCAATAGGGTCCCGTTGACACCGTTTGGGTACGGAACTCTATAAGGTACAGATTGATCTAAAAGTTGTATAAATAAAGGGTATGTGTATACAAGTTATAATTATTTATTATTTTTTTTCTATGTAAATATGTAATTAACACATATAACAAAAAACCTAAATACTGTAAACAGTAACTAATGTCTAAAAATGGACAATGTTTTATTTCAAATTACAGCAGTGACTTCCAACCCAATAGGGGTTGAATTTCCAAAAATCCGATAGCCTAAAGCCTTCTTCGATAAATGAACTATCCAATACAAAAATAATTTTTCAATTCAAACCAGTAGTTCCTGAGATTAGCGCGTTCAACCAAACAAACAAACAAACTTTTCAGCTTTATAATATTACAATAGTAATAGTATAGATTAGTATAGATATAGTTATATTTTGTACATATATGTATGTTCGTGATTTTCTCCGTTACTACTTACACTACATAAATTGGAAAGAAATAGTTACTTAATTTCTATTGTTTTCTTCAAACCAAAGATGTTTAAAGCAGAATATTACGCAAACGGACCCCTGAATTGAAAAATGGTCTTTTGAAACCTATAATATTTTTGAAAGACCTTTTCAACGATACCCCACATTAAGGGGTAGACGAAGAAAAAATCATACGGAACGGACAGACGGACGGACGGAAGGACGGACGGCCGGACGGGCTAGCCGGCCGGTTGAAATAACGAACGGACTAGACATGATTCCGATTTGACTACAAAACCCTGAAAATTATAGAAAACTAAAAATAATACAATTGACTGTAACTAAAAATTCTCACGTGATCAAGACTGTTCAATGGCAATATAATTACGTTACTTTTACGAAATCTATTCCTTAGATGGCTAAAGCAAAAATTGACATAGGTCCGACGTCCAAGAGTGCTGCCGCACGACTGATTAAACTGATTTGATTTCGCGCCAGTTCGTATCTTTATATGGTAAAGTAAATTCGTTTTAATAAATTATTTTTTGCAGTAAGATAAAAAAAAAATTACGTGTCATATTCGACAAAGACCATATTTTATTACTACGTAAATTTTTGATGGGAAATACGCTTTATTGAATACAAAAATCGATGGTAAACTCATGGCATAAACCATGAAAATTGGTAATGTTATTGAATTAATTTTGAAACGAATATTATAGTAATCGTATATCCCTTGTAATAAATGCAAAATATAATATATGAGTGTTCTCTAGACATTTTTTTTTACTCAATTTAATAAAACTTAATAAAGAAAATCAGTGTATGAAATTGACTCTGTCGTCCTTTTGCTGAAAAATAGTTATGCTAGATTGACAGTTACGCAGAAACAAATTAATATTTTCAAAATTCCGGTAAATGAAGATCCAAGATGAAGGATTGATCTATTTTATGAGTTCATTTGCCAGCATTAATATCTTTCTTATGATACTAATTTTTGACATCAAATTCTTCATTCCGCGCGTCTAACCGCGAAATGGCTCTTAAACATACAAAAACCTTTTCTTCACACAAATTGAGGCATAGGTACATACATTTCTTAGTTTTTTTTTTATATTTTGCGAGGTGGAGCCAAAGCGAGTACTTACTTATTTTTTTTACAAATTTACAATAATTCAAATACACATAAATGTAACTGAAGTGAATGTCTGTGATTTCGAAATAAATGATTTTTTAATTTGTTAATCTATACTTTCACGATACTAGAACCGAGAAACGAGTTTTTAATTTGTTTTAAACTTACAAAAACCTTTTCTTCACACAAAATAAGGCATACATGCATTTCTTAGTTTATTTGTATTTCGCAAGATGGAGCTAGAACACTGAACGCACGCTAGATGCACTGAAGTATTTTTTACTAAATATCTATTTTTATATTCACTTTTTTAAAGTATTTTTTACTAAATATCTATTTTTATATTCACTTTTTTAAAATCATTAATTGCGTATTATGGCCTCCAACGTTTTAGCATTTTTTTGTATTTTACCCTGGAAGGGGTTGAAAATCGTAATTGGATGTTGTACAAATAGTAGACATTGAACAAATTGAATAATTGATCATAAAATACATAAATCCACTAAATAAAACGTATTGCGGCGTGTTAAATCAAGCTTAAGATTGTTCTTTGAAATAACTAAGTGTTCCGTCATTTTTAGAGTTCCGTAGTAGTGATGTTGTTGTTCTGTTATAATACAGTCCTGAGGAGCATCGTGTTGAGAGTGCAGAGTGCTGAATTTTCTCATTTTCTGTGAAGCAATATCTTCCCTTTGCCGAATTATTGATTTGCCAAAACTACAATGTAATAAATGCGAAAATGTGTTGTTCCTTTATTACCATTCTCATATAACTCATCGAATTAACCTTAATTCTCTCTCATCGCTGAACCAATCTTGATGTGTTTTGGTATAGACATAGATTGTACCTTGGAGAACGATATAAGACTATTTCTTTTTTTAAAGTCTGGGTACCTAATGTGAAATACTCATGGATCAGCAAACATCATCATACAATTTATTTATTCAATGTAATTTACGTACTAAGGGTTAAGTAGGAAACAAAAAATTTAGAAAATAATATGATGAAATAATAATAAGTAAAAGCAACCGGCGGAGTGCGAACTAGGGTTGTTGAACCTAACTTAACTGTTTTGTAAAACCTAACATTTTTAACCATTTATCTTTTCGTGTAACGAAAAGATAAACGGAACAAATTTAACTTTGCCGTTGAAGAACTGTTGTCCCCATATATGTATCGATATGGGTCCCGATCAAATTACCAAGTTCTGCAAATAGGTTTAAAATTATTTTTTGTGATACTTACAAATTCACAGTTTTAAGATTTTTTATTTAACCTACGTTTTACCTAAGACATTCCTTCTAGCCGAATGTTTTTTGATTGCGTTGAGGATACAGAATATTATATGTTTTTACAGCTTCTAGGGATTGCAGACCTGAGTGTTGGATTAATTTTAATTTGTTACCTTCACACGTTCCTGAGAAAAAAAGGTCTTGAAATACAAACAGACAGACGGGCAATGGAGTTAGTGATCTTAAGGGAACCGTGTTTTTTCTTTCGAGGTAATGAACCCTAAAAATATCGAATCGTTATTTCGAGTATTGACCTTTCATAGTAACGTTGTTCTAATGAGCGATCATGCTGCTTTAAGAGTATGCTATGTGAGTTAACTAAAGCACCTAAGATTTTTTCCGAAGCGAAGCGAGGGCGATTGCTAGTTAAAAATAAAATTCTTAACGATTCATCGTTCGTTCTCAATGCGGTGTCATCAATGATGATAGTAGAGATTAGGCCATTACCAAAACTGATTACGGGTGGGGCAGGTATAATAAAATACTATAATGTGGGATTGTGGTCAAGCATTAACTTATTTGTGTAAAAAAAAAACTATAAAAGTCGTATTGGCCTAGATACCTGAATCGCTCTGGAATTAATAAATTTATCTATTTCTAACGTACCGACGTTAGAAATTAGTAAGTTTAGGTGTTAAAAAAAATAAAAACAAATTATTTTTTTTACAAAGATTTCATAATGTGTAATTTCTACTGTTCGTAAAAAATTGTTTTTAGATTCTATTTCATTCATTGATTTGATATCATACTAAGCTCACAAATCATAAGCAACTTCAAATTGTTATCTTTAAACAAGTTTTTTAGATTAGAAGTAAATTTAATTTGCAACAAAAATATTCAAATAATGAAAGCTACTAAGTAGTATCCATGATATTTTCATTAAAGCTGATTTCCTATCGCTACTATTTGATTTGATCGAAAGATTAAAACAATGTATAATAGATACTAGTTAATTAAACTTTATGTAAGAAAACTTGCGCATTATTGTTTCCGCGCAGTGGAAGCTTATAAGCTCTTTACAGCCCTCTTTGTTTTCTGAGGACGGAATTCCATTTCAACATAAAAGCTTTAATTTATGCAATGAAGTGCATTCTAAGAAGGATTGAGTTTGTATTGAAGTTGTATCGCAAAGAACTGTTGGAATTCTATTTTTGTCTTCGAAAGCATTTTCTATCTACTTTGAATTATTGCTGAATTTAATTTAAAAAAATATTTTCTTCTTGTCCCTGGTTTTATTCGTCATTTCGTATTTTGATATCATTTGCGATACCATAGGTCATAGTCATTATTTTCTAACTTTGCGTACTAACTGGACGGGGATAAATCATGAGTTACTTTGCATGGTTCCTCTTTTTACCCAACTGCGCTAGAAGGAGGGTTATATTTTTCGAGTGTATTTATACTTCTTTGGCACGCTCTGTAGCCTAAAGGGCTTGATCGATTTCAGATTTAGAGGTGCAAAAAACAAAAAAAACCGAATGCGTAAAAAAACTGAAAAGAAAAAAATAAGCCCAGTAATTTAGAATGTTGTTAAAAGTAATACTGTACAACTAAACTATAGAAGAATTAACAGTCAGGACCCATTTAAATTTTACAGGGCTGCTTGGGAAAAAACAAACCAGATTTGATTGTTTGAAGAATGGGTTTC
Source organism: Thymelicus lineola (assembly GCA_963932265.1). NCBI lineage: Eukaryota > Metazoa > Arthropoda > Insecta > Lepidoptera > Hesperiidae > Thymelicus > Thymelicus lineola. The sequence continues at coordinate 1,832,605 of OZ010699.1, read as the reverse complement.
AACTGTTAATCCTTCTATGGTGTAGTTGTTTAGTATTACTTTAAACAACATTCTTAATAACTGAGCTTATTTTTTCTTTTTAGTTTGTTTACATAGCCAGTTTTCTTTTTTTTAAATGTCTTTTTTTCTTTCTTAAGATTTCTTGTTTATTTATTTATTTATTTATTTATTTTGTACATACATAAATACATAGGAAAAAGATTTAAAAAAAAATGTACAAGGGCACTTCTTATTCCTAATTGAAATGTCTTCCAGAAGGCCCGTTAGTGGAGAGGTGAACAAAAGATGCAAACTTAGTGCGTACAATTATAGTAGATAAACCAATTAAATAAATATTAATAAAGAGCAAAGAAAAATATTATATTATTTACATATATATATATATATAATACATATATATAATACATATACATACATATATATACTTATCATACATAATACATATCTATAATATATAATATACATATCCATAAATATATATACCTAAACAATAAAAATGCATAGATATGTTTTAACGAGTAACATTAGCCAAGTAGTATTCTTTTATACGTTTCTTAAATGTGAAGATAGTTTTACAGTCTCTGTGTTTATTTATTTATTTGTATTTATTTTAGTGACCAGTGCTTCAGGCCAAGTACCATGATTGTCTTATAAGTCAACACACACAGGTTGAACATCTGCAACTTCAGAGACTTGTATTTAGATTGAATAATTTTACTTTAAAGTTAAATCTTATTGTTAGTTCTTTTTTGTAGAACTCAGAAAGGTAGTTGGGATTGGTGTGTGTTATTTTGAGTCCGGAGCAAAAGTTAAATGGAACACTGAAACGGGGCGTATAAAATTCTCATGTTCAAAGAACATTTTCAAGCACACTATCTCGACATTAGCATCTATCTTTATTTTGCATACAGCCCGATCTTGTTTAAGTGTCTAAAACGTTAGTATATTACTTCATTGTGTCTAAAGCATTGTTGGTATAATTTCCTATTCCCTTTCTTCACCGGCCATTATTTTAGCTTGTACAATAAATAATTGTTGAATATATTATCTCTACTGAGTGCTCTCGCCAGTAAAGCACCGACCGAAGCTACCGTGCTATTCTGTGCTGTACTGTACGTACTAAAGGCAGGTTTTTCTATGCAAATATTTGATGTTATCGTCTGTAGTGTTACATTTAAATATTATCGTCAGTTATACTTAAAATAGCAGATAGATTATCGGAATTAATATTTGAAGTTTGTTATAAGCTTTCAGTGGCCAATCTTCTCTGTCCATCAATACTGGAGTAGCGTGGTGGAGCATGTTCGAAACCTCTTCAGATCAGAACATAATATTAGGTAACAAAGTTATTTGCAATAAAACCTACATAGAAAAAACAAATGTTGACATAAATATTGCCTAAAAATTTACAACCAATTGACCCTTTTGACGTAGCAACATTTTCAAGAAGCGAACTCAACCGAAAACAACTGGTAATAATTTAACAGACACCGGATGAACTGTGTAACTGAATCTTGTTTCTTTCTAATATTTAGGAGGTGCGAGTTTTGATTAATCTTCACGGCACACGTGAATTGTGAGGAAATCTTTGTAATACGGGGTAAAACATCACTGAATTAACTTGAAGGTTTCGTGTACATTTCTTGCAAAATTTTTATTCTTACTTCGTCCTTGACTTATGGCATTCGTCTACCGCAGGAACGTGAATGCCATCACGTTTTAACCCACGGACATGCATAAGGCTTGAACGAGCGTCCTTCTTCGCCTTATCCTTGAGCGAATTATACGACAAAAAATAAACTGAGTAAATTCGAATAAAAATCACACGAGGTTCAAATTTAAATTTTCTCATTTTAAGTGGTATTGTGCTTCCATGTCATATGAGAAATAAAAATACTTTAAACCGAAAATTTACAATAAACGCAAACTTTAACAACTTATGTTCTCCACCAATTCACTGTGGAGTAACTTGTTGGGGAGCTGATTCTAGAGATATTTTAGCCGGCTATCATGCAGTGCCACGTAGTGCAAAAAAAACTAAACTAAATACAGTATGCCTCGCTGTAGAGGACATAAATTCATAATCATCATGCCGTGTTGAAAATCATATAAAATTTACATTACATTTCAAAGCGCGATTGCTATGAAGTCGGGTTTTAATTAACTAAGTATATCTTGTTTTCATCTTTTTCTAACCGCATTGATATGAGTAATACAATTAGAAATCTCATTTCATCTACAAACGAGTCTAGTTCTCGAGTAGTTTCAAGAACGAAAGTTGAATACTTTAAAGTGTCGTTATTCGACTACACATCTCTATTTTTGGAATACATTTCATTTAATGAATTCTTGTAATTATTATCTCTTTATTTAATTTGCGATCCACATAAATGATTGAACTGAAATTTGAAATAGTTATGAAATATCGATATCATTGATAATGTCAACGTGTTATTAAAATAGAAGCATTGCCTGACAGCATTGACTAATAGGTCAGGAGACGAGATTTGCTGTTATTATAATAGCTATAAAAGTCAATATTTACCTGGTAAATTGACTGGTACCCAAGGCAATGAATTTCACTTTATCGTTTAAAACAGATAAAAAATAAGATAAAAGAAACCAAAAGTCATTTTTTGTTCGCTATAAAATTCGAGTTCCCTTATTTTGTTTAGTCTAGACTCGGACGAACGGCCGACAGACCGCTGCCATAACAATAGCCTCGAATACGTCGTACAAAACCTCCAACAGCTATAATGGCCTGAGTGAATTGTTTGCATTGTCAATTGCTGTGCCCAATCTATCTGTTACGTAGCTGCGGATCTTTGTGTGCGACCTGATTTTTAGAGTCGGTTTCGTGTTCGCAATTAGGCGCGAAATGTAAACGTGAATTCTGAATTTTATTTTACAAATGTTTTTCTATTGTGATCGTGAATGATATACTCGTAAAATGTTTACAGTTGAACCCACGCACTCTGTCTCTGTATTGTACAGGAAACAATAAATAAGATATCATACTAACAGTAACTTACGAGAACAAATTTTTATTTGTCATTAAAATATTTGTTCCGACCGGGAGTTGCTTTGGGAACGGCTTGCTTAACAGGCAGGGTAGGAGTAATACTGTTCTGTGGGTAAAGGGTACTGATTAGATTAACTGAATTAATATTGAGATTGACTCAAAGTGCAGTCGATGCAATATGCGATACAGAAAACACCTTCGATTAATTACACAATCTCTATTAGTTTTGTAAATATTTATATTTAAGGACACGCCTGGAAATCTAATAGGGGTACCCGGAGCTATGAGTTTGAGGAATCCTGGCCTGACTTCGAACACTTAATTAAGACCTATAATAATAATGTGCCTTACTAAATTTAATATATCTAATCTAAATCTAATCTCGTGTCATGGTGTTTGTGATCGTAATCTTCCGAGGTAGTTCGATCGATTTTTTTATGTATATTATTTGGTATAGTGAGAATAGGTTGTAAAGCATATTTCATACTGCCAGGTGATTAGGATGTCACTATCCAGAAAATGATTGGCAGAACAACGTTTGGCGAGTCAGCTAGTCTAATATATAAATGTCTCGTGTCACGGTGTTTGAGGTCGCATTCCTCTGAAACGGCTCGGCCGATTTCTTGAATGTTTTGTTTACCTATATTTGCTAGATATGAGGATACGTCGTATAGGATATTTCATACCGCTAAGTGATTTAGGGTGTCCCTATTCAGATTTTTTTGGCATTACAACGTTTACCGAGTCAGCTGGTTACAAATAAAAAATTCTATTCTATTCTATAGGGCCCCTATAGAGGGGAGGGGTTCGATTGTCACGCGTGTAACTCATGTGCAATTGCCGTTAATATTTCGAGTGCACGAGCTTAACCTTCGCAAAACACTTGTCGCTACGGTACTTGTGCTAATTAAAAAGTTCAGTTTATGAAGTCTTTTATTTCTGCACTTTTAACCAAATTGAATTAATACTTAACTCAATTGATTTTAAATTAGAGTAACTGAAGAGTGCTTGATAAAATTTTCGATTAGGACAGTAACTTATAAACAATTGAACGATAAATGTTTTATTTTCAGGTCTTAAGTGATTCTTCGCTTGTATCTGTTCATGCGGGAAGCATGAGTACAGGAGTATGTGTTAAAAGTTTATTTATGTCCTCACACATAATAAATTTTTATTTGAGATCGTATTTTCAACCCCCGACGAAAACAGAGGGGTGATATAAGTTTGACGTGTTTGTGTATCTGTGTATGTGTGGATCTGTGTCTGACTGTGGCATCGTAGCTCCAAACTAGATGAACCGATTTTGAACTACTTTTCAAGTGAAACTTCTTTAGAATCGTTGTGATTTCAAACCGGATGCAATGGAAAAAACGACAGGTAAGAGACACAAATACAAAAATGTGTAGGAAAGAATGAGACAGAAATATACTCGGCAAGCATGCATATAATATAACTGCTAATTTCGTCGTTAAATCTAACTTCTCCGTAGCTCAATGGTCAGGACGTAGATACACAATACTTGATGCGCAGGTTCGCGTCTCTCAGTACTTCTTTTTTGAAGTGAAACTTCTTTAGAATCGTTAGTGATTTGAAACCGGATGCAACGACAGGTAAGATAATATAACCGCTAATTTCGTATTTCAATTTAAGTTGTCCGTAGCTCAATGGTCAGGACGTGGACACACAATGCATGATGCCATGATGATGCGCAGGTTCGCGTCTCACAATATTTCTTTTTTTTTTAGTTTTATTTTTATACTGTTTTTAAATACTTTTAAATGCTCTTTTAAATATTTTCAAAGAATTTATCAACAAAAAATAAGAATTTCATTCTTTCATTCTGTAGATCGACCAGCCGATTATACAGACAGTAAAAATGCTAAGTTGTATTCATAGATGGCGTGAGGAGTAAGATAGAACATTCGTTTTATTGCTAGATAGATTTTTAAAAAGTGCTAAGTTGTATTCATAGATGGCGCTTCGATTTATTGCTTTAAGATTCGATTTATTGCTTTTTCATATCATTATCTTGAAACCAAAATTTTGGAAAGTTTCACTTCTACCACGTGTGAATTGCACACATTTTCTTTTTTTTTTTAGTTTTATTTTTATACTGTTTTTAAATACTTTCAATTAAATTAACACAAAAAATAAATAGATAAAAATAGATAAATAATAGATTGTTAAATTTTTCAAATGCTCTTTTAAATATTTTCAAAGAATTTATCAACAAAAAATAAAAATTTCATTTTCGTTGTTTAATATCTGTCGATCGACCGACCGATTATACAGACAGTAAAAATGCTAAGTTGTATTCATAGATGGCGCGAGGAATAAGATAGAAGATTCGTTTTATTGCTAGATAGATGGCGCTAGCTGCTCATTTTACTCTTCATATTATATTAAGAGATGGCGTTAGCTACCACTGTTTTCTTTTTCTTATGTTCGTGGTTATCTTTTAAAAAATGCTAAGTTGTATTCATAGATGGCGCGAGGAACAAGGTAGAAGATTCGATTTATTGCTTTTTCATCTCATTATCTTGAAACCAAAATTATGGAAAGTTTCACTTCTACCACGTGTGAATTGCACACATTTTTTTTGCAAGGTGACTTAATCGAGAGTGTTATTAGCTACGTTTAGTGTCAATAAAACTATCTGGGATTTTTAAAATTTAAATTTAGGATTATAACATGAGTTTTATATTTCAAGCGCAGTGCAATTGTCGTATGGTGAAGTTTAACGAGAGTAATAATTTGTGAGAGCGCAACACGAAGTGACGTCACATCTCATAACGTGCTTGAAATATTGTTACAGTTGTGAAATATAATATATTTTATTAAAATGTAGCAGACCTCAAGTTCAGTGAACTAAAATGTATAAACTTCTACAGTTGTATTCGGTAGGTAGCTAAAAAGAATATATATTTTCGTATCGAATTGTTCTGTACAGACGCGTTGTATTCATAATTTATTATTCAGAGAGTTTTTTGAATTGAAACAACTTATTTTAAAATATGGATCTTATTAGAATTTACAATTTTGGTTTCTAATAACATTTATCATCAGGCTATATTTTTATATCGATTTGAATGAGGGAATTCGCAAGCTATAAAGATTTTAAACTTGATCTTTTTTAAATGTGGGTATAGACTGCTTATGTATAATATAGCATTCATGAGCTATTATGTAATAATATATTATAATATGGATATAATATTTAATATCTCTGATATAAACCGCTGAGAGAGGTCTTTGATCTGGAGCTCATCCTGAGTATAGTGTCGTCACAAGTAATGCTTATCATAAAATAAAAACCGGGCAAGTGCGTGTCAGACCACGCGCAATGTAGGATTCCGAAGTAGTAAGTTTATCGACTTAGAGATAGTTTTCCTTGTAAATTCATCATGTATTTGGAGTGGAGTTTTAATGAATATGTATATCCATGCCAAGTTACAGCTTTCTATCACTAAGGGTCTCGGCGCTTTGCTTCGGACAGACGGACAGACGGACGGACAGACATGACGAAACTATAAGGGTTATTTTACTTCGGAACCCTAAAAATGCATTAATATCCGCACTTATGCAATATCGAAAATTATTCGATAACTTTTAAATTATAAATTCGCTTGCAAGCATAACTAATAACTACGACAACTCTTAAATGTATCGTTAAGTTGCACTGTCCATTTCATTATCCCCTTTTTCACTTATTGCTTTTGCATATTCAATATTTGAGGCTTTGTACAAAATACAAGAGATCCGAGTACCAGATGTTCTCAAAAGTGTTAAAATATTCACGCGGCTATCAACGGTGGTTGGATGGCGGTTTGGTCGTTTTTACCAGACTGCGCCAAAAGGAGAGTTATGTTTTTTGAGTGTATGTATGTATGTATCTATGTATTTATGTACATATGTATGTATGTATACAATGTATGTATGTGTGTATGTATTTTTCATTTTAAGTAACTGTTTAGGATATATAACGATTAAAAGTTGTTTAAACAATCTTTTTCGCTAATTTACTAACTTCCTTAATAAAATGACAATACTGAATTTTTTCGCCTAGTAAAAATATCAATGAATCCTAATTAAAAAGTGTAAAATAAAATAATTAATTACAAAAACCAAAAAAATTCGACTGCGTAAAAAAACTAAATAGAAAAAAGTAAGCCCAGTAGTTTAGAATGTTGCAAAAAATAATACTGAACAACTAAACCATAGCAAGATTAATAGTCGGGACCCAGTTACATACAGGGCTGCTTGGGAAAAAACAAACAAGAGTATATTGATTGAAGAATGGGTCAAAACTGATAATCCTTCTATAGTTTACTTGTTCAGTATTACTTTTAACAACATTCTTAATAACTGGGCTTATTATTTTCTTTTTAGTTTCTTTACGCAGCCGGGTTTTTTTGTTTATTTAATTACCTAATTATATTAAACAGTATCCAAACGAGTAGATTCACTGTTCATTTGATATATGGTTATCGTAATGTGCAACATAATACCACTAACTCGTAGCCATTCAATTTTGAAGCGTTTAAAAAGTTTCGCCGTTGACTATTCAACAGAGGGACCACTAGAAGGGGATGGTTAGACACAAGAATGGAAAGAGTCCAAGAGATAGAGTTTCAAAGACAAGTGAGCTCATTAGACTATATTTTGGACGAAAGAAATGCCGAGCAAATGTAGTAAAAAAACTACAAAATATCTTTTTAACTGCAGCTTAGGCTTTTATAACCTTAATCCTTACTGATGATGTCTAGACAGGAAGCCTTGTGAAGTCTAGACTTGTAACGGGAGACGTAACAGGCTAGATGTGTAAATGGAACGCGATAGTCGTATTTGGGACACAGTAAGTACTTGACAGTTAACTGGCATAAGTTCTGCTATTTGTTTGCATTACTTTTTTTACATTACATTTTAATTTGTATAATCTAATACCTTTAAACGAGCAATTCTTGTATATATATATATAATTGGAATCTCGGAATCGGCTCCAACGATTTTCATGAAATTTAGTATATAGGGGGTTTCGGGGGCGATAAATCGATCTAGCTAGGATTCATTTTTAGAAAATGTCGTATTATCGGTGTTTTCTGGCAATGATAAACTTCTATAATATACTCTTCCTGGCATCTATTGGCAAGTAGCAATACTAAAGCTACTTCAGTAAATGGCGTTGTTAAGCAACACTAAGTCGAGCAAAGCTCGGTCATCCGGGTACTATTATATTAAATGGCTTACGTCAGCATGTTTTAAAATTATTATTGTATTCATTTTTTATGGGTTCATGAGCCGAGATTGAATTTAAGGTTCTATCTCCCTTATTTCTCGGTTGGCATCAGTGACAGCCAGTGTCATTGATATCCTCGGGCGAAGGTGGCCACTTACTATCAGGTGGATTTTCAGCTCGCTTGTCGACTATTTACATAAAAAACCGGCCAAGTGCGAATCACACTCGCGCAAGAAGGGTTCCGTACATTTATCTATACAACATTAGACAGTATTTCAATGCTATGCTTTAGAACAGGACCTTACCTGTTGCCATTTAGAGTGCCAAATGCGTTGCTGACCAAAAAGGAAAATTAAGAAAACTTTCCGAATAAAAAACTTCAACTGTCAAACAGCGTAAAGTTTAAAATATTTTGGCCTTTTTTGCTTTGAGCTTTGAGAGCAATAGAATTTGTATACATAAATATAATAAGACGTTTATATCATGTCTATTGTATTACGGTGTCTAGACGGGAAACTAGACTAGCGTCTAGAGACGACGCGGTTCGTCATGAAATATGTTGTAATACTCGAATACGGGGCAAAGTACTTGCAAAGTAAGTACATTCAACAAAAGAGTTAAGCAGGATTATTATCCTTTAACATTTTGGAACGTTTTTTATCATATTATATTTAATATTATATTTAATATCGTGTATTACAACATATTTCATGACAAACCGTGTCGTCTATAGACGCTAATCTCTTATATCAGAAAGTTTATTAAATATAATATGATAAAAAACGTTCCAAAATGTTTAATATTGTGTTATTATAAAGTTAAGTCATAAAGTCATACGTATTATTTTACACTGAAAATACGTTATATTTATTGTTTTGAAATCTCTAAAGTGACTATCGGTCGTTACTAAAATCATCTGACGTTTCTGCGAACTCGTAAAGAGGCGCCTGTCTATTTTAAATTGAAAACCACTCGAGCAGAGTAGAAAAAACTCGCTTAAACCCCACTTGGAATACAATGCAGATGTAGGCGCCAGGGCGAGATAGGACAGCGTCTCGTGAGACGTGACCGCTACAACCTCGATACGACTCGCACACGACCCCGACACGACGCCGCGACGCGCAGTTAACACGCTCCCTGCGGCATCCTTTTCAAATAACTTTCATTTGGTGCGTTGGAGACCTAAAAGATCTCAAAACTAACCTATCCTGTGGTGTGTATGAGACCTAATCAGTTTCCTAAAACAACAATTTTGGAAACAACTTATATCTTCCTCAAAACCAATGATATATTTATGAATTTCTTGTGGCTTCCAGATAGCCTAACAAGTCTTGCAAGAGATCGAATAAATCTTCTAACGCAACGAAAGTGTTAGTCGAATTCAAAGTCAAAGTCAAAATATTTTATTCATATAGGTATCACTGATACACTTATGCACCTCATATTTTTTTTAAATCTACCAGTTAATGAACATTCGTTAGCCAAGAGTGGAGTAGTCGACGAGTAGTCGTCGAAATGATGTTAGCTGCCAAGTTACATTAAATTTTTAGTTGGATTTCATAACTGTGTCGAAACGATCGTTAGGATCTTTTAATCTTACGTGCGTCGTGCAAAAGAAATGGTTGTGTTTCAATAATAATCTGGTTTTACACTTTTTATCTTTCCAAAAAAATTAACAAGCGCAAATAAACTGTTATCTCATATACGTTACTCATACCTGATTCTAGCCTGAAATCAAACTTGGTACCTTTCACTTGCGAAACATGGCTTACCTACAGCTAAAATATCTCATCTTTAGCTCACTACTTTTGTTTTCTCCGCTACAAATATTAAAATTACATTAAAATTATATCAAAATAAATAAATAAACTTATAATAAACAGCATAGCTAAACCCTCAATAAAGTCGAGTTAAATTGTAATCAGAATTTTGCATAAGTAAGCAGCTTATACTCAGTTTGAGTAGCTGAGGTTCGCTTGCAACTTACTTGAGCTTCGAGGGTTACCAGGTACCGACTTATCATTTTCGGGACAACTCTGGTAGACCACGTTTTATGTATTTGGTTTTTTAAGAAAAAATAAAAACTTAGTTAAATTATTTCGATATAAGTACATATTTTATCATCACCTACTTATTATCTAAGTAAATTTTGTGTATTTTTACAAGCCTTTATTTAACTCGCTTTGTTTGTAACTTTTGTTAGCATGTCATATTATCTGTGGATCAAATCTTGCAAACTGAATTTGAACTACGACAGAGTTGAAATTATTTGTCGAGTTTGTTTTTAAAATACTATTAATATTATAAACTTTGATAGGAAATCAACACGAGTAATAAGTAAAAACATGTAGTGTACGGTAGCATACGGTACAGTAGTACTAAATCCGGTACAGTAAAGGGACAAGAAGTACGATTTCGGGACATTCCTTGATTTCGTTACATTCTGGTCTCCCCAGGTCCACTCCCCATTTTAATCCAACTTGACGTACTCTCGATTCTACAACTCCTTGTAATATCGGATCTATTGTACTATTAAGGGTTATTTTATGAGAGAAAAGAAAAGTAAAAAAGTTCGTTCGATTTAAGTCAATTACTTAAAATTATAAAAATAATCATTTTCGAATTCTGATTTATTTTACGAGTATATTTATGGAAGATCTAGTTTATTCTCCTTTACTGATGCTACTTTTATTGAATTGGAACTAATCGACTTATGGTCCAAGAGCCCAGTGCTCCAGGATATAACTTATTTTGTAAAGGACAAAATGTGGGCCTCAAGTAGTAATTATATGTGTATTGAATGCTATTAATTATAATATTAATACGTATATAATATTATTGCTCGTCCACTCGTATGTCTACTATTTACATAAAACAGTGGAACGGCATTATCGTAATATTGTGTTTTTATAATATTAATCACATCGCAGACTGGACCTAATCCGACCGTATATAAGGATTTACATTGAGTTACATTAAGCTGTTTAAATACAATTTGTTCTTATTTTACACGCATTGGACACGCATTAGAGGTGAATGACCTAAGCACGCTACCAAAATATTGGCATCGATCTTTCTTTTAGTTATTTTCTTTAGAAATTTGGTCTACCCAGAAAGACGACGGTATTAGTGTATCGAAAGGAACAGAAATTTTCTACACCTAGCATGTGGTTTCATCAAGTAATAAAAACCGTTACTCACATGCTGCCTTGAAATCGGATAGGCCCGTTCTGAGATGTCTGAGATGTCGGCAGAATTTAGAAATGTGGAAATAATATCTAAGTTTAAGCTTAATATAAGGGAGTGGAAAAAGGAGAGGGAGAGGGAGAATTCGAGGGAAAGGGAGAGGGAGAGGGAGAGGTAGAGGGAGAGAGAGAGCGAGAGGGAGAGGGAGAGACAGATAGAGAGGGAGAGGCAGAGGCAGAGGGAGAGGCAGAGGCAGAGGCAGAGGGAGAGGGAGGAGAGGCTAAGAACGGCTGTCCCGATTTTAATGATCCCTGATTTGTTAAATAGATTAAAACTATAAAAGCATAGTTAAAAGTATCTCTACATTAATTGATTGTTAGGTACCTAGGTTAGGTAGTAACTGCCCTTGCTTTGCTTCGGGAAACTACGCATTTCCATAGATAAAAGACGGTTCCTCCCATTTCACTTCTACAGTAAGCCAATTCAATATAAATTTCGTTATATTATATTTTTATGATTCTGGGTCTATGTATTTATATCTCTGCTGTGGTCCCATTGTTCGTTTGAACTTTGACGCATGGTTTGAGGGCATTTTGTTTTATTGAAATACACAATGAATTAGTGTATGTTTTAGTCAAGCAGTAGGTATCTTTCGGTGTATCACGCATTTCGGGTGAATGACCGACACACGCCACCTAAATATTTTCATTGTACTATCTAGTCTACGTCGAGGCGATTCAACTCCCAAAATGTTTCCCCACATTATTTATTTAACACAGGTACACAATAAACTCGGCTTGGTATGCATTTCACGAGTTAGTTTGCTTTGTAGTCCAATTCTGTTTTGTTTTGAGACATTTTCTGCACATCAATGGTTGACTATCCCATACTCGAAATTTTGAGTAGTTTTCCATTATTAGTCATAGTATACCTGACTGACTCTTACCTGGCATTACATCCCCACGAGGAAATCTCTGTTGAAAATGGGGGAACAGGGAGGGGGAGGTAGAGGGAGAGGCTTATCCTTAGGGGGAGGGGAAGGGGAAGATGGAGGGGGAGGAGAGGGGGAGGTAGAAGGAGAGGGAGAAGGAATTTAATGGCCTCTGACTTGTTAAACCTACCAAAACTATAAATGTTAAAATAACAAAGTACATTCACTGATTGTTAGGCGATACGAAGTTCGCCGAGACAACTAGTTAATATTATAAATGTGAAAGTTCGTGAAGATGTTTGGATGTTTGTTCCTCAATCACGCCACAACTACTTAGTCGATTTGGCTGAAATTTGGAGTGAAGATAGCCTATACAATGGATTAATACATAGGCTACTTTTTATCCCGGAAAAAATCTGGGTTCCCACGGGATTTGTAAAAAATAGATCTCTACCGCGGGCGAAGCTGCGAGCAAAAGTTAGTTATGAATAAACATTCATAAAATAGTTTAGATTCAGCCAAAAGTTGAGAATAAATAGAATGGAGTGACGCCACCAATAAACAATATAATATAATATTTTGTAACCTTCTATGGACATAATTTACAGCTACCGGTAAAAAAATAAGCAGGGGAAAACATTCGATGAACCGCTTAAAAGATTGTTTTATGACCAAAATGATCTAATTTCCCGGATTCAGTGGCGCTGGGAGAAAACGGCCAAGTATTTGTATTAATGATGCCATATTTCATGTAGTCTTGTTTCGGAAGCTTTAAAAGCAAGTTTTCAAGTTGGGGGAGCAAGCGGGTGTGGTTTGGACGCGAACTTTGTTCAAAGCTCTTGTAAGTGGCGATAATCATAAGAGCTTACACGAAACTTTTTTATTTTAGTACTCGGTATGGGAGTATGGAGTATTGTGATAGAACGGGTGAAGTAATAATCCTGGCTAATATTATAATGATACTTCTTTTCGTATGTATGTTTAGCGAAAATGATTATTTATCGAGAATTCACTGTGTAAAAATTATGTTATCTAAGTGACTTGATTTGCTTTCCTTGTTTGTTTAATTTTTAACAGACTTCAAAAAAAGGAGGAGGTTCTCAATTCGACTGTTTTTTTATGTTTGTTACCTCAGAACTTTGGACTGGGTGAATCGATTTTGATGATTCTTTTTTAATCGAAATCTGGTGCTTGTCGTGTGGTCCCACTTAAATTTGAGCGAGATCTGACTATGGCATCCATGTCAAAAGCATGTAAGTCTTAAATTTGCATTAAGTATGTGGGCGATAAATGGACGAATAACTGAATATCACGCCAACCGATTTGGATGATTCTTTTTTTATTGTATGTACTTCATTTGAAGTCGGTTCTTTTTTTGTTAAAATTTTAGATTATGTTATCAAAAGTTTAAAATAAAAACTTTACTTGAAAGTAATAATACACACTCGCCTTTTACTTATACCAAAGTATCTCTCTGACCAATTAAGATTCCTTTGGTGATCGTAACCCACTTCCATGGATAATTTTGTTAAAACGGATTATGTATGCATCGTTGATACGCCTTTTATATTGGATGGTGGGACTCGTTTACATTTTTTGTGTTAATTATTTAAGGATCAACAAAAAATCTAATAAAGACGTTATGTAGATATTACGGAAATTTTCATGAATTTTTCTGCAGATACTTGTAACTTTGTAAGTACGATGATGTTATTCAATAGTACAAATTCATTTTAGATTTTTTAAGGAAAAGGATTTCAAAGTCACAACCTTTAATTGTCCTACTGCTGGGCTCAGAGTCTCCTTTCACAATGTGAGGGGTGCAGGCCACAGTCTAAAAAGTTGGCCAAGTGCGGATTAGTAGACTTCACACACCTTAGAGAACATTATGGAGAACTCTCCGGTGTGTAAAAGGGTTTATTAAATATAAAAATTTCCAACACATGTATTTTTATTATATTTGCTGAGTGGACTAAAAGAAAAATGAAAAATAAAACAACTTCAGCATAGCACAAATTGCTTGCAATATGAAAATAAACTATCAAAACCGTCGCAAATTTGGTCGTGAAATTGAATTAAAAAAAGCGACGCGGTTCCACATAAATATGTAGGTCTCATTAATATTTATAATGTGTGCTTACCGTAGTCGCTTGTCCCAGGCTGTGAGAAATGGTTGCCACCGGATCTCAAATGAAAAATATTTTTAGATGTGACAAACAAAACACACTCATCTCCATTGAAGTATTATTACTAGCGTACAGAACCGACACCGCGAACACCATGTATGCATGCATGCAATGCATTGTCGCCACGTGGCTTCAGTCTTCAATGGATTCGATCGATTTTGAACGGAGAACTGGGGCTCAATTTTGAAAACCGAACCTCCCGGGCGGGACACACGTTTTGTTCGAGATGTCTGTTCTATCACATTATACTTCGTCCGCGGTACAGATTTCCAATATTATGTGCGTATTACAAGTTAATTATCACTTGCTTCGGTGAAAGAAAACATCGTGAGGAAACCTGCATACCGAAGAGTTCTCCATAATGTTCTCAAAGGTGTGTGAAGTCTACCAATCCGCACTTGGCCAGCGTGGTAGACTATGGCCTTTTCCCCTCACATTGTGAGAGGAGACCCCGAGCCCAGCAGTGGGACAATTATAGGTTGTTGCAATTCTCTATTTTACTCCTTCAAATGAATAAAAAAAATATGTTTTTTATTGACTTTAACTCATTGATGGCCCATGAGGTCTCCCCTCTTGCGGAGGTGGAAGTCTCGTGCCTAGAGCATACTCACCACGCTGCTCCAGTGCAGATCGCTGGAAGTACGTAACAACTTTGTTTTTTATGTTTTATATATGTTTGTTACTACAGAAGGAATTTTCATGAAATGTAGCACACAGGTGGAACATGATCTAGATTCTGGAACAACATTTAGGGTACTTAATATAATCCTACAAGATGCGGAAAAGCCGCGAGCAGAGCGCCTGTTAGATATAGGTGATATTGTAAGTTTCACATAGTCTATACAAATAAATAAAAGAGTGTCTCTTTGTAATATTAAAATAACCGCTTTTTACTAAGTGCTTTTGAATGTAGGTACACACGGTACATATACCAAAATAATTCTTTTTACAATTTTTGTCTGTCTGTTTGTTTCGGTTATTTCTCTGAAATGGCTGGACCAATTTTGACTTGACTTTCACTGACAGATAGCTGATGTAACAAGGAGTAACTTAGGCTACTTTTATTTTATAAAAAAATAGATTTAGAAAAAAACCATTTTTAAAATTGTATGAATACGGTGTTAGATACAAGCTAGTGTTTGGTTTTTTCGCGTTGTATAGCTCATTATGATGCGGTATAAATAACAGGAATGGTTACGGTGGAGTTTCAGTTCCGAAATTAAATTAGACAAACTGATTGGAGAGGATCGATCGGTTGGCTATTAATAGAGGCTTCGGTGATATATCATGATGAAGAACTTACTGCGCTAGTAATTTTAGTATTTTTCAAAGGGTTGCACAAAGTTGACAATGTTTAATATTTTATTTTTGTTACTAAATGTATTTGTAACAATTGTAAAATAAGCTTTGCATGATGCAAACCATGACCATGATTCAAAAACTGAATTTTATACTATTTTTCTACTTGGCTTGAGAGCCAGTTCTTTCTTTCTTTTTCTTCTCTCTTTCTTGGCCGGCAACGCATCAGTAATGCCTTTGGTGTTCCTGATGTCCATGGGTGACGATAGCCACTTACTATCAGGTGGTTCGTCAGCTCGTTTGCCGGCTATTTCCATAAAAAAATATTAGTGAGTATTTGGAATGAGCCATTTTGTTAGGAATGATTACCATTTGATGGATAGCGATTACCAATTGACCACGTCGAAAGTTTATTCGTTTATTGTATTAAGTTATTTTGTTTTTGTCAAGTTATTAGATTTTTATTAGACGAATAAAAGGTCCAGTCTGAGTGTGATTTGGTTTTAATAATTGCTATCTAATATGTTGAAATTAAATCTAATTGATATTAATTTTGATGTAATTAATTGTGTTCTGGGCCAAAACATAATGGACGGCGAAGATAATTATTGTATTACATTCAAAGTTTATTACTGTTCCTAACAAATAATAAACTGAGTGTTTGAAATATTTGTGATTATTTAATTAAGGTCTTTATTTTCGAAATATGAATTATAATTACCTTATAATGAAACTGTGTCTGATCGAAGAAGATATTTATGCAAGGAAAGTAGTTGAGAAAATCTGTATTTGTGGGTATTTACTGAACAATTATTAGATCACTTAATAATGGTTTTTAGGATTGTTAGGTCTGCGTGTTTTTCTCAATAATTGAATGCGGTTTGTGATAAAAAAATATTTTTGTCTCGCTATTGATACCTCTCCTTTTTACTTTTATATTTTGTTAACGGAATAAAATGGAGGAGGTCGGAATAGTGAATTCTTCCTCTTTTTCCTTGAATATATTATATAATCAACAGCTGTGAAAGAAAAGTGAATTGTATTCGACAGATTTAAAAAATAATCTTACTTGAGAACTTAGTATACCTATCCTGTTTTCACCGGATATACGGAATCTCAAAAACGATTATCCGTTGCCAATTTTAGTCGCAAAATTGAATTAGGCAAAGCCGCCGTTGGTCGGTCTATAAATATTTAGGAGTTGGTGATATTTCTAACGTTACCCGAGAGGTGACTGAGAAATGGAACACCAGCAATGATTTTATAGGTATATAATATGTAGGATCGCGTAGAAATTGAGTCAGTCTTATTCAGTCAGTTGTCGTAATTTCATTCAGATATGGTACTTTTAGGAACTAATAGAAATAATGCTTAAAAAAAAATAACAAACACCACCTTTTTATTTTAATTTAGTACTAGATAATTTTATTATGACAATCTAATCAAAACCTCACAAAACAAATCGTCCCACTAATTAATTCTACGAGTACGCAATCCGGCAGAGCTTCCGCTCGCAAAGACGTTCAAGAGCAAAGTGCCGGTTACTGCCCAGCGCACGTCTATTTATTGGCACTGCCCCCTCCACGTCATCATTTTCTTCGAGACTGCTAACACGGCCTCTCCTGTCTACGCGTCGTCCACGGCCGTGTCTTGGATGTTGGGAAGCCCACCGGGGCTTGCAGAATCGCCTTCGATGTGGCATCCAAAAGGACCGGCCACAGCCAGGTCATGGTGGACCTTAGGCGAAAGGTGCTCACCACCGTCGGTGTCCTCGTTGTTTTCGCTGCCTGTAACCATGAAATAAATTTTTGAACAGCTCTAAGGTGCACAAATATGCCTAGCTCAAACATTCATCACGCTTTCGAGGCCCTGACACATTCATCATCGAACATACAAATTTAAGAATAGGGTTACACAGAAGAACAAGATCAATATCCTGAGCTTCCGCGTGACCCAGGCCTCACAAACGTCTTGCATACGTTATTTCTTACATCACAGGCTTTCTATCACAGACATACAAATTTGCACATGTAGGGCAATACCCCGCAGTTTATTGCCGCTAGAACGTCCCGCAGTCCGTTTCTACATGTGTTGGGTATCCCGCAGTTTACCCTCACTCAAGATAATCCAACCGGATATCTCGAGTGCTGCTGGTGTCAAAATGCCCCCACGGAACACGTGGCGTAACGTCCCGCAGTCCGTCCCCACGTACTTCGTTTGATTGGAAGCATTCTGAACCAAATTCGAATGTCCCGCAGTCCATTCGTGAACGTCCCGCAGTCCGTTCTCAGGTGCTTCGTTTGTTTGGAAGCATCTTGAACCAAATTCGAATGTCCCGCAGTCCATTCGTGAACGTCCCGCAGTCCGTTCTCAGGTGCTTCGTTTGTTTGGAAGCATCTTGAACCAAATTCGAATGTCCCGCAGTCCATTCGTGAACGTCCCGCAGTCCGTTCTCAGGTGCTTCGTTATCTCGCATTGATGCAACTTCTCGTCACTGTTCAGATATTCACAGGTTGCATGCCTATACAACTGTCATTGTCACTTAGTTTATCTGAAACACACACAAAAAAAAAACAAAAGACAAAAACACGAAATGTCTAATTGTTATTTTTCTGAACTGGGGGTAGATGATAGTTAAAGATTATCAAGATGTTTGAAAATTCTTGATATCATCCACAGAACGCCCCTGGCGCCACAAAACAATATACTTGCACTGACTTTGATTAACTTTGTTAATCATAATTACTTTGAAAGATACTGTACAATGGACTTTATAATACTTCGTTGAATCAAGCACAAATACGACGAAATGGTTTGTAGTTTACGCAAACCACCATTCCAACCAGCTCCTTCCAATCAATCTTATTTTAAGGAAATCCCTGCATTTTCCAGTTTTTCGAAGCACAACATTCTTACACAAAATAAAATTTACAAAATCTTAACTCTGAAAGTAATTCTGTCAGGTGTTTTTTTTTTTGACAGTTCAAGATGACGGCACCATTTACACTGGAATTCAAGATATTACACTAAAACACTATCGAATTATCCAACCTTGTTAATAATAATGAAAAAATATGCCATACCGAATCGCTGTCTTACTTTCCTTTCGTGTATAACCTCAAACCTTAATGATTATTTCGATACTTTGTATTCGAAATTTAAAATCCTTATTTTACATGCTCGCTGTCCACTGTTTGTACATCATATCTGAAAAACCTGAAATGGAAAAATAGTACTTTTCCCTCAAAGACACGAATCAATACAGATCACCTGTTATATCATGTCGCCATCCAATGACCGACGATGTTCATCGTAAGCCACGGTACAAGGAACCGCGATGCGCTCCCGTCACTATCAACAAAATTAAATGCAGGCAGTTGACATCAGACTTCGTTATCTCTTCGGAAGTAACCTGCAAGCCTTAAGAATTGGCAAACCTGCTTAACGTTAGTTGGCACAGGTGTATGTATTAATGCCTCAACTTTCCTGGCGCTCGGTCTAACCTGACCATGACTGATGACTCTGCCCAGGTATTCAACTTTGGTGATGAATAACGCACAGTTGAAGCACATTGGTGCGATTAGACGATCTTTATTCATACAGGTGTCACTGATATACTTCTTCTTCTTGATTTCTTCGATAGCATTCAAACGCGACATTAGTGAATCCAATGCTTGTTTCACGGAGCTGTCACGAGTACAAGAACGTGACCTATGTTGGTATTACCGCGAGTGCAACCCACGAGAGGGTGTACGCGACGGAGACCTACGGCGCCTATACCGCGAGTGAGATCTATGATGGTGTATCAACGCGATTTGTTGCGAGAACGCGTTGCCTCACGGCGCATTGCCATTTTTGTAACACTAAGAACGACTTTCGTACAAAAGTGGGTAGGTTTGATTCGTGAGAGTTTTTATAAAGGTTTTTAGGTTGTTAAAATTATGATGACCAAAGCGACTAGGCAGTAGGCTTGGTTTTAATCCCACGCCTGATTTTAGGAACTAATAGAAATAATGCTTAAAAAAAAATAACAAACACCACCTTTTTATTTTAATTTAGTACTAGATAATTTTATTATGACAATCTAATCAAAACCTCACAAAACAAATCGTCCCACTAATTAATTCTACGAGTACGCAATCCGGCAGAGCTTCCGCTCGCAAAGACGTTCAAGAGCAAAGTGCCGGTTACTGCCCAGCGCACGTCTATTTATTGGCACTGCCCCCTCCACGTCATCATTTTCTTCGAGACTGCTAACAGTACATAATATCTATAACGTATTTTATGTGCCACTTCTAATCAATTAGAAGTGTAACTGCAGCTGCAACATTTAACTCAGATTTTAACAAAAGTGTTAAAGTGTGTTTAACCACCCTAGTTAAATAATTAAGTCATTTTAAAGTTCATAAATATCATCTATACTATTATTATAAAGAGGAAAGATTTGTTTGTTTCTTTGCATTGAATAAGCTCCGAAACTACCGAACCGATTTAAAAAAATCTTTCACTGTTGGGAAGCTACACTATTCCCGGGTGACATAGGCTATATTATATATTTTTTTTACAATTTTTTTGAAGCGAAGCGAAGGCGATTTTCTAGTAGCAAATAAATAGCAAAACCTAAACCTCGAGAACAAATTAACATTATGTATCTGCAATAAGTATAAATTTCAACACCAGTGTGAACCGGAATTGGATAGTAGAAATGATATTTGCCTGCGGAAAAACAGTCAAACATTGAAATAAATCTCTAACTTTCTTTTGCCTTCTTTCCAAAGGTTTTCTGGAAGAAATCGCTAGTTAGCGATAAGGTCGCTTTTACGCTTGTACACAACGATCTTCGATTTATTATAATTTTTTTTGTACTGGTATTATAGGGAACAATTAATTGTAATAAATAAAAGCAAATACCCTTTGATCTACGGATATGGAAATAAAATAAATACGCTTAGGTATCTGTAAGCTTCCGTAGTTCTATTTGCAGACATCTGTCTAGACTGAGTCTGGATTAACACATTGACCTAATAAGATTCGTAGCGGTCCAGACCAGTTTAGACGACAAAGCATTGTAATATACTTCATAAGGATGTTATTTGTTCTTTTCATTATAATTCATGGAGTTTGTTACATACAACAATTTGAAGATAATTTACGTAAAGATAACGCATCAACGTCAACGTCAACGTCAATACAAAAACACTGATGTGTCATTTTCATCAGAAATTTTTAGGGTGGTGGAACACGCCGGGCACCTAATATATAATAATATTTATAAGATATTACTACATTTCCTGACACATATATAAATGGAAATTTCCTAATACTGAACCAGTTGGGGCTCACTAACTAATGAAACTATTGCCCTCGAGAGGACACTGGATATTAGATTGCGTGGGAAAACTGAGAGAGAAACATTATATTCTTTTTCTAATTTGACTTACGAGATAAGTTGGTGTCAAGTCAATTTTGTTTTGCGCCTGTCTTATTATTTGATTAGACTTATGATATCCTAAAAAGATTAAAACTCAACGTAAGTATATGAGCTGCTTGTAATATTTTAAGTAGAGTATATAATTAAATCTTCAATTTTATGATTAGTTATTATCGCTACCAATGCAAAAATACCGACGTTGTCACGGATGCCTTTACCATCCTCTTGATATAAACTAATGCAAATAAATTTTAACAGTCAATAATAAATTATTTCCATCTCTGTATTCGCATATTGCACACCTGAGTGGGACAGCAAATCTCAAACTACTACTTCTTCTTTCAACATCAATAGAAATACAATTTAATGAGCTCTAAAAATATTCCCAAGTTCCACCTAAGTGCGCGCATCCGAGAGACAAAGATGAAACGCTTCAATTCATTACCCGTTACTTTCAATCAAGCGGCCATATTTTTCTGCAAGACGCCATTCGTATTTCGAATCGGCTTCCTTTAAATTAAATTCTTCATTGATAAATGCTTTAAAGGAAACTATACATGTTTGTTTCTTCAGTTATTCATGCATAATATTAATGATATTGGTATCATGTACTTTTTTTCTTTTTTGATTCTTCTTCCTTGGTTAGCAAGCATTGGGTATGCCTTTGGTATCACTGATGTCCATGGATTGCCGCTCGATTTTTGTTACAAAAGTTGCAGTGATATCGTGACAATTTATTATTAAGAGCCTTAGTTGGTGTAACAATTTTGTGCAAGGCATTTGTTGGCTATTTTACATTTATGTAAATACATTATTTATAAATAAATTAAATACTACGTAATTCTGATCAAGACACAAGTAAATTGTTTAATGTTTTTCAGTAATCGATGCTTTACTTGATTTATTGATGTTGATAATATTATAGTGTGTGTCTCTTTCTGCGAAACTAAATTCGATACTCGAACTGAGTTCTTAAGCTTAAAGGGACATGTCTATTTCTTATGGCGGGAGTAAATTCATTGAATCGTCTTTGTCGTATGGAAAGTCATCTACTGAAACTATTTGGCTTTTTGGTGTCATATTAATAATAATGTATTCGTTTGAATCAGTTATATTTCGTTATTTATTATGCATGCGAATGGGTATCAAAATAATTATTTTCTTTCTGTTATTTGTACCTACATTACCTATCTATCTTCGTACTTATCGTTCCAACACACCTACTACATGTGCTGTACTGTATGTATCAAGAAGATCTCTCAAAAAATGCTACTTCAGCCTTCACTTAGCGCCATCTATCTCAGTACGACAGGGA
This sequence comes from Thymelicus lineola, assembly GCA_963932265.1. Lineage (NCBI taxonomy): Eukaryota > Metazoa > Arthropoda > Insecta > Lepidoptera > Hesperiidae > Thymelicus > Thymelicus lineola. The sequence goes on along the minus strand of OZ010699.1, from coordinate 1,809,999 downwards.
AGGAGCGCTACAATTTATCTTCCGTACTTTTCTATCACGTGGTGCAATATTTCAAAGGTGATGTCGGGAGCAGTATTTTAAAATTGCTTCCTTCGACTTATATTAAAGTCCCATTTGCTGCGGGAATTGGAAAACGTGGCGGATAAAACCATTGCGAGTGTGATTTTATAGTAGGTGCGGAACAACGAATCAAGTCATATTTATCAAACCTGTATTATTTTTTCATAAAGTTTAATAATGAACTTTTGTAATTAACAATGAATTAATTAGAAGATACAATGATTTTAATACATTTTATTGTTGTTTTATTTGTACTAAATAGTAATTTATTATTTCTATCTTGGCAGCAATGAAAATTTATAGGCAAGACCATGTAAACCGTAATGCTGGTACTGTTACTGGATTAGCGTTGCTTCTTTAAAGCGAAAATATTTGTCTCTCCTTGTAGCATCAGTGATATCAGCATGTATAAGCAGTGATAGCCTAGTGGTTAGAACGTTGGTCTCCCGAACGCAGGGGCCCGGGTTCAAATCCTGGCACGCACCTCTAATTTTCAAATGTTATGTGCGTATTACAAGTTAATTTATCACTTGCTTCGGTGAAGGAAAACATCGTGAGGAAACCTGCACACCTGAGAGTTCTCCATAATGTTCTCAAAGGTGTGTGAAGTCTACCAATCCGCACTTGGCCAGCGTGGTAGACTATGGCATGTACCCCTCACATTGTGAGAGGAGACCCCGAGCCCAGCAGTGGGACAATTATGGGTTGTTGCTTATTGTAGCATCAATAGAAAGAGTAAATAATATGGTTATTATTATGTTATTGTTATTTTATTTTATTAAAAACACAATTTTTTATGTTAAAACGTAAAACGTGTTCATTTTACAAAGAAATTATTAGGATTTAATATAAATCATCATAATTTAAAACTTGTATTTGTTCTACTAATCCTCTCTAGGCCACTGTAGCTAATTGTACATTTGAGTTTACTATCGCTCTAACTAAGAACATATCTACACTATAATTTAGGGCACAGGGTATTCTCCACAGAGCTACCACGTTAAATGTTCTTTTGATATTCCAAAGCTTTCAACCGGGCAAACTACCGGCCGGGGTCCATTTAGTTGACCTGGATATTGCAGCGTTCATGATTCTAACAGTGAATGTATGCAAAAAGGGATGCAAATACTTCTGTAGTTTGCATAAACTTTAAATTTGGTTGTGTTTACGTAATGGTAAAAAACTTGTGCGCTGGTTATTAGTTAGATTTTTCTTTTCAAGTACAGTTGTTATTTATTGTTGTAGCTTCTCTTTTAACAAAGTAGATGGGCGATATTGGAGAAGTTTGGCAACATCGATCTTGAGGGAGGAAAGCAGAAGAACGTTATAATATTATTAGGCAATATCCGAGGAGAAAGGATAATAATAAGCAATAGTAAAACATCATACAAATGAGAACAAAATTGTCGCATTTGACTCTTTCCATAGATAATTGATACGACAATAGTAGGTTCATTATGCGATTAGTATGTCTTTGATTAGATTCGGTGTCTGCAGCTGAGAGCTTGAGATACAGTTATTTCTATATTTTGTCTTCTTTCTTGGTCAGTGATGATGCCTTTGGTGTAATTAATTGTCATGATGATGGTGACCCATGAGATAATCCATATGCTCGTTTCTTAATTAGTTACGTAAAAAATAACTTAAATTTCTTCTTCCACAGATACAACTCGAAGCTGTCAACACTAGCGTTACCATCAGTGATATTTGAGCCGAAGTTCCGCGGTGCTGTGAGGAACCTCGTGTACTCTGACCTGCCAGGCCAGGCTCCTCGGAGACAAGAGCTACGGCATTCACGGGACTTGAAGGTCAGTGTAGCACATTGTACATTTTACCTGATGAAGAATAGTAAAATCATAAAACCCAAGCTACTCGTATAATAAGATGCTAACCTAACGAATTTGAAAGATACCTTACGAGAGGAGTTTCAGTTTTATCTTTTCCGTAATCATAACTTTATGTAGCGCCGTAGCAGTACTTAATGCAAGGAAAACGCTGATGCCATCATGTAGTTCTTCCATTACTCGCTTTTTACGACAACTGGAATGAGAGACAAATTACGGTTCAAAGCCCGACTCTGCGTTAAGGTCTTGATTATGTAGCGAACATACAACTGTACATAAACCCGATCCCTATTCGTGATGCAGAAACGAAATGACAATGTAAGATTGTATAGCAATTTATTCTGTATGCAACGCTCAGAGCTCGGCCTGTGTTGATCCTAACCTAAGTGATCCACAAAGTTAAGCTACAGCGGGTGCGGTCAGTAGTGGGATGGGTGACCGCTAGTGGCATAAATTCGTTGAGCGCTTTCGTGCTTCGGAGGGCACGTTAAGCCGTCGGTCCCGGTTGTTATCGTAATAATCGTTAAGCCCTTGACCGGCATGAAAACTTCTAGCACTTGGGTTGGCCACTAACTCCTTCAATCCGCACTGGAGCAGTGTGGAGCTCTCTAGGTCTCCTTAAGAGGAGAAAGCCGGGTTCAGTGGGCCATTAATGGGTTGAAGCCACGAAGCCAACCTCTATCTCCACGACATGCAGCATAAATTATACAAATAATACATACTTAGCATAATAAGCATTAAGCAGGCATAGTCAGTATTCACCCTTAACATCAGTAACACCAAAGGCAATATAACAGTGTGGCCAGAAAAGACAAGTTTGATTTGGTTGATTCGCGTTAACTCTCCAACACTGCAACGAAAACTTCCCTGTGTTACTTGTAACTATTCCGTACCATAATATAAATATTTATTTTCTAAAATTTCCCATCCTATCTGAGACATGAAAGTAAGACAAATGCAGCATTGTCTTACGTCTGAGTTGCGAGGTTGCGACTGCCTGCCACTGTGCTTAGAAGATAAATCGTGTTAGAGAATTGTTCAGAGAAATGCTACTTTTCCAGTTGAAATCAAATCTTGATCCACCTATTACGGGCCGGTGATGTATCGGGTTTCTGCTCGGTTCGACCACAGTATTAGTTGGCTCGAACGGACAGAAACACAATTTATTTTATTTATGAAGAAGTAAATTGACTTTCTTGATAAAGCATGGTAAAATTACTTAAAGACTTACCTTTTTTACTCCCAAAGTAGGAGACGCGGATTTTTTTTATTAATGCTATGTAATTGAGATACAACAATTTGATACAAGACAACTATATAACTACAAGTACGTGCCATCATTAGTGCATAAAGTTTTAATTCCTCTTCAGGCTTCATCTTGCTAGACAGTTCTAGAATAGCCAGAAATGAAGACATTTTGCAGTCAATTTTATACACATCAGACCTATAAAGGTCTGATTATAAAATCAGTTTAAGAAAACCTCATAATTAGAAGTCCATGAATCTTCTAGACGAAGTTTTGAAGCTATTAGATCATTGAAACTACCTAATCGATATATTATTTGATTACGGTTACCTTGACACATTTTATTATGTTCGTTGTATTTTCTGTTTTTTTTTGCTAATTTGAAAGTATATATATATTGAAGGTCATTAGAAAAAATCACATAGTTATATCTAAAAATGTGGCAGTTACAGATTTATGATACGAAATAGGAGCGAATTTCACATAGTGCGCTGCCGGCGTTACAAGACCAATCGTTTTATGGAGCATTCAACTAACTTACATTTTTCGTACAACATATCAAACTGTTAAGTTTTTAGGGTTCTGAAATAATTTGGTTCAACTAATTCACACCGCAGCGTGGTGAATACACTCACTTTTTCAGGATTATAAGAATTGAATATTCACAGCACCCATGTAGTAAACCTACAATATTCTACAGTTAGTGAATTGGTTCGCAGCTTTGTAGAATACTGTATCACTCTTCAAACACGAAAACGACTTTTAGTGTTTGCGCTCATGCATTCCGTCGGAAATTTCGCCGGTCGTAATATGTACGAACGGGACTGGCGTATGGCGTTCAGAATTTTCGAATTTCCGAATCCGATTTCCGTGCGGAACAAATAGAATACCGTTATTGGACGGCTCAAGAATGTAGGAGACTTGAAGTGGTCGATTGCCTTCATTGTTTTATTAGCTGACGCCTGCGACTTTTCCCCACTGACATCTTGACGCGGAATTGATTTTCAAACAAACTTTCTTTTCTTACCCTGTTATAGTAAATGCTAAAACAGCGAATTCGCTATTTTAACATAAAAGTATGTTACAAATAAATTGTTAATTTAATATCATATCTATACTATTATTATAAAGCTGAAGAGTTTGTTTGGTTGGACGCGCTAATCTCATGAACTACTGAATCGAATTGAAATTTTTTTTTTGTGTTTGATAGCCCATTTATCGAGGAAGGCTATAAGCTAGATAACATCATATATTTTAGTACTTCCACAAATTAACGCGGGTGAAACCACGAGGCACAGCTAGTGCATTTATAAACGCAAACCCAAAAATTTTATATCCCCCGCGTCTGAAACTATTATTTGAAAACTTACATACCTTTACTCCTTTATGACAAATGAGTCGTCAATGTTCTCTCAGAACATACTCTCGTTCTAATGAGGGATCGGCGGTCTTCAACCTTACTTAATATCAAAAAGAGAAGCCCTTCAAAAAGTTGCGTGTCATCGTGAAAGAGGCCTTAGTCCTTGTTGCACATTTTGCGATTTGTACATTTTGCGTGTTGTGTTCATTCTGCGTTTTGTACATTTTGCGTTTTGTACATTTTGCGATTTGTACATTTTGCGTGTTGTGTTCATTTTGCGTTTTGTACATTATGCGCCGAAGGGAATAGAAGTACGCCTGTATGCCTGTACGCCTGTATGTATAATGATACAAAAAATCCGTATGTTTCATACAACACAATGTGTTATTCTCAATGTTAAATAAACTGAATATACACGTAAGGTATAATTTAACATTGATGATAATAATAATACAATTAATAGTCTGCATTAAACTGAATAGTAGTAAACTGAATAGCAGTGATAGCCTAGCGGTGAGAACGTTGTTCTCCCGAACGCGGGGGACCGAGTTCAAATCCTGGCACGCACCTCTAATTTTCAAATATTACGTGCGTATTAAAAGTTAATTATCACGCTTCGGTAAAGGAAAACATTGTGAGGAAACCTGCACACCGGAGAGTTCTCCATAAAGTTCTCAAAGGTGTGTGAAGTCTACCAATCCGCACTTGGCCAGCGTGGTAGACTATGGCCTGTACCCTTCACATTGTGAGAGTAGACCCCGAGCTCAGCAGTGGGACATTAAGGGTTGTTGCTTTGCTTTTTTTGCTTTGCTGTAATAAACAAAATCATGCCCTGCATTAACTCTCCTAACTATACCAGGTCTCAGCTATGACGTTTTTATGGTGACATCCATAAAAACTACATTTGCAATGCCTGTGTGTACAATCGCCAGTGTACCTACGAGTTACAACACACCTGTTAAATATTACCAAAACAAGTCAAATTTTAGCATAGCTTTAAAAGTTTACTCGCATCGCTACCGAGTTCATTTGCAATGGAGAAATATAAATTTACATAGGTATTTACATATTTACATAGGTAGGTCGTAATTTCTATACTCGTAACCAGTGTTGCCAGATCAGATTTTCAAAAATACTGTGCTGTCTGCATTAAAATGCAGTATTTACGAGAAAAATACAGTGTTTCATGGAAAAAAATACAGTGTATATTACAGTGCAATGAAATGCCACATAAAAAAGGAAATAATTATTTGATAAAGTAAAATATAGATTTATTTTAAGATAATATCCTCACAAACTAACTAAATATCTTCAACCTTACTTATAAAAATTGACTAATCACCTTCTTAACAACTGATTAGTTAATCACTTCTTATGCCAGTCACTCACATTCGTGCAAATACGCGAACCCGCATGTGTAGGACGATCTTCGCGAATGACTGCGAAGTTTTCGATACATTCGTGGTTTTCCAAACTGTGTCGGTTTTTTGTCACACATCAAAGCGCTCGAACCTTGAACCTTCGCGTAGTCTCCCACACATTCGTGCGACCAGTTGCATAAACGATTAAAAAGGTGACAGATGTCTTAATTTTTCGTAGTTCGTGGCATATAATCATTTATTTAGGTACTATTTAGTTTCTGTATTAAAAATGGATTTGGAATAACAACAGCAAGACTGAACATTCGTATTTGAGGAATCGCAAATGGTTTGCATACTCATAATATGTATACGAACCATTTGATTGACAGCCCTTCACATACGTGCAAACATTCGTAAAATTGTCAAACATTTGCGTGCATGTGAGTGACCGGGGTTAACGCCTTAAACAACGACTTAATATTTTCTACTTAAAAACGTTAACAGTTAAGCCAGACTTAGCTAATTAACGGATAACGACCCAAAAAATATTTCACTATGTAAATACTGTCAGATATTGACAGTAAAACAATTTTTTTTTGCTGCAAATGTTTATAATAGCAACTATTAATAATAAAAGTCAGCTGTTGTAAATAATTTACGACATAAATTCGTGAATTTTTGTTTGTAGCTCTATGGTATTCCCGATACGGGGAATACTCTACTCTTTGCTGTGTGGGTCGATCGCGGCGCACTCATAACATACGATATTTTTCATAGGAAGTGTTCATTTTAATATGAAATTTTGGTTTTTGTTTCCAAAAAAAAAAATACTGTGTCTCCATACACTGTATTTGTAAAAATACTGTGTCCAGTAGACGGAGTGAAAATACGGCAGATCTACTGTAATTACAGTGTATCTGGCAACACTGCTCGTAACTCGCATTTGTCTAGCTTTGTTGAGGCTTTTGGTAATATAATGTTGATGAGGTAGAAAAGTATTCACCAGATATATGCGTAAATTATTTGGGACTTTTTATATAAAAAGTGAAACTAGCAAATGGCCCGATGATAGATAGATCATCGTTGCCCATGGACACCTGAATAAGGCAACAAAATCACCTCCGATACTTTGCTGGCCACGGAAGAAAGAAAAAGATAAATGTTTTCTGTTTACACAATTTAAACTATGGAGCTTCACCTATTTCTAAATTTTTTTTTCTTTCTTCTTCTCTCCTTCTTTTTTGTGCCTCTGAGGTCTATGGGCGACAAATGACGATAGACACTTCAAGTGGATAATGAGTTCACTTGTCGTACTTAACACAAGTCGTTGATGTCTGTTTATGATTTTGTAACCATCGAATGAATTTATCAATTAAATAATTGTTTATTTATTATATTGCATTGTTTATTTTTATAAGCTTTATGAGCACATATACTTGAGAATTTGTACTTGAGAATTCCATAAAATGTTTTCAAAATTATGCAGGTTCTAAAATCTATCTCAAGTCGAAGTTTAATGAAATGTCGAAAAATCTCGTTCTAACTTATTTCACAGATAAGCCAAATCTAATTCAAAACCAGAGGTCAGAGAGCGGGAGATGTTTGCAAACAATAAAAATTACGAGCCTCGTATAATCTTGCAAATCTCACAAAAGATAACTCAACAAATTCTTTACTTCATTTTCTCGTCCGAAACAAAAGCTTCCATCCGAAAACAGTCATACAAAACTCGTTTAAAAATAACCGCCGCCGGGAAGTACATTTATCAATTTTCCTTCAAGTGTGAAAATAAATTGGATCCCTCGAGGCGCCGCACACGGGCAGACAGACCAAAATAACCTTATCTATAGATAAATGCGACCTTTCAATTTTTCAATTGTAGAAGAGAATCTGAACTTTCCACCCGAATCCACAGATTGAAGTAGGTTTTTGAAGTTTGTTGTACTTGTGTTGTTATTAAAATTTTACTAAGCATTTTAAGGCGCGGTGTTACCTCAGTAATCAGTACCAGTATTCACAAAACTGAATGTCTTTGACGCTCGAGTACGAGTAAACCCAATGAATATATCCCACGCAAAAAATACAGAGGATAAGAAAAAAGGTCTAAAGAAAAATGTTAATTGAATAGAATATTAAATATTGGTATAATATTTCCAATTAAAAATCGTAATTTGCTTCATAAAAATAAACTTTGGCGTCGAAATTCTCTGTATTTTCAGCGGTAATATTTTTTTAAAGAGTATATTAGGTATATAGTTTTATTAAAATGTTCAAAGGACTAATATGAGTATATTTTGAATTATCCAAGGAAAACCCGCAAATCAAATGTTTATTCGCAGTCTAGTTACATCGTTAACAAAAATATGCTTTGTAATTTTCAACCCTATTCCGCGTAGTCATTCCGCGCCCACAATTTTTGTATTTTAAACTCAGTGTAGACTAATTACATTAGATCAAAATAGGATTGTCGTTATTGTGGACGTATAATGTAGTTCTTCGCAATGTAATTGAAATTTATCAAAACTTCACAGATACCACTAAAGTTAGAAGGAAGTCCTTAGTAGCGTATAAATTCATTTAAATACCTTCTTTGGAATTTCTTCATAATTCAACCTTTTAATAACTTTATCTTACTTGCTAAATCTATTTACGACTTTCCAAACCTTGTATCTGCTTTAAAAATGTATTGCGTAGCATTGCTATAAGTCTCAACCTTTAAATTACGCCGAAACCACTGAAAACAACTTTATGGCATATTAGTAAGACAAGTTTAATTCTTATTCTCAATTAAAATGGGTTTAATTCACCTTCAACTTTCACTTAATTAATTATTCTAATGACGTTCGGTAGACAATTATAAAGGAAGAAACCATTCGTGACAAACCACCGCAAGACAATTACTCTAGCCCGGACTAACTGGGTTCATTTTACGGTATTTCCTTCCTTTGTCCGGGCTCATCACTTTCAAATAGCTGGATTGCCTTTTAAAAGCGTGCGAGTCATCCTCGTGGGAAGGTGACTGCGCGAAATTGGCTTCGAGGCTCGAGGCTCCTTGATCATCTTAATGGCACATTTTGTCAATCCCGTTAGAGGTAAGTAGGTATTATTCTTTCTGTATTTCGGATTGGATTTTACAATATAATATTTGATTCTATCGGGTTATTTTTTTATTTTTTTTTTGTTATTTTTTTCTTAGTAAAAGACAAGAACTTACGTGGTGAGTTCCGTAATGATAAGATGATAAGTATCACTGATACGCTCATGAAGATAATCGTTTTTAATCTACGATTTCGGAAAGGTGCTTTTTCTTGGAGGAGAAAAAATGGCGGAAGAAACTCCTCAGCACATGTTATAAATTAATATAGGAGGATTACAGAGTAATATTTGTGAATAAGTATTTGAGAATTTCCATTTACAATCTGGGAAACTATTCAGATTGCTATCGCCATCTGTCGCGATTCCATCCCGGACGTGATTTGTCTATGTCGCTACTTGCCAACCCCGGATGGATGTGAGCATCCCGTTTTGAGGAAAGTTTAATGTGAATGGTACGAAATTGTTTCTTTAAGGTGAGATTTATGCATTATTTAAGAAATATTATGTTGCTCCCGGAAAGCAAACGAAGAAGAAAAATTTTAGCAAGTGAAGCATTTCTTATTAGTTTTGTGCTATATAAGCATGAAATAATTACATTACATACATAGTTATAATCTTTATTTTATAAATACTAATGTTATAAATATAATTTTTATAAGTCTCCTTCATTAAAGTTCTTTTATATCATTCCAATAAATTCAAACATCCAAAAAGTATAATAAGTATCTGTCTAAAATAAAAGAATTCAAATATTGTTACTGGTATTAAATTATATTTTTCCATCTAACAGATTCATCGGTGTATAAAATTCTAAAAGCAATTTCGTATATCAAAAATAATAGTGGAAAAATGTCAAGTAGTTACTAGGTACTTCAATTTTTCCAATGTGGATTTTCATGAACTGGCGATGTTTTAAAAGGTTATCAACATGTTGTTTTCTTTTTACTCGACTGGAGAGGGTATTATTATCTTTTTTCTTCTTTGCATAAAGATATTATATTCACGATGTTTTAAAATGTTAATGTAAATGTTCTGTTATTTTCTTTGTACATATCATGCTGTGTGCACAACTGTAAGCAAATATAAATTAATGATGGGTCTACATACGTTCTGTACGGAACTATTTAAATAAATCAGTCGTTCGTTGAAATTCAACCATGTTTTTCTTTTTTTAATGATATGATAAATTCAGAGAATTTGTTTATTATGAATTCAAAGGCCAAATTGAAACATTCCATGAAATCAACCTCAAATACCTGGTATTTATTTGAGGTTGATTTGAAATGTATGCTGAATTATGTTGGCATTAGTGCAATTAATTCGTCTATTTGGCTTTTGCGCAAAGCAGAATTTGGAATGCATATTGTTCTCTTGTCAATGATCGCTTTACGTGGATGCCATGCTACAAATAAATGTAATTTATGTTAAAATATTAAATCAGTAATGAAAATTAATACGATCTGTGTTGTCAATTATCAGACGACTAGTTGAGTGATAGAATTTCTTCGCTCCACTGCATAAGGAGATAAGTCCAAGTGCTATCGTTAGATATCAATAGTGGAATCTTGTCAGAGTAATTTTTTTATCAAGGAAATGCTCAATATGTTTGTGGGTCAGGGTAATTAATGTATGGTTTATACTCATGAAAACGAGGAGGTTATTGCCATATGGCAACTGACATAAACAAGGAAATTTTATTTTATTTATAGGGATTTACTTCTGTGCATTGGGAAATTCCGGAAATAGGGATCTAATTATACCCAATATACATAACTTTAGTAATGAATTGGGTCTATTATATAAATTTTCTTTAATACACATTATGCATAAGACGAAACTTATCTGTTCAGGAAAAAACGTATATATTTTACGATATTTATTTCGTACACCGATATTTCAGTCTACGACGACTTAAGTTTAAAATGTAAAACGAATATTGAAAGTAAAAATACAAATGGAATAAAAAAGTTGTTTAGATTTAAAATATTTTATAGAATTATTAAATGTTTACGAGTCAATACTTTTTGTACCTTTATGCCTATGTATCAGATTCCTCGTCTACTCTGAAAGGAGAACATCTCGTGAGCTATTTGTGCTCCACAACTGCGGTACAGTACAGAGTACAAGCGGTACATGGCGGTACAAACCCGATACAAGTGTCCGGCGATAATGTACCGCCATCAAAAACACATTACCGCCGCACGGACTTGATGACACTTTAATCTTTCAGCACTAACCTCTGCTAATGTCACCTGCATTGAAAACTTGTTACTGTGATCGAACCCATAGATTTTATGGACCGAACCCGCGAAGGTATGTGAACGTAAAATCTACGAAAAAAATCTTACCTAACATCTAGAAGAAAGGTGCTTAAATTAACTTGGACAATTAAGTCAAATACTATTATACTTATAGTACTATTATTTCTTCTGTGGTCAAAGTCAAATATTTTTATTCGAATTCAGATTGCTACAAACTCTTTTCTAAAGTCAATTCACGTTATCGCTTCAACAAATCCCTTCTGTAATCGATCACGGGACAAGAAGCAGCAAGAAACCACCGAGGTTATGTTTTCCCTACTCACAGATACAGACAGCATTTAATACTACTTATAAGTAGTATTATAGCCGCCTAAAAACTGAGCATTGGAGCTATTGCAACGTACAGACAGCAAAAGAGTCAGGTATGCAAGCCATGATACTTATAGTGTGACCGAGTTATTATTATCAATGTAGTATTTCACATATATACTCGTACATAAGGTATAGTTTAATTGATAAAATAAAACAAAATTTCTGTAATACTAAACATTAGGGAAAATTTTTGCGGACATTGTACACAACAGGGTGCACCAAGAGTTGAGCAATTTGGCACCTTGCAAACACAGCCTACAAATAGACTTGAATGTACAGTGTACAGTACATGTTTAACACAAGTACACCCGCTCGATCGCCCGTGTGATTTGACGTAGGTACACATGCATAATTCACGGGAAGCGCATTTTGGCTTCGCCGCCTACATACCGCCTACTGCTAAGCCTACGTGGAAATTAAATTTTGCATTTCTGAACGATTTCTTGTAGGTCAACGATGAAGATGATGGGTAAGTTTACTGATTCTCAAGTCTTAATACGTACTGTACATTTTATAACCGTCTTCAAAAAAGGAGGATGTATTTAATTCGACTGTATTTTTTTTAAGTTTGTTACCTCAGAACTTTCGACTGAGTGAACCGATTTTGTTGATTCTTTTTTTAATCGAAATCTGGTGCTTGTCATGTAGTTCCACTTAAATTTAAACGAGATTTGACGAGTAGTTTTTGAGTTATTCCTAATTTTGAAGTTGGTTATTTTTTTAAGCCCTCGGGTATTACTTGTTGGTAGTTATACGTTTAATTATAAATAACTATTGTACAATGATACTAATAATAAAACTGCAATAGTAATAGAACCACGCGGAAACTAAACATTTATCCTATGTCCTATAATTCCAGATCATGGTCTACGTGTGTGGAAAGTTTCATCAAAATCCATTTAGTAGTTTTTGTGTGAAAGTAACAAACGTCCTCACAAAATTTCACATTAATAATATTAGTAGGATTCTATTGCTTATAGTTTCACCAGTTTACGTCGCTAATATTTGGTTCGTTCAAATCCTCGGTACGTGATATTGTCGCTGTGGGTTCGTAACACGTTTGCATCTGTTTCCTCGTGCCACCTGCCGGCTATATAAACATTATTGTGATCATCAGAGCGGACAGCAGAGAGGTGATTACGGTCGCTTAGTATCGGCTCACTCGTACGTGAGAAGTGAATCTTGAATATCTCAGGACTTCTATAGGTCGGGTCTGTCTTTATTTAGAATTTTGTTGAGTTGTTTTTGAAGTATGTTAAAACTTCTTCAGGCGTGACTTGAGAGTAACTCAGATTATTATTCGGACGGAAATAAGGCTCTATAGTCTATAGTCTGTTGAATTCGTCAAATGAAAACGAAACCATAAACGAAATTGAAGTACAAATACAGTGGGCTTAGTGCGAGTTTTACGTGACATAACGGGCTCGCTAACGTAAAGGAAAGTCAGTTATGCTATTGGCTACCGATGCATTTCTTTTAAATTCTTTTCACTGCCGCCAAATCGGTAGCCAATAGCATAGCTGACTTTCCTTTACGTTAGCGAGCCCGTTATGCCATGTAAAACTCGCACTAAGCCCACAGAATTTTATTGATTGTATCTGTGACAAGTCTATAGATTAAATAAGTATCACGAGGCAACGAATAACGGTATTATTAACGGTAACGGCGCCACTGGTATACAGCTGACTGTAAAAATAAACTGTTTAAGTCGCAGATGAGTTGCTGACGCGAAAAAATTATAAAAAATATTCTTGAAGCGTATAATATATTGTGTCAAAAGAGCTCAATCAGTGAAGAACTTTTTGAGTTTTTAAAGCATACCCAAACCCAAAAAACAAACAAAATGAACAGAAAAAAATGATGTTATCTAACTTACTTTATATTAGTTATATAAAAAATACTTAGATTTAGCGAAAAATGGAGAAGTGGCATAATGTAGGTTGTAAATTTTAATGTCTGGTTGTAAGTGTAGTGAAGGTTAAAAATATTTAACAATTTTCTTTGTAAATTCATCAAGTAACCTATTTTCCACTTGTCCAACTCCAACTGCTTAGCCAGCAGGGGAGAGGAAACACTTGGCTCTAACCAAAATTAGCACTTTAATAACCCCCCCTAATTCCAAAAATGGTTTTATAAGACCCATAATATTTTTGGAAGACCTTTCACACTATAGGGTACGTGATGAATAAAAAAATCATCCTGACGTTACTTTTAGGGTAGGTACCCAGAAAAAAAAATTTTTCAATAATTCTACAATAATATAATAATTCTACAATTTTGTAGCTTTAATAAACATGTAAATCCATGTAAAATTACAGCTTTCTAGCACTTAGGGTCTCGGGGCGTTTTGCTTCGGACAGACAGACGGACGGACGGACATGACGAAACTATCTTATGAGGGTTCCGATTTTACTTAGGAACCCTAATAAGAAAGGAATATGATTTATAACAAAAATATTGTCAATCGTAAAATAGGCATTTTAATTCTCATAATTTAAGACTGTAATTATTTTTCTTCTAATAATAATATCATTTCCAAAAGGCTTATCACCTTTATGATGAAGGTGAAGAATGGTGATAGTTTAAGTGATGCTCTTTATAGTGCAGTCATTGAAGCGAAAAATACGGTGTTACCTCCGAATTTTTTTACTGTGAACCGATTTGCATGAAATTTTGGAATTAGGCTTATCTAACCCTTAACTTCAAAAGTGAAAATAATCTGAACTCCGCAAATTATTTTTAAGGGTTGTAAACAACCCCTTAATGGAAAAATTAACATTGAGCCATTTTATCGCTAGAAAACATGTGTATAGTAACAATAGTAAGTTTTGAAATTGTAAAGTGTTTTCTAACACAATTACCTCATATTAAAATCATTTTCAACCCCTTGAAATTCTTACAACCCTTGCTAACAACCCCTAAATTAAAAAAATCACAAAAAATTACTTTGGTATGACATAAAAAGATGTAAGTATAGAGTAAGTATTATTTTGTTCTCTATAATAATAGTCAAATTTTTAACCCCCTTTCAACCCTTAAAAACAACCCCTTGATAAAAAATTGTTAAAAAATTTTTTTTCATTAAATGAAAAGGATTTAAATATTATTCTACACTCTCGAAAGTGATTATCATAATCTTCAACTTTGCTACCCTTAAAACTACCCCTAAATTAAAACAGTAAATATATATGATTACATATTTAAAAATAATTTAATTATAGAGTAAAAAATTGCCATTTATTGAATAAAATATTTACAAATTACATAAAATACAGTTTTTTTATCTACTTACATTTTTTTATTAAACAAAATTTATTGAAATTGGATATCTACTTAAAATATTATATTAAGCACGTGCTCATTCCTTTGCCGGTGGAAATATACTGGTCATATTAAAACGAATAAACGGAGCACGCACAGCTGATCACCTGGCTTTTTCGTTGGCCCCTTCACTCAAATGTGTTATATATACATGTAAGAACGTTGGTATGTATTCATGCCTACGTTTCCAAAATATATGAGCCATATTATGTATATATATACACGTTACAATAGTTTTGGGTCTCTATTATACTGCGTACTTTCACATTGCTCCAAATATTCACACTCCGAAATTTTCAGTTACTAAGTAGAAAAAAATATGATAAGTTTTTGGACCATAACTCCTTCAATTTTCATGCTATCACAATTTATAACAAACCATTTTAAAGGTAATTAACAGAGCTACAACATCCTTCATTGCAATATATAGTAAAAAACCTTTTTTTAAAACGGTGAAGGGTTAAAGGGCTTAAGAGAGACTGTGATTGCGCTGCCGCGCGCTCTTTAAACAATCATATCTCCGTCAATTTTTGTTTGACAGAAATAAAAAAAAAACCAAATTGTTCGTCAGAAAAATACCTAAATTTTTCATCCCTACACTTTTTTACGTATCTGTCGTCATTTTTGAGATATTATGAAAAAAAGGTGTTTTTTTTGTAAATTTGATTTTTTTTATTTTTTTTTTAATCTTGATTTTTTTTAAAAATATGTGTCGTGAAGCAGCCAAACTGATACAATCTATCAAACTCTTCATAATAAAGTTATTTCTAGGCGGAATACGATTAATTTTCATTTTGGCGGAAATGGCACTTATGAAACCCATTGATTTAAAAGAAAAAATATTAAATGGTCTTCTTATTTTCAATACAGCTCACTTATTTTACGTGCAAAAGACCTTTAACAGTGCTCATTTTAAAGCTTATTTCAAGCACTACAAAAACTTTCTTTATGGCAGAATGCATAAAATCTGTTCGCCGCTAGATGGCATTGAACACATAGATTAAATTTCAGACAAAATAAAAAACGGCTTTGATCTTCAATATCTAGCTTAATATTGCACTTAGAATGATTAAAAAAAAACTAAATTGTTCGTTTTTTTATCTGCTACAATTTTGGTTCTTATAAAATTTTCGATAAAACATATATTTTTGGAGATATTTGCAAAAGACCGATGAAAAACGTGAAAAAATTGCAATTTTTCAATTGCCAATAACTTGAAAAGTATTGGATTTTTCGAAAAACTTTATAGGTGATTTTTTGCTTAAAATTAGCCCTTCTATCGATATCCGAGGTTATTTTGAAAAAAAAAATGTCCACCCCCGAGAAGGGGTGGCAACCACCCCCAGGGTGAGTGCGGAGTTTAAATCATTTTCACTTTTGAAGTTAAGGGTAAGATGAACCTAATCCCAAAATTTCACGCAAATCGGTTCACAGTAAAAAAATTCGGAGCAATAATGCTTCAATGACTGCACTATTATACGAACATCGGTGACGTTTTATTACGAGGCTTAATCTAGAAGTTTTACGACAAGCACAGGTACTAAACCCCATTTAATGTAAGGGGCATAAAAATTATATCGTTTTCATATACGATATTAGGGTACCTACTACGCAAAATTGCTATATTATTCGGTAGGTAGAATGGCAATCAGAATTTTTATAGCTTAAATTTTGTTTTAATAGGAGTTTTATTTTTAACCATTTTTACACCGATTTCATTTTGTGTTGAAAATTTTTAACCGACTTCAAAAAAGGAGGAGGTTCTCAATTCAACTGTATTTTTTATGTTTGTTACCTCAGAACTTTCGACTGGGTGAACCAATTTTGATGATTCTTTTTTTAATCGAAAGCTGGTGCTTGTCGTGAGGCCTCACTTAAATTTAAGCGAGATTTGACAATGGCATCCACGTCAAAAGCATATAAGTCTTAAAGCATTAAGTATGTGCGCGATAAATGGACGAATAACTCAATATCACGCCAACCGATTTCGATGATTATTTTTTTATTGCATGTACTTCATTTGAAGTCGGTTCTTTTTTTGTTAATTTTAGCTTTAAGGCTTTATTATCTAATACCATAGACTTCATTTGTTACTACTTGGTAACAAATACAAATTACTAACGAAAATATTTTGTAGTTCTTATTTAGTTAGTATCCATAGAATATGTAAACATTTTAAACATTAATTTATTCCAGTATAATTTATGAGTTATGATATAAAGCTTTTTTATAATTATATTGTTTTATCTCAAACAGTTGTTATGAATATTGACGTACTGCTGTATAATTATTATATTTTGTAAAAATATAACGTAGGTAACAGTCTATTTGCAAAGACCTCGGTAGCTCTGAGCTACTTTTTAGGGTTTCGAAGTAAAATCAGAACCCTTATAGTTTCCTTATGACATTTTTTATGGAAATAGCCGGCAAAGGAGCTGACGATCCACCTGATGGTAAGTGGCTATCATCGCCCATGGACATCAGCAACACCAAAGGCATCACCGATGCGTTGACAGAAGAAAAAGAAAGAAATAAAAAAGAAAAGAAGTCCTTACGTCCGTCCGTCTGTCTATCCGAGGCATAGCGCCGAGACCTTTAGTGCTAGAAAGTTTTATTTAATTTTTGGATTTTTGGAGTTCGAATCTTTTGCGAAATATTTGGCTTTAAAGTGCTAATTTTGGTTAAAGTCAAGTGGAGGACACCCCTCTGCCGGCTAAACGGTTGGAGTTGGACAAATGAAAAAATTCTCTAAAATAGTTTATATGATGAATTTACAACGAAAGCTATCACGGCTGTTAATAGTCGATAAACTTACTACTTCAGAACCCTACATTGCTCGTGGCCTGACACGCACTTGACCGGATTTATAATTTAAATGAGTTGTCATTTCCCCGAGTTATTTAATGTTTCTCCAGTGCAAGTACCTACTAAAAGTTTGTTTTCCACATACGTTTTATCATTAGTTTACGAGCATAAATTTTATTTTGCTTGCGCGCCATATTTTTAAACAAATATTGTCAGTTCGCTTCAGTACACATTTCTCTTAGTGTAAAATGGCATAATATAAAAACTCTTGTATGTTATGTTGTTAGAATATTTGTGAAATACATATGTTCAAAATGACCATGTGTAGTTTGTCGGATAAATTATTTGAAAATAACGTCAAATTTTAAAAATCAATAGGACTACACTTATCAGTAATAAAGTTATGTAGGGTATAATCTATACTAATATTATTAAGAGGAAAGCTTTGTATTTTTGTATTTTTGTATGTTTGCAACGAATAAACTCAAAAACTACTGAACCGATTTTAAAAATTCTTTCGCCATTAGAATGCTACATTATTCCTGAGTAACATAGGCTATATTTATTTTTAGAAAAAATTAGGGATCCTTGCTAAAACTTCAGTAACGTGAACCAAGGTGTAAAAAAAATTGCTTAAAAATTTCTTTCATCGCATACGCTGCGGAAACTATTGATGATAGAACAAAAAAATGTTCTACAATATTAGAGAACATATCAATATCTACAAAAAACGTCGCGATACTATATGTCCAACTGTTGTAGTTATGTCACTATAACCACTTTTTACATTTTAAAAGTCAATAAAAAAGCTGACCAACATCAGACCTTGATAACCATACCTTCGTATTAATCATTATCCAAATAAATCATTTCATATTCAAAACTGTTTCAATACCTATTGATAACTTTTTGAATTACTCAAATCGATCATTCCATTCAGAAGATATTGGAAAATCATCCCCAGGGTTAAAAATAGCGATTGGAAGTCACTTAAATACAAACCAATTTCGTCAGTTTTATAGTTATAAACATGAACATTTTTATGTAAATTCATAGTTATAAACAAAAGTTGATTTTAACATATTTTTTTGGAAAATCATCCCCTAAATGGTTAATTAAGGGGATGCAAGTTAGTATGGCAACTTCGTCAGTTTTGAAGTAAGAAGGGTAAAAATTTGTGCTTATATAAGCTTATAGTTAAACACAAGAAATAAGTGTATCACGGTTTTTTCGAAATTCATCCCCTAAGGTGTAATACTTCGTCATTACACGCTTTATAATTAGCTTCACCTGTATGTTTGTAACTTCTCTTTGGACTTGATTGTGACCCACTTCAAACGGTCAGATTTCTTTCAAACTTCGTAGACTTATCGAGGACCAAAGACAATTCAATATTTAAAGAAAAAAAGAAAGAAAGAAAGAAAGATAAACCTAATTACACGCTTTGATTAGCTTTAAACGGTCAGATTTCTTTCAAACTTCGTAGACTTATCGAGGACCGATGACAATTCAATATTTAAAGAAAAAAAGAAAGAAAGAAAAACCTAACTACACGCTTTAATTAGCTTTAAACGGTCAGATTTCTTTCAAACTTCGTAGACTTATCGAGGACCGAAGACAATTCAATATTTAAAGAAAAAAGAAAGAAAAGAAAGATAAACCTAATTACACGCTTTGATTAGCTTTAAACGGTCAGATTTCTTTCAAACTTCGTAGACTTATCGAGGACCGATTACAATTCAATATTTAAAGAAAAAAAGAAAGAAAGAAAAACCTAACTACACGCTTTAATAAGCTTTAAATGGTCAGATTTCTTTCAAACTTCGTAGACTTATTGAGGACCGATGACGATTCAATATTTAGAGAAAAAAAAGAAAGAAAGAAAAACCTAATTACACGCTTTAATTAGCTTTAAATGGTCAGATTTCTTTCAAACTTCGTGGACTTATCGAGGACCCATAACGATTCAATATTTAAAGAAAAAAAGAAAGAAAGGAAGAAAAAACCTAATTAGAAAGAAAGAAATTATTTACTCTGTTAAGCACTGCAACAAGTAACAAATTGAATCATAATAAAACATTCATAAAATTACTATAAGTTGTTACAAAACACATAACCTGCCGCAGCACTGCTTAACAAAAAAAGGTACGCACTCAGCATATGCCGCAGTGAACCACGGCTACTGATTTTCAGTACGACCTTTATTGTATCGCAGTAAACTACACGCTAAATACGCGTGTAATTACACACTTTAATTAGCTTTAAACAGTCAGATTTCTTTCAAACTTCGTAAACTTATCGAGGACCGATGACAATTCAATATTTAAAGAAAAAAAGAAAAAAAGAAAGGAAGAAAGAAAAACCTACATGTAGTACGCGAGTGATAAGTTATACTTCTTTGGCATCATTAAATAAATATTTAACACTAGCTGTCTTGGCGAACTTCGTATCGCCTAATAATCAGTGATTCATGTACTTTGTTGGTACTTTTAACTTTTATAGTTTTGGTAGGTTTAACAAATCAGAGACCATTAAATTACCTCTCTCTCTCTCTCCATCCCGCTCCCTCTCCCCCTCCCCCTCCCCTTCCCCCTCCCCCTCCCCTGCAGCAAAATAGTATAATTTTTTTTGTTTCAATCAGAAATAAAATTGCGTGATATTTGCCGAGACCCCCCTCTCTCCAACGTAAGATTAGATGAGATTTGACTCGACCCCCTCTCCCCCTTAAAAATCTCACGTAATTTATGGACGCCCTCTTTTTAGTTTTATTATATTTTTGATCTCAGAAATGTGAAAATTAATATGTAAGCTTATAGTTAGAAACAAAAATAAGTTGTTATAGTTGTAACACGGGGAGGAGAGGGGAGCAGGAGCTCCCGCTCCGCGGGAGAGGGAGCGGGAGAGGGAGAGGGAGGAGATATGCACACAAAAACTATAGCGGCTAAGAACGGCTGTATCGATTTTTACGATCACTGATTTGTTACATTCTAAGGCGATACGAAGTACGCCGGGTCAGCTAGTATAACATAATGTTATAAGTCATTTGCAGTAGAATTTAAATGTGTTTATTTGACACGTATTCACATTTATCCGACGCACTATACTGCGCAATATTAATTCCACATGGCAAAGTACCTGAATGGCAGATGTCGTCTGCAGTTAATATAGCCTGTCTGTCGAAGCACTCGGTGATTGCGGAAGCCATGTTGCGAGTTGCGACTACACAGTACGCGAGTGACAGCTCGACGCCATATTGAATCTGTTGAACATAGACAAATAAATTGTGATGATATTTGTTTTTGTTTTCAGCATATTTTCGGATTTTTTGAAACGCTTACAAATACATAATAATTAATGATGTAACATCTGAGGATGTAACAATCTGCGACATGTCATTAAGATTTCAAAATAAACAATTTATTAATGGCTCAATTAATGCAACGTTAATGACTTATGGAATAATAAAAACTGAAAAGTATCACTTAATTTATCGGTTTCGGTTTAAAGAATCTTTATTTCCCATATGACATACAATGAAGTACAATGTCACTTAAAATGAGAAACTTAAATTTGTGAAGTATGGTTTTGTTCGGCGAAGTTGTAAAGAACAATGCCCAAAAATTATTTTTCAATTTTGTTAGCGTCTTAAAACGTCAGCTATACTGAAGCAATTCAATTAATTTTTTACGTATTTTCAAATTAATACCTGTACCCGTATTACCCAGCATAAAATAATTTTATTAATAAGTGATGAATTGACTATAATAACAATGATGTCAACAATGTCCATTTTCATTCGGGCACTCACTTCGATACATAGCTTGTATCAAGCAAGATATAGGGAGACTTCTGGCCAATATTACAGACAGAATTTCGTTATAAATGTTGGTATGACAAATGTAATGATATCAAATTTCCATTTCCGGTTGTCAATCAAAAAAAAGTCAGAATAAAATAATGGTAAAAATTACAGGCAGCCGTAAATCTCCCCTACTCTATGACTCAATGGTAATAAGAATTCAATCTCAAAATACTTTGGTTCTGGGGTGTGTCTGCTCAAAATTCTTATATATCTAAGCTCAGAAATTAAAGCGGCGATTTTTAGATTTTTTTTTATTTTAAGACGCTAAAGTTGAAAATTAAATAAAACGATGTATGGCAGTTGGGCATTGTTCTTTTGTTATGTTATATACCTAAGTGTGTGTGTGTGTGTGTGTGTGTGTGTGTGTGTGTGTGTGTGCGTGTGTGTGTGCGTGTGTGTGTATAAAAGTAATATTGCTTGCTAGGATTGGAAAGCACTGTCTTCACTGACTGCGTTACGTATTACCTTCTTGCTTGAGAGCAGCCGGAGAGGCAGTTATTTTATTTTTTTCTGTCTGCTGTCTTGTATAGTATATGTTCATAAATAAGGAACATATAAGATGTTTTTCTTGTAATTTAATAAATACTAGTGGATACCTGGTGTTTGCTAATACGCAAAAATTATTTTGTATGGAAAAAGTCGAAGATGGGCCTAATGCATCGTTTTAGTGGTCTTAAACCATCTTCGCATTGTTTCCTTACAAATGAAATCATTTTGGGATCTATCGGCTGAATGACGAAAAATGACGTGCATGTGTATCAGTGATACCTACAGGTATGAATAAAATGTTTTGACTCTGACTTTGACTTTGAATGGTTTCAAAGTCTATAAAGGACATCCATACAAACATTTTTTGTCTTTAATATAATTAATAATAATAATTTAGATTCCTAGATTTTTCCATGGATCTCTCCACTAAATTGGGGAGATCTAGATCTGTATTTTTTAATGGATTATATTTGGGAGAATCACGTCCATATTATTAACGTTAATAAGTTTAATGAGCGTTATAAGTATAAATTAATATCAGTCGCATTAACTTAAATTGCCACTCAGAATATTATTCGATTATGAGTAAGTTAAACAAATTGTAACTGAGTACCGGTATTGTTCTCTTGCCATCGCTGTGCCCTGCTCCTGGGAGCGTTTATCAAATTTATTTTAATGAGAGCATCGGGCCGAATGCTCTGACAGAAATGAGATTTTTAATTTATTCGCCGTATTTTTAGAGCTCGCTTATTGGACTTTCATTCGTTTTACAAGTTGCCAGTGAAATTGTACAATACACAGAGTTTAATGGTATGTACACGTACCTATGTAAGTTGTCGTATTAGTTTCTTACTTTTATCATAGATATAAATAAACAAACATGCGAAGAATATAATAAAAAAAAATGTGTGAAATATTTGCTTCTTTAGACAAGTTTGAACTTCTATCCCTAAGCTAAGAGACTTCATGATTATGATTATTAAGATAGTCAATATGATTATCACCGATAAATAAGTCATAAATTATTTTAAACGGAAAAGGAAAAATAAATAAAATGTTGCTTTTGAAATTGCATGAAAGACGAGCTTCGCAATTTATTGTTTCTTATTACAGACTTGTCATTATGAAGTGAATAATAATTATTGATGTTGAAAGTACTAAGGTACTTTCTTTGTTACTACCTAGAAAACAGTTTAGGTGTCTAAATACAATATTTTCCATTTAATATTATATTATTTCAGCAAATCAACAGACGTAAGTAATAAAATTTTCCAAGTAAGTCGCGAAAAGCTTATAATTTTTATAGGGACAACAACTTTGCCTAGGTTTATACAATTTATAATAAGATATTTCTTAGTACTTGAATAAGGTGGGTAAAAACATTGTGTTTGAAAAAATAATCCGAACTGAATGTAGCGCTTTAATTACTGAGACATCATAATGGAAAAATACCTTAGGTACCGTTCTCACAGATTCACATCACGTAATCTGTCGGTCTAAGCTTGATAGAGAGAGGTTCTACATCCTTTGATAACACTTTACTGCTAACGTAACACATTGCACATTACCGCATTACCAGAACCGAAAGCAAAGTTATAAGCTGTGAAAGCTAATGCAGGCAGTAGAGTTAATGTACTTTCAAGTTTTCTCAAAGAATTTGATTTCTTAAAAAAATCACCAATTCCCAAAAGTCGCCTACCCCTGGGCCAGCATTGATCCATTCCCCCAGTTACGCTTTGTACATATAAAATATTTGACTACTCGTAAATCTCTCATATTCATGAGTATTGAAATTGCATGGCTAAATTTTATAACGGCGACATCTACGAGTATTTGCAGTTTTGTCATAATCTTACTTCTTATTATAAAGAGAAAATTTGCGAGGATATAAGATGTTTATTACTTTTTCATGCAAAAATTGATTTTAATGAAATTTATTAATTTTAATGAAATTTAGCACATAATATTAATACCATCTGGATTAAGATAGGCTGAGCGCTAGAAGATATGGCATAATATCATTCAATTTTCAATGCTCACCCAACTTCAATTCCACATTTTTTGTATATGTGGCAATATACATAATTATGAATTGCTATACGCACTATAAACTCGTAATACTATTCCTATTGGTAGATTCCATATTTTACATCCTCCATCCATCAATCCATTAGAATTTAAAATTCTACGATTTTCTGTTTTTAGATCACTAGCAAATCCTTTATTAATCCCATATACACGGGTATTCGCAAAAGCGAGCTATTCCCTCGTTTAACGTCGGATATGACAAATTGAATTAAAACCTATACGGGATTTAGTCACATTCGGATTGATGAAATTTATAGGTTTTTTTAGATTACGAAATCCATGAATATTTTGATCTATGTAGGAATATATTTTTATACTATGTATTAAAAGACAACGAGCCAACTTGCATGTATACAATGTTGATTGTTCATTGACATAGATTATTTTGTTAAAAAATTAGGAATACGCACTATGATAATTTTTTTTTGTCACGTCTCGCCGTGACCAACATCAATGTAAATGGGTCGAAATATCAATATCATAAAATACTGATGAAGAGTACCTATAGCAGTTAAAACTAACTCATGATACCTTAATCAAATTAACATTATCTAACTGATAACATCATATTTTTAATATCTTGGTTAATAATCTTAAATTAAAATTAATAAAAAACCCCGATAGTTTTATTTACTCTAAACGTAGCTAAGAATACTCTCGCTTAGGTGACTTAATTCAACCTTTCAAACAAAAAATAACTAGATCAAAACACGTCAACCTTATAAGGGAACATACCAAAACCACGTAACCCATTTTTTCCAACTTTTTACCTCCCTCCCCCCCCTTCGTGACCATCCGTAGTATATGAGAAGACCTCCCCCCCTCCCCCCTAGTTTTCACGTGGTAATTGATAAATACGGTTTTCAATACTTTTTTGCAAAAACAGAGTTAAAAAATAATAATTTTGCTTATATTTGACGACTTTGTGGCGCAATGGTTGCTAAAATATTGACTACGTGACAAAAACCTAAACCCCCCCCCCCCTCCGCTCTGTGACCAATCGTGGTGTTTTGTAGCCCCCCCCCCCCTCTAAATGAGGCACGTGGTTTTGGTATGTTCCCTAAGTTATAACACCCATCTGTTTGTATCATGGTTAAAAACGTAGGGACGATAATCCACAACGTTTAGTCATTTTCATACGACAAGCGCCTTACACCGAAATTGCTAACCGCTACGCTAAATTGATTGGGGCGCCGAGATGGAAAATGATGGCGTCAGTGACAATCTGGAAACCTATTTAGGTTGCAGGGTTTCTAGGCTAATGTCCTTTGTATCGTAAATAACTTCTGATAACGTTATGGCGCGAATGGCGCGATGCTTCGGTGAATACGTATATTATTTTGTTTATCGAAAAGTAAATACAATATTATTAACAATGTCAGTATCGTTATTGGTGTATTGATATTCAAACTATGAGTTTATCGGTATGCTGTTCGTAAGTAAAACTTAATTGTCACTTTAGCAAATGTATAATACTATAAGTAGTATGTTGACTAGTATAAATTAAAAAAAACCCGCTTGCTGTTAAAAACCTATCATGATATACCTTTTTGAAATCCTTATGGTGATCTCTTTAATGTGATACCTACCTATATTGAATTATTTCATTCATTTTTATTTTTTCATACTTCAAACAATGGTATCTCGCAGCCACTTACCTAATATGAGTATTTGTTGTTTTTTCTTAATTTCACTTATCTAAGAACACTTTTGTTATCAAGACGAATCTAACGATGTCTTAATTATATGAATCTCTTCAGCGGTGTTGAAGATACGAGGTAACAAAAATAATAAAAATAAAAATACATACATACACACATACACACAAGATATACGTGAAAAACATAACTCTCCCTACCAGTCGGGTAAAAATGAACCTTCAAAAATTGCCACTTGTATAAATTACAAATAGTAAGTTAATCAATATAATTTTAACTAATTTTGTAACAAATTTTAGTCCTAGCAATTCTAGCACTTGTAGCCACGTATCCTCTGACTAATATTATAAACAGGAAAGTTTTATAGTTTGTTACGCTCTCACGCAAAAACTACGGCTTTTCATGAAAAGCAAACTGATAGAGCACGATCTGGAATAGGGCACAGGGTACTTATTATAGAGAGCTAGTTTGAAACATTTTCCTAGTTCTTAACTGACTTCAAAAAAGGAGGAGGTGGGTATTCAATTCGACTATGTTGTTTTCATGTTTGTTTCCTCAGAACTTTCGACTGTGTGGATCGATTTAGTTTTGATGATTCCTTTTTTAATCGAAAGCTGGTGCTTGTCCACATGACACTGTGCTTGTTCATATCCCACTTAAATTTGAGCGAGATCCGACTAGCAGTTTTTGTAGTTTTTGAATTATCCTTAATTTTGAAGTCGGTTATTTTTTATCAAGAAATATCATTCGCTTCCGCTCCCGTGCAGCGGGCAAACAACTTACAAGAAAGAAAAGTAGACCATAAATATGTCGTTTTTACATCGCTTATCTCACGGTAGTAAAGCAGAGATTTAATGAAAAATGTTTAGCCAATGAAAGTCGTGAGCTTGCCCCCCCCCCCTCGCGCCCTCCGCCCCGCTGAGTTACACCATGTCGGCACCTAGGTGGCTCCAGTTATCACTATTATCTGAGAAACTTCTCTCGATTCTTGCAGCTTTTTATTTCTTTCTTTTTGTTACAATTTGTTCCTTTTATCTTATTTCTCTTTCTATTGCCTTTCTTTATTTTAGCATTTGTTACTTTTTGGGAAAATATTTTAATTTTAAATTTGGAATGATTTAACCTGGCACGATTTTATACACGATCAAGTTTACTTGTCAAGTTTGCAGCGGACTTGATACGGCATACACCGTCAAGTTTACTGGATGCCGCATCAAGTCCGCTGCAATCTTGACAAGTAAACTTGATCATATATGGCCAGTTTAAGGAATTTGTTATTTTGATCTTATCTCGAATGTTAATTCTTGTTTCATTTGAATAATGATTATATTATTATTATGTTAAATTATAATTTTAATGGGATATAACTTACCTTATTGCCCCTATCATGTAAGGCTTTTACTTCGGGCGCTCGACTCTAGGATTGACTACCCGCGATACATATTTCTGACCATAAACTTATAGGTATAGTTATAATCTCATATGGAGTAACTACACCTCTAAAAATTAAAATAACTTAGATATATCAAACCCAAAGAATTTAGACCCGTGTTGTCTCATACCCCGACGTGACCCGTTTACAAAAACATTTAAACAATCTCACTGCTTCACAATTCTTGGGTTTTGTCATTGAAGTATTATTACTAGCGTATACCGACACCGCGAACATCATGTATGTCCCAATGCATTGACGCCACGTGGCTTCAATCTTCAATGGATTCGTTCGATTTTGAAAGGAGAACGGGGGCTCAATTTTGAAAATCAAACCTCCCGGGCGGGACACATATTTTGTTCGAGATGTCTGTTCTATGACATTAAACTTCAATGGGTTTTGTTAATATTTTCCTTACTGCGATATTTTCAGTGTTTTGAGGAGTGTATGTAGGGATTTTAAAGGATGGTTAATATTGTTATGTTTTCATGACCGAGAGCTAAGCTTATCCTTCGAATAAATATGAGGCGGCTAACGTCGTAGGAGGTTGATCCTTTGGAACACCGCTTTGGCATATTTTTCACTGAAGAATAAATTAAAATTACATGTTATATGTAAAACATACAGCCTGAAGTGGTAGTTTCAGCTGAAGGACATTTTAATTTATTCTAATCGAAAAATATCCATCGAGGCCTTATGTAGCATGCTGCAAATAATTAAAAACAAAATAATTAAGTCAGCAGAAAACAGCAATAACTTATTAATCTGACGCGTTATAAAATAACAATAGAGTCTATAAATCATGACAGAATAGGTTTCATCTTAATACATGCAAAATAATTGGATTCCAGGGCTTTACCCTTTTTAATTGTTCCGGGACTTCAATATCGGTATGTAACGTAAGATAATTTCCCGATAGCAAGTATTGTTGTCATTTTCTGTGTGTATAAAGTTATTTTAAAGCATTGTTGTCGTGATAATGAGCGACATTTTGTCGTTACGATGTCATGTCCTTGGCGCACATAACTATGAACCCTTTAAGCACAACATTTTATTATGGACACTTCAAGCACAAGCACTCATGTCACTATAAATTTCTCAATATGCTTTCGTGCTACTAATGGGTTCGTGTGTCACTACCCTTATTCCGATGATTGATTGTATTGAAAGCAATTTGACATGTTAATGTGAAATACTTAATCACTATAATTTTCCTGACAAAAGCGATTATGGCAATTATGGTATAATAGCTTTCATTACATGAATATTTATCGATGGAAATATAGTTTTAACATGAAAATAGATAAATTGATAAACAATAGTTTCAAAACTATGGTATTATAGGTATTGTGGTATTATTATAGTATTTGTTTTTCTCTTTTTTATCATTTTTTGTTCTTTCTTAAGTAGTTTTATTTTAACACCTGCCATCAGTTCTTTCCACATCCACCCAGGGTTGACTGGTAGACAATGCCATTGGGCATTAAGTTTGCCCTTTGTTCATCCTTTTTTATAAGGTGACATAAATTTTAAATAAATAAATAAATAAATTATAATTCGTGTTTCCTCTCTCCGTACGGTGGGATGGGTAGACATCACGAAGTAGGTGTTACACTCAAGAAAAAACATTTATCTGCCATATTCATTTTTAAACCGTCACAATAGAATCTGAGAACAGGTTATACTAGTTAGGGTCAATTTTAGTACATTTTGCTTCAAATTTCATTTATAAATATAGTAACATGTAAGCAAATAATAACATGGATTCAATCCATTAATGGCCCACCACTACTCACCACTTCGAGCTTTGAGCGCTTTCTACGCAAATATAATTTTCGTATTTTTCGTGAGTAAAGTTTCCAAATAAGCATTTCTACTTCTTGTTTTAAATGTCAAGTTCAAATCTTATACAAGTTTTATTTAATAACCAAACCTTGAAAGGCCGTGGGTGTTTTCCCGCCATTCACGATTCAGGCGCGTGGGAGGCGCGTGGGAAGTTCACGTTACCCATAATTTACACTAGAAATGTTTTTTGAGGCTTCTGGCCCGTGTTGAGTAACAATCAGGGTTGACAAAGATATTTAGTAGAACATTTACATGGCCTAAGGCGTAGTACACACATGTTAGATTAAGCAGATTCGATTCGGCAATATTTGTCGAACAGCAATAAAATAATTCGACTCGAGTTTATCGGCAAATTCGCTCAGCACTTTGTTCGGCATTCTTATAGTTCTTATACCACCTGTATGATGTTGCTACATCGCTCGTCACGCTCTTGCCGCTTGGTTCAGGCTAAGCTAACATGAATAGGCGGATTTATACATATTTCAGTAATTGTGAGTACCTATCGGCCCAATTTGGCTTCCGTTCGTGTTCGTATGCGTTTAAAATTAGGCGAGCGGGTTTTCTCGAAGGAGGCACAGCATGTATTCGATTTTGCCTCTTGATCGAATCGAGCATGTAAGACGTACCACGCCTAATTTGGAATGAACTAAATCTTATAACAACAACAACACTACAGCATCGACTATTAGAGCTCTCCTTCTCACGATAAAATGTTGAAAAATAAACGAGTATAAATATAGAAGGGTTTAATATTACCTCTTAAAACAACAAAAGTTATAGCAAGTATTTATGTAACATTTACATGAGATGTTTGGCGTTGGCGGGAGATCGTTACAATAATCGGTGCTTCAGGCACTTTTACAAACACAAATACAATTGTTATTCTCCTTAAGCTAACATTATGGTATAAGATTGTACAATATGAGGAATTTTCGTTTTTCTAACAACCTTTTGACGCATGTCACGTATTACAAAGAGGGTTACCGTATTCGGGTGTACAAAAGTATACAGGTATTTAAATACAATTGCGATTTTGCGTTTATTCTTCAGGTTTTTTATAATACTACTTTGAATGAAAGGATTAATTAAAATATTTCATATACCAGTGACACAACGTCATTTCGTAGTATGACAGTTTGTATTGTATAATTACCGATGCTGAAATAAGTGTTGTACTTTTACTTAGGTCATTTAGTCTGTATGTTCCTGTATAATAATTTTGGTAACTACATATCATCATTGACATTATGATCTTGTTATCGCTGAGATTTCACGAAAGAAAGTTTCGCTGCACCAAGTGTGGTAAATAGAGTCATCTTGTCAGTAGACAACCCATTAATGGTGTGGGTCCGAAGTTTTTTTTATGAAAATAGCCAGCAAACGAGATGACGATAAACCTGGTCCACCTGATGGTAAGTGGCTATCGTCGCCAATGGACATCAGCAACACCAAAGTCATCACTGATGCGTTGCCGGCCAAGACGGATAGAAGAAATAAAGGAAGTCCTTATATCCAGCTGGTATTATAATGCAACGCCGCTGTCGTAATCTTGTAATCCGACCTAAACGATTTTATCAACGTATCCGTAACATCTCCGAAGGTGGCGAGGAGGCGGCGCGCCGCAGGGCGCTACCCGTATGTAAATTGGGAAATTGAAGGCTTAGCGTCGTCATGGGAGAACGTTGGAGTTATTTATGTTATGATTATGTTCTCATTCCCCATGGAATGAGAAAGTCGTGACGGAAACAAAGGTACTAAGCTATTTATTCAAACAATGAGGAATTAAATGGGAATACATTATTTGGGTATTCGGATGTGTACTAATCAAGGATTAAGTTACTTGAGGTCCATTGTTTTCGCATTTTCAGCGTCTATTTGCCTCTCACATCAATGTTGACTTATGGTTGGTGGTATTTTGCCCAAATTAGATACAAGCAAGCCAAAGATATTCAGCACCAAAATTACAATCCGCAAAAAGTATATCGCAGCAGCAGCGGTACTGCTATGGAAATAAGCTGAACCCTAGCACTGCTACTACCACTTTATAAAAATGTCGTGTTTCACGACCGACTTAGCTTGATAACCCTGCCACTTATGTCCATAGGTAAAATGAAAAATTTCAAAAGGTAAAGGTAGAATGAATATTTTCGTCCGTCATTTCGGCTAAGGCCCGTTTTAATAAACCGATCTGAAGATCTCTGCGATCTCACTCGTATTCAGTTTGAGATGCTGAAATATGTGAATTCGTATGTAAAATTGTAAAAGTGATATTTGTAAGATCTGAGATCGCGCTGTTCCGCCGAGATCGGTTTACATATCAAGGTCCTACATAAATGTTAATGTTAAGTTTCCAACATATCCCGCGTT
This sequence comes from Thymelicus lineola, assembly GCA_963932265.1. Classification (NCBI taxonomy): domain Eukaryota; kingdom Metazoa; phylum Arthropoda; class Insecta; order Lepidoptera; family Hesperiidae; genus Thymelicus; species Thymelicus lineola. Next base: position 1,778,532 of record OZ010699.1, on the reverse strand, counting down.
AATAGCTGCATGTTCGTGATTTAGCGTATTAACGTTATAGCGACGTGTTGCTAACGCTAGTATTTCGCTCGTTTCATAAATACAAAATTACGGTGTGGCGTTATAATTGGCTTTTGGGGTAGCGTACACGAAGCCCTTTTGAACTATCACGACATTTTCTGATCCGAAATATTTTCTTTTAGTAAACGTAACGCAAAATTTAATTAAGTTATTTTGCGGTTCGTAAATGCTAGCGAGGATGGCGAAACGTCGCGATGCAAGTTACATGAGTAATATGATGACCACGACAGTTCTGGCAAGAATGTATTGACTGAAAAGAAAGAAATTAAATGCTATGGTGCTAAGTTGAGGTGCTTATAGCCATATTGGTGACGGATATAAGTGATCGATCGAGCTTAAAGAAAAACTTTAAGCAAATACGACAGCGGTATGTACAACCATTATCGTTAGAGTCGTTAAGCCTTGTCGGAGACTTTCGGCTGGCATCCACAACTTCCGTCACTGAGGTTAGTTCCTTTCCTTTCCTACTCTCCACACGCGACCCCATAAGGCCTGCAGAGAGAGCAATATACTTCTTTATTCTAATTTCTATGTTCTACAAAATGGATAACACGGACTACTAAAAAAAACATTTGAACTCATTAAACTAATCACACAGAAGGCTGCACACGGAAGGACGCGATATAGTTAAAAGTAAACAAAAAGCACGCCTTATACGGATAACTGGGCTTTAATTAACTTAGACTCGGTCACAATATCCTGAGAGAGTATACTCGTAGGGCGTGCTTGTGTGTGTGTAGGCTATACAGGACAATGTCGGGTATTAGTGTGTGTTACAATATCTTTGGGAAGCGAAGGACGCGCTTCATGTGTGTCTTATTAGATAACATGCGGCAATTTTTATTGCTTTTATCTTAATAGGATTGTACTCGTTCTTCACCTTTTCATAAGGTTACTAAATTCTAGCTTGTGGGGGTGTGTCGTAGCTAGCTATATTTGTATTAGTTGTAGCAACTAGATGTACTGAAGCTAAAGGACTTTTTAATTGTCTTAATAAACTAAGACGAGTCACTGGAAAATAAATTGTGATTGCTTTATGAATTTATTGAAAAACAATTATTCTATTTCTGTCGTGATGAATGAGTTTTCATAGGACTATAACAACCGATAAGCGATAAAATGGGGTAATTTAACCTAAATTATAAATGGTCCGAAGTAACAATTAGGTACTGTTTCGCGTAAAAAAACATAAAGCATTCCGAAACTAAGCGAGGATGGAGAACTAAGTATGTCCTACTGATATTATAATTGTGAAAACACGCAAAAACTCTGAAAAAATTTTCATGACATTTAGCACATTTTAGATCATGATCTGAAATAAGACAACAGGATTAAATATATCGCATCTATAATATTGGACCAACATCGTTAAGTATATAGTGTATTCGTATCGTAATCTCATTGTTATGCCATTCGTACTATCGAACCCATAAAACGTTCATAGCTCCAGAAAACGTAGCGCTGAGCTTGGCGGAGTTGCCAAAAATTATGCTGTGAGCTAATTTTATACGGTGACTGCATGATATTAGTTCTGATGTAATTATTATATAATACTATATCGATACTTAAATAAAATCAATGCTGAACAACTTCGTGGATGCTACTTACCATTTTACTTCTTGAGCATAATACTTACGTCTACAATAACGAAATTTATAGGAAGCAAAAATTACCAGCCTAAGTGAGGGATTTAAACTTGGAAGACAAGCAAACTTACGTTAATTAAAGCAGTTTTCTCCAAATAGTTCCGAACTATATTTCGAACTGTCGCAAGAGCTGCTTCATACAACTTGGCTTGGGAACTGTTAAGTAGACTCTTACCGCTTTCTAGATCGGGAACGAGTCCGTTGAAGTGCACAATAAGTTGCACTAAATCATGACTTTATGGCTAGAAGTGCGAGAACCGGTGCTAGATATAATAAACTGTGGACTTTTAAGGACACTTACGACATTAACCGTCCTCCTTGAGAATTTGGTGTGAAATATATTACATTTTAAGCGCAGTTAAGTGCGGTTGGTAATTCAATTATTGGCGTACTAGGCTTTTCGTTGTAATAGATGGAATTGAATGTTATACAGAAATAAGTAAGGAAGGGTTAAGAGCGGGTAATATGTAGGTATAGTTTAAATGAATATAAAAACGCATGAAAGTAATAGTACCAGAACAAGTACCAAGGTGGTCTTTGTTAGATAGTATTAACTATACGAGTACATATATTTCTTTAAACTTGTGCTAAGTATCGCTGTTTATTTTCATAATGTTAAATCACATCAATCTAACTGAATACGTAACAAAATGCGTTACAAAATACATTTAATACATCCGATTCTCACGATCTTTTTTGCCACGTATCTACTTGCAAGCTATGGAAAGAGCTTTCTTCTGAGGTATTCCCGGAGCGCTATGACATGGGGTTATTCAAAAAAGGTGTAAAAAGAGTTCTCCTTCAGGGCCGGCGATGCATTGGCGATTCTTCTGGTATTGCTCATTAGGGTGTCCCGTCCATGTATGAGAAAAAAATTTTTTCAAGCTACACTATCGCAAGAGGTATCGAAATTTGTGTAATTTTATAAAGATTACGAAAAAGGTAAAAAAACTACAATTGCGCGTCATTTTGAGGGCTCTACCTAAGTCTGAAGTTTTGTAAATCTTAGATTGTAATTGACTTAAACCGTATGATTAAAATTATACAAAAATCAATTAAAAAGATTATTTTCTTATTTAAATCAATAAAACAAAGCATAACAAAACAAATAAGAGCTTTTAATCTTATTCAAAACTTAGCATTTAAATTCATTTTTATGTCCCAAAATTTGGCATTTCTGCTCGAGATTACAACCGGCCAACCCAGTGAGTACACTTTGTTAGGCCTCTGTTTCTAATCTCTGAAATCTCTCCACAGCTTGTGTGTGACAAGGAAAGTCAACAATTTCCAAAATATTATCTCTTGCCATGATTTGAAGGTTTACACTAGAAATATGGCGAAGAACCGGCGGTGCTGTAATCTGACACTCGTGCCACATAATAATTTCAGTGTAATCTCTAACAGAGAAGTTAATTTTTGGTGTTTTAAATATCCTGCGGTTAGTGCTACTCTTAGCTTCTCTAGCTTGTATTATTCTTCGAAATACCAGCTCCCGAATGTGATCTCTGTAAAAAGCATACTGATAAGAAAAATTTCTGGAAGCGCGAAATAAGAATTTCTTTCTATAACAGAACCTACAAATATTCTACAGATTTCCAAGTAAAAATCGAGAGTACAGTATCATTTGAAAAACATGCTTGGCTTCGTCTTTAAAAGAAGTATTTTGTTTGCTAAGGAACCAAACCGGAGCGTACACTTTAACAACATAGTTGACAAGTAATTGCAAATTTTCTGATGGCTTAATAATAAATACTTACGTAAAGTCTTAGTATGCGATTGGCAGAAGTAAGCCATCTCGAGTGCGCTATTTTTCCAGGTTGACGGTTTGCTAGCTTAGGAGTACAGAAACCAATTTATACAGGTTGACATATCTCGTAAAAATATTTTTGATCCGTGCTCAGTTCTTCTTACACAATTTTTGGTATATCAGGCAATTTACCAGCTAACGCACAAAAAGACACCTTGGTTTTTTTCGCAATCAGCTAATTGTTTTCCAATAGGTCCCGAATATTCTGTAGGACCTGAAGTGCTATCATCTAAGATCCAGAATAAGTGACGGAGGAGTAACTCATTGGCATGAAGCATAGAAATACACCACTGTAACGGTCGCTCCAAATACTCCTCTAAATATTGATGACATCACCCTTCCGACCGGTGTTAGTTGCGGTTCCATCACATCCAACGCATATCACCTCATCTAAATTCCAACCTTGGCTCTCTAGTAAAGTTGTGATCGAAGTAAGGATTCCCTTTGCAGTGCCACGACTTGACGTTGCGTGTCCCAAATAAGTTGATCAAAGTTCTGCTAAAACTGAAATATGCTCTTTTAAAACTGCTTTGCGATGGTAACGAACCCCTATTTTCTTATTTATCAGAGTCTTGTCTTTTCATCCGTCAAAGTAAATGCTTTTTTATAACGATAACTCCAACATCTTATGAAGTTTCTTTCCGGATTTTAGAAACAGCTCTGTGGATCTTGTTGATAAAGATAAATCTTCGGTTGAAACTAAACTGACATCAAGTTCTTTGTAGTTTCACTACGCCTCGAATACATTATTGAAGAATAATTAAAACAATATAGATCACAATTAAATGCGAAGGAAACTTTCGCGAGTCAAGTCAAGAAAATCCCCAAAACATGTGTAAAAACTTGAGGGTATTTGCAAGTCGAAACCTGATAAACTTAACGTGCTTTTGCATGGAAATAGAATTTTTGTGTATGTATTACACCTCATTAATATAAAAAGATTTTTTTATTATATTACTTAGTTCAGGAGCCAAAATTAAATATTACCATAAAAATTTCAATTTTTCAAAACTTTGAAGATCGGTAGAACCCTAAAGATATAGTTTAATTATTTTTTCAATATTTTTTTGGTAATCTACAATAAATTATGCAAGTTTTGAGACATCTTGCGTTACGAAAAACCGAAAAAAAATTTTTCGGGACACCCTATTGCTCATGTCCATAGGCGACGGTGACTAATTACCATCAGGTGGCCCGTCTGCTTTTTCGTTAGCTCTTCAGGCCATAAAAAAAAACAAATAAAAAACAAGTCAAAGAATTGTTATATCGTACAGAATTGATATCTGAAAGATCATAAAAAACGAAAGAAACAACATAAGCGCTTTACCAGACCAAACAATACAGTCTAGTGTGGCTACCCTGAACCCAGAACGCACATTTTATTCGCTAGACAAATCTATGGGCACTTACCTGCCATTCTGCGAAATAATTTGTGAGCTTGCCTACCATACATGCGGTTATCTCTTAGTGGGGATAAGTGAATTTCACCTCTAGGCCCTTGAGAATAAAAGAGGGTATCGCGAATAGTATTTTTTGCTGAAAATCAAGTTGATTTCGTGATTCGTGAAGCGTGTCATGATTTATTCAGGAGGTCGGGGGTGAATGGACTACGACAAGCCTTTGTAGGATAGCGGGCGAAATGTTTGGACGAGCTAATGTGTGAAAAAGTGTGATGACCTTGCTCTTGCTAGATTAATGGGATCCCGACACTTTGGCCGAACTTTGTTTCGCCGACCTGGATTTAAGCAAAACGTATTTTTTCAGATGGTAGTTCTGGTTAATTAAGCTGCTTAGTGACTAATTTGTAGAAGTTTAGTGTGTAGAAGGTGTAAACCTACACTATTACACATATTATGTGTAATTTTTATAGGGTTCCGTATCAAAATGACCACAAATGAACCCTATAGTTTTGGATTGGATAGTGGTGGAGAGGTATTTCAGATAATTACAGTAACGCGAAGGACTGGAATACCTTGCCTGCATGGGTGTTCCCGTCCACCTACAATGTAGGTGTCTTCAAGAGAAGAGTGAATAGACATTTATTAAGTTAGTGTGTGCACCATCTTGGACTTCATCGCCACTTACCATCAGGTGGGATTGTTGTCAAGCACTAACTTATTCCATGTAAAAAATAATAATTATTATTACTGTATTAATTATTTGTTTTCCTTGTTGCAGTCATCAAGGATCAGCAACGCGAGTGGCGACGCGTGCGAGCGGCGGGACCCCTGCCAGCATGGCGGTGTCTGCATCAGCACTGATGATGGACCGGTGTGCGAGTGTCGTGATGGCGACTACGAGGGCGCCTTCTGTGAGAGAGGTAAGCACTTGTTACAGACTGCGATGGAACACGTTATTCAAAATTCAAAATTCAAAATAATTTATTCATATAGGTATCACCACGGAACACAGAGACAAGAGGGGTATCACTGATACACTAATGCGCATCATTTTTTAACCGACTTCAAAAAAAGAAATTTGAACGAGATCTGACAATGGCATCCATGTCAAAATCATATAAGTCTTAAAGCATTATGTATGTGCGCGATAAATGGACGAATAACTCAATATCGCGCCAACCGATTTCGATGATTCTTTTTTTAATTGAAAGCTGGTGCTTGTCGCGTAGTCCCACATAAATTTGAGCGAGATCTAACAATGGTATCCATGTCAAAAGTACAATGTACTTCATTTGAAGTCGGTTAATTTTTTGTTAAAATGTTAGATTGTTGGTTTTTCGGAAAGGTGCTTTGTCATGGAGAAGAAAAGCACATCTTTTAAAAATAAAAAATACATAGGTATTATATTATTATTACAAAAAAAAATTCACTAACTTGAACGGAACTGGTGGCAGAGCTGGTCATTTCCATGCATTTTTGTCTTTTAAGTACTCATCTACGGTATAGTAACCTTTGCCTAAGAGTTGAGATTTTATATGTTTCTTAAACAATTCTACTGGCAAGTCACGTATTAATTTCGGGATTTTATTATAGAATTGTACAGCAAGCCCGCCCCATAAAAGATCGCTGCACTTTACAAAGACGGTAAGATATTGACACGCAGATGTGACCAACAGAACTAAATTCGTTTAATGTATCGAAGAAGATGTATATGGTGGTATAGTATATGGTATATGTATGTATATTTTACTCAATATAACATCTACATAATCAATTGACATCCGACCTTTTTAATTGACTGGGACTACTGGAAGCGTAAAATGTTTACGTATGGAAAAGCAATCTAAATTCAAAAATTGCTTCTGAACGGAAGAGTTGCGTTTTTCAATTACCGGCGTGGGCAGCTAGCCATTAGGGCTCCGTCTTGTAGCTGCTTAGCACGCGATAGTTTAATGGCTCGTTCGAGATTCCAAAAGGCCAACGATTGGTCGGTCAGTGGACGAATAGATTATTGACTTTGGCCTGTTGATAACTGCCTGCTAAACGGTGCTTTTTGCGCCGTCTTGTCCGTTGTTTGTTCCCTTTATATCCTTGTGGTATTAGACTCTTGTACTAAGTGCTCGAGCTAAAATCTAGAACGCACGTCTATTATAACCGCTACTTGGTTGGTTGAAGAAAAATATCGTTTTTTATAACGTATACGTTAGGACTACAATTGTACTTGATGGTAAGTGGTGATGTTGAATGGTAATGCTGGCCATACACGATCAGATGTACTTGTCAAGTTTACAGTTTGACTTGATGCGACATCTAGTTTGCATGAGACAGCCATATAGCTATACCGTGGCCATACACCGTCAAGTTTACTGGATGCCGCGTCAAGTCCGCTGCAAACTTGACAAGTATACTTGATTGTGTATGGCCAGCATTAGACGCACTTAGTAAAATGCTATTTAAAAAATCGGAAAATACTAAAATGCTATTTTAAAAACCGTGATGAAATCCGCACTCCTCCAAGTGTTTTATTGTTTTTAAAGTGTGTCTGCGCTTGGCCAAAGACGACTGGTATTTATTTCTAACTGAGACTGCATATTAAATAATGCTGCATCACACGAGAATACACTTCCCGGACTAAAAGCTACAAACTATTTGCGTGCCAAATTATATTCAAATCCGTTCAACTAGTTATTCTCAATTTAATCTGAGAAGATATAATTTTTTAACTCAATAAACGATTTATTTGAAGTGAAGTAAAGTTAAATATCACGTCTTATCAATAGCCTTCTCCATTTGCGCTACTTAATCCGCTGTAATGGCTAAACTTGAGTTAGCCGCTAAAAACTAAACGACCCATTTATAACGCTATAATGATAAAACTTTTGTAAACTGTGCTTGTAATGGAGATCACTTTAGAAAAGCTGTTTAAAGATAAAAGCCTTAAATTATCCACGGCAATTGTTTTACTGTCATGTAAAATTATTTGTTCTGATTGAGTTAGACGTCTTACCTCTGATATTATAATCGTTGGGTATTAAATCTTAGATAAATTGTCGTATAAATTGATCAATTTATGTTATGTAGTAGATACAACTAAGTCATATCAATGTGTTGGTCCCGTATCTACTTAAATAAAAAACAAAAAAATGTTTACGAATGTCCTTTATAGACTTTGAAACTATCCAACTGATATGCCTCAAAATTGTTTCATTTGAAAAGCAATAATTCGAAGATGGTTTGAGACCACTAAAACAATGCATGTGGCACAATATTTTAAATTTATGTCTTTTTCCATGGAAAATTATTTTGCGTAGTGGCACACGCCGGGTATGCACTAGCTTTTTATATTTTGGTATTTTTTGTACTTTTGTTTATGTAAAACTCAGATTATTCCGTGGGAATCTCTCTTTCTGGTCTTAATACTAGGCTTCATTATAGGATACCTGTGTACAAAATATCAGCTTTCTAGCACGAAGGGTTTGGATGATAATTATGTCAGTAAGTCAGGAATACTATAATAGTATACATATATATTATTAAGACAAGATAAGGTTAACACCGATAAATTCCGCCTGAAAAAAGGTAATTGTATTACAGTGCTTGAAGTAGACTTGTTGAATTCCGATATCCTCCTTGTCTCAACATGCCTCTGTCAATCACCTCTACGTTGATCAAGTACTTTCACGTAGGCCTTCGTAGCGCCGCCGCGCCGCAGTTTACTGAGTGAAACACTTCGGCTTTCAAGTACAGTGGCTAGACTATAGAAAAATACTTTATGTAAGACTAGCTGTTGCCCGCAGCTTGGCACGTGGAAATTATTTCCCCCCCTTCTATTTCACCCCCTTGGTGGTTAAATTTTGAAATCCTTCCTTAGTGGATGCCTACGTTATAAGAGGAATACGTGTGCGATTATTTAAGCTTCTAGCCCTAAGGGTTTGGCCTGTGCACTGATATATCAGTCAATCACTTTTGCCTTTTATATAATTTGCATATTGCTTTTTTATAATTGCTTTTTAATTTATATTTGACGACCCGTGTGGCGCAATGGTTACCATGCCGGATCGCCGCGCCAAGGGTCCTGGGTTCGATTCCCAGCGAGGCGGAAATCTGAATGATGAGTTTGAATTTCTGTTCTCGGTCTGGGTGTGAATGTCCTTGTCTTGTGTGTTGTCCATGGCACCCACGACACAGGGAATCCTAGTGTGGGGCTATGAGTGTGAAGCGTTATTTATTTATTTATTTAATTATACAGAATCAAAATCGAACTTTATTCATTGAATACGAGTGCAACGCTGGTGGTGTTTTCCCAAGTATGGAATTCGACCATAAAAATCATTATGAATTTACGTATTTAAAACTTTTTAACCGACTTTAAAAAAGTTTATACTTTATGTTTGTTACCTTAGAACATCAGCAACATCTAAGGCATTGCCGCTACGTTGCTGATAAAGAAAAAAGAGAAAGAAAGAAAGAACTGGCACTCAAAGCTCCAGCTGGAACACGACAAGTTTTTAAGCGTCTGATAGGATGGTAGCTAGCTAGTCAGGCAGGTTTCACGCAAAGATAATTCAGTAGTTAAATACCGTTAGTTATCTAACGAAATAAGCTTCGGTTACCATTGTTAAGTGACTATTAATGTTGCCATTATAAACTAAATTCAGTAATCCTATCAAAATACAAAAAGTATCAAAGTATCACTCTCTATCTTTTCACCAATATTCGTTTCACATCTAGTCTTCGGAAAGAAGAATTCTGATATCGTTTGATATTGTGTGGGTGGTTACTCTTAGACACTTTAATTAGCTAGCTTTGTGGGCGTTCTTTTTTATTCTCTTGACATTTTATTTACAAGTACCTCTGCAAACAGATTAGGTTGAAAATAGCTTCATACTAGATTTTATTAAATACTAGGTTTTGATTTCAATCTGTATCATAAACAGTTTTGATTTTTTTGTTTGTCTTCTGTAATGGATACACTCAAAAACTATTGAAAAGATTTCAGAAATGCTTTCACCAGTAGTTTGCTCTATTGTTTTTGAGTAACAGTTTTAATGGGAAATGGATCCATTTGAAAACCGAAAAAAAGCAAGGGCGGTTATTAGTACAATAATATTTTATTTATGTCAAATTTTATTTATCTATACTAATATTATAAAGCTGATAGTTTGTTTGGTTGAACGCGCTAATCTCAGGAACTACAGGGTCGAATTAAAAAAATATTTTTGTGTTTGAATAGTCCATTTATCGAGGAAGTTTTTGTACACAAATTAACGTGGGCGAAACCGCGCGGTACGGCTAGTAATTAATACAAAAATGAATGAATGAATATTTATTTATTCATTTTCACAAATTAACACAGAATATGGCTCACAGATAGTATACATACTATAATAGTGCTTTGTGAAAGCCTGGTGCCTGATGTAAGTTACAAGTACCTGAGCAGGTCACCAGTGCCCTCCCGCAGCATAATTAACGAGTGGTACATAACACGTCCGCTTAATGTTAGTGAGGTGACAATTTTTTATTTTATTACTAATTTACTTAATAATAGCTAATAATATTTTATTTATGTCAAATAAAGCTTGACCTCATCGATTTTGGAAACAATACATAACTTGGGGCAAGGAAGCCAGTGGTCCGTAATAAAAACGAGTTAGTTCCTACCTGCCCACTTTACTGGTAGCGTGTTCTGTTTCAAATGGATTTGTCCTTGGAATATATTGGTTGCGTTTGAAATACCGCGTCACGTCAGCTTCGCGGCAAAGGCCAATATTTTTACCAACATTGGAATTAAATTGGCCAACATTTATCTATAACTAGCGGACCTGGCGAACTTTATATCGCCTAAGAATGTAAGAAATCAGTGTAATCTATTTTACCCTCTTAGGGGTTGAATTTTGGAAAACGCTGAAATACATAATTCAATATTTTTGTCGTACTCAGTTTATATGAATTTTCATGCAAATATGTCAAGGGAATAAAAACTTTCATATAAAATTTTATCCCCTGTTTCACCCCCTTGGAGGCTGAATTTTGAAAAATCCTTCGTCAGCCCTTTCTTGCGGCATATGAGGAATGCGTGTGTCAAATTTTAAGTTTCTAGTCCTAAGGGTTTGGCCTGTCCGTTGATACATGAGTCAATCACACATAACACAAATAAAAAAGAAAATGTGTGCAATTCACACGTGGTAGAAGTGAAACTTTCCAAAATTTTGGTTTCAAGATAATGAGATGAAAAAGCAATAAATCGAATCTTAAAGCAATAAATCGAATCTTAAAGCAATAAATCGAAGCGCCATCTATGAATAAAACTTAGCACTTTTTAAAAATCTATCTAGCAATAAAACGAATCTACTATCTTACTCCTCACGCCATCTATGAATACAACCTTCTATCTTATTCCTCGCGCCATCTATGAATACAACTTAGCATTTTTACTGTCTGTATAATCGGTCGGTCGATCGACAGAATAAAAGAAGGAAATTCTTATTTTTTGTTGATAAATTCTTTGAAAATATTTAAAAGAGCATTTGAAAGTATTTAAAAACAGTATAAAAATAAAACTAAAAAAAAAAATTCTGAGAGACGCGAACCTGCGCATCAGGTATTGTGTATCTACGTCCTGACCATTGAGCTACGGAGAAATTAAATTCAAAGACGAAATTAGCGGTTATATTATCTTTTAACCTGTCATTGCATCCGGTTTCAAATCACTAACGATTCTAAAGAAGTTTCACTTCAAAAACGAGTAAGAGTAATAATAACGAGGCACACATAGTCCTTGGCCGTAAACTAAAGATAATTCGAAAAAAATACTTATGTCTTTAATATAGTTACGTTTACTAAAATATCTACTATTATTTTTATTCTTGGAGTTTATTTATTTATTTAATCTTTATTGCAAAACCTTAGGTGCTATAAAGTTATAAAATGGGCGGACTTAATTCTTAATGGCATTCTCTACCAGTCAACCCTTGCAAAATTATTTTCTCTGTAGTAACAAAACTGTATCAAGCCAATTTTGTTTTAAAAACTGACTTTAGTAACATCAAAATTGTTTAGGACCCGTGTTATACTTTTATCGAAAGTTTGAATGAGAATAAATCTAAATTCTTGTAAAGGGAAACGTAAAGTAAGTCTTGTAAAGCAATAATGTAATGGAAAGTTATATATTTTATAAATTTCTACTATTACTAAATAAATACATAAATACAAAGTTAATATTGCAAAGTTGTTAGACGTATTAGAGGTACATTTGAATTATCGAATATTTGAGACAGCTGTTTTTCCGATTTATTCAATAGTGACCATTTTCTGAGCAAGAAATACCAGTAATAGAGCATTTACCTAATCATTATACGCTTAACGTATTGGGATAGAGGTAATCATTCGTATCGAATTGCGAATATCTTCAGGAAAATAGTCGGTTATCCTATTCAATATATTCGACGTCTTGTATAAGTTTCGTCTAGTTCCGAAGTTCTGTAAGCACCTGTACCAAAGTTGGCTAACATCTTGGTACAAGGCCCCTTCAGAGTAGTTTGCAAATCACTTAAACTATGGTAAGCTATGCAGCTTAAGATCGATTGTAGATGTGTAGGTAATATCAGAAGTAATTCTAACTGAAATATTATTAGATTGTATTAATTTAAAAGATGTGCTGAGGAGTTTCTTGCGATATTTCGTCTCCTCCATGGCAAAGTACCTTTTCGAAATGAAAGTAAATTTAGTAACTAGCGCTGTGTTCGCGGCTTTTCCTGCTTTTTCCAGGATATTAAGTAACCTATTCATTGTTTACCGGTGTGCTAAATTTTATAAAAATCCGTTCATTAGTTTTTCAAAATTTTCGTGTAAAGAGTAACTAACATCGATACGTCCTCACAATATTTCACATTTATAAATTACTAGCTTTTGCCCGCGGCTTTACTCGGGGTAGAGGGGTTTCTAAATGATTTTTTTAATTAATTAATTCAGATTTATAAGCTCGTGGCTTCGCGCGCGTGGATATCTTTTTTTTTACAAATCCCGCGGGATCCTTGAACTTTTTTGGAATAAAAAGTAGCCTATGCGTTAAGTCAGGGTATAGACTATCTCCATTCCAAATTTAAGCCAAATCGGTTAAGTATTTGTGGCGTGATTGAGGAGCAAACATCCAAACATCTTCATAAACTTTCATATTAATAATATTAATAGGATAATATTAAGTAGAATATGAGCAACGACCAGGAACACGGCCAAAGAGGAAACAGGAAACTTGTGTTAACCACAATTTTATCTCGTATTTCACGATTATTGCTGCTAACGATGAAAGCGTATGTTAGCCAATCATGAATTATTTTCGGTGCCTTTGTAACATAGTAACAGTTGTCACCTAGTCTTTTATTACTGCACTTTATAAGTAGAATCAATACGTTAGACCCTGAAATTTTTTGTCGTGAAAAGTTTTTACAGACTTGCATTTTATAAGATTCTCAGCTCGCTCGCTGATCCAGAACATTTTTATAAAATCACATTAGTGCTCTTAGCTCATTCAGAGTTTAGTAAAATGATTTTAAATGTTATATTTACATTTTATCGCTGTTTTAATATTTTAATGTAAATGTAAATGCAGGTTAGCACATGTAACTGTGGTGTTTGCGATAGTTTTTTTTTGTAATATACGAGCTTAGTGGATAGTGGCTGAAGTCAATATATTCTTCATCAGCACCCATGACTTTCCCAATGTCAGCATTATCGTTTCTTTATTTTTTACTTTTTAGAAGAATAAAAAGACGAGACATGAATTGTTGGAAGATCAACCAGACGTGCTTGGCTAAAGTTAATAAGTTGAGTTCGAATCAAATGCATGCATGGTCTCATTAAGATTTTAAAGGATAAATGAATACAAGGATAATATAAAATTTTATGTGTGATATATTGGCTTAATATTAATATTTTTTTGTAATAACTTGTATATCTGCCATTTTACGTACGAAGATAGCAAATAAACCAATGCAAAGGTTTTGATAGTTTAAACAATAAACAACTTTCAAGTTTCATTTCATATATAGGAATCAATGATATTGTATGTATAAAAAGAGGATTGGAATGTATTTTAAGTATTTTTTCTTCACATAAACTATTCGTAGTGAAATTGTTCCGTGATGAAATATATAGAAAGAAAGAAAGAAAAAGCATTTATTCTTTCTTTCTTTATTATTTATATGACATAAATATTTTTATTTTGATGCAGAAAATAAAGACAGATGGCAGATGGGACACTTTATAGAAAGCTTTTTAAACAAAAGATACTTTTTCTTTTGTTTGAGTCTTCTTTTGTATTTTGTAGACTTTGCATTTTCTTGATGCGTATAAATAAAATTCTTTGTGGTCTTTGATAGTACAACTATTGCTTGTAAGAGAATACGTATTTTTTTGTACCGCTAAAGACTAATTTTGCCGTCTTTCAAAAGCAAATCACTGTAATAAACTGGTCAGTGTTTTGCAATGGAATACTAAATGCATGAAGCTGTAGACGACGTAATCTTATGCTCTTTTTAAAATGTAATGTAATGCACACACACATGCACACACACACACACTCACACACATCCTCACACACACATATACAATTTGCATAAACACACACACAGGTAGTTATTAGATTTTTATGAATGGGTACATACTACTGTTTAACTATTTAATATTTAATAGAGAAGTGTTTTTCTTTCTTACCTTTATTTACATTTTAAGACTGTAATAAAATTGTAACAAAAGAGTTGGGAAGGAACTGTCTCCCAGGCCACAGCTCACGCTTTTCTGGGAGTCAGGGCCTTTCGTTTCAAATGTACTCTCATTTATGGTCAATAAACATTATTATTATTAATAATAATATTTTACTTGTAAAACCATTCTTCACGTAAGCTGATGAACTGTAACGATCCTTTTTAACTTGCAGGCAAAATAATGTCATGCCATTTGCAAAAAAAAAACTTTTAAAACTCGAGTAATTTCCTCCCAAGCTCGGGATAGGCTACTTTTAAATAAATATCCATGAATAAAAAAGACATTAAACGGATCTGCCATTCGTTATCGCTGATCGGGTCCGAGCACTCCGAACTAGGGTTGGGTATGGGTTCACGGAAACCGCTTGTTTTTAATTTGCCAAATACAGTAGGTAAATATGAGTTAACAGTTCAATTTCTGTAAGACGTTTATCAAAGATGAAATTAAATTTTGGGATGTCAAATAGACTTAAACAAAATGAATTTGTGGTTTTATGAAACCACGGTAGGTATAAGTGAAACTTTTTTCCTATTGTAGACATTTAATTAAAAATTTTTGGATAAATATTCGATTTAGGGTATTAAAATGGCATCATCCTCGTTGATCAGTTTTTCGGACTGACTAGCTGTGTCGTTGTTTATCAAAAGCAAGAAATAGCAACATTTACATTAAACACTGATAAAAACAAACAAATAGCGTGGAGCACTGACACAAATGAGTAATAGTCTATAGTATAGACTATTTGTATAGACTATATACACACTACACGGTCAGCTGCGAACCATCGGCGTGCCGCCATATTGGTCTCGGCTGCTCTGTCGAGCGCCTTTCACTTTACCCCCACTCCGCGGCCGACCGTCACGCGACATGCGACACACAGACCAAAAAGTTTGAGACGATGCTATAAAAGTTTCACTTTAAAATTATAATTTTTGCCTTTAATACGATCTATGCAACAAGGTCAAAATATTGACATAATCGTACATGATTAAGACTGTGAAATCCTCAAATCCGTGTGTTTCTGTTTGGCCTAATGGCATAGATTGTATTTTGGTAAACGCAAAATAAGGTTTGTCTTCTTTATAGCAATCGTTACACAGTTCTCTCTTTGAAATGGGAGCGTTAGCTAAAAAATAGTCGGAAGTGGCAGCCCTATTGTACGTTGAGACTCATCACCTTACGTCAGACCCTCTCAGTCGAACACGACTAAGGATGTTTGAGAGCACTTCGAATTGCAAGCCAACATACTTTACTGCGATAGATAACTCTACCTTACACTATAATTATGTACTATTATGTTTTCTGTGCTCACACGAAAACTTTTCTATCATTGAAATAACGAGATCAAGAAAATATTTATTTTATTTATTTTATAGAATTAGAAGCATGCAAAACAAATAAGAACCATTCAAATTAATCTATACTAATATATAAAGAGGAAAGATTTGATTGTTTGCATTGAATAGGCTCCGAAACTACCGAACCGATTTGAAAAATTCTTTCACTTTTGGGAAGCTACACTATCCCCGGGTGACATAGGCTATATTACATTTTTTTTAGTATTTTTTCCGAAGCGAAGCGAGGGCGATTTCCTATTAAGAATAAATTTTTGGCTCAGTCACACTCATTCGTAACATTGTGACACAATGAGACGAAATTCCTCTTGGGTGTCATTGGTAAGTGTGACACAAATCACAATACAACTTTTATTTCTCTGAGTCACACTCATACCTATGTAACGGTGTGACTGAACATGAGAAATATAATCCTTGAGCAACACAACAACACTGTATGACGACACTTAATACGTGAAGAGAAAACTTGGGGTACAATTTTTTTGAAGAATAATGCACGTCG
The DNA here is from genome assembly GCA_963932265.1 of Thymelicus lineola. Lineage (NCBI taxonomy): Eukaryota > Metazoa > Arthropoda > Insecta > Lepidoptera > Hesperiidae > Thymelicus > Thymelicus lineola. The sequence goes on along the minus strand of OZ010699.1, from coordinate 1,762,000 downwards.
GAGTGAAGATAGCATAGAGCAGAGTTAGTTTAAATCCGAAAAGCAAAATTGTATGCGTTGCAAATTAACTTATTGAAGCAAAAAATTTTGTCAATGTGAAAGAACCTTTTAGAAAAAAAATGAGTGTGCTTTAAACCACACGACTGTTCACTTTAAATGTATAATATTTAATGTATTGAACAAAATATTAATTTATAAAATTGTTCAAGAACGAACTTACGAAATAATCAATAAATCACCGTTCGCGTAACGCTAACAATTTCGCAAACGAACTGCCGTTCGCCTCGCCCGATCGCACTTTTCGTAACGTTCTCGTCACGCTTTCGCCAGCTTGATGAATTCCCAAGTTAAGCGTGCGTAAAGAAGTTTTACTTCAAAAAATAATTATGGTCAAATAATGACCGCAGAGCACCCTCTTTTTAAAATCAATACGACGACGTAGACTATGACTATTACTTTTTTAGACAAAGACGCGCTTTAGTTCTAATTTAGTTCAACCCCTTCTAATAATAATATGAAGTGGGTAAAACCCCGTTGAATATTACATCCCCAGTGAGCGTAATATCAGTGGCAAGGAAATGGCGACGTCTCACCGGAAGCTCCAGACACTCCGAGCTTCACCTGTCGCTCGCGCTATCCGCTAGGTGGCGTTGTATTTACATAGTGTGAAACCGACCAAATCTTAAACAGGATATTACTGTCGCGTCAGATTTATATTGGGAATGTTAACTAAAATGTTGCTATTTGCATTAAGATCAGAAGAAATAATAGTAAAAGATTTAGATAGTAGACATTTACCCATATTTAGGCGTACATAATTACGCCTATAATGAACGATGCAGCGATGGTATATATCTTGTTATTATTATAGATGTGTAAAAAACGATAAGTTCAAGTAAGAATGAGCCCAAAGTCCCGTTATTCGAACAGAAAAACATGTACGTATTTTCGTATTGTAAATATAAAATATATCAACATACGTCCAACATCTAACTCGTTCCCCGAAACGGAGCATCATTAAGGCAAGACGACGAAACGATTGTTAACCGCAATGTGACGTCATTTGTGAATAGAAAATACTGAACTGTAGGAACTAGTTTGAATAATTTACTCGTGCATCTGATCGAGTTACAAAAGGACATTACACAAGTAACGTGAGTAGGACAGGCACTCTCAGTGGAAATAAGGCATAAGATGAAAATTTGCTATTTTATAGGAGAGCAAAAAAACTGTTAAAATATCAGTAAGTAGTCAAAGGAATTACCAAAATACATTACATTACGATTTCTTGCACAAACCGTCAAGATTAATGATAACAATTTGAAAAAAATGTGCACATGCATTTTTTGTCCCTCTTTCCAATCATATTAATTACTAAAATTCAAAGTAAAACAACTTCTGCTTTTTTTCAACTGAGGGTGCGAATTATTCAACAAAGTAAATAAATAAGAACGCTACCATATTCATTATGCGGAGGATATTAGCGTTCGAAGTTTCGATATTTCGGTGACAAGATATCGAAACGTCGAACATTGATTCGTCACATCGTGTCTATCTTTGAATCGTAATTTTCAATAATGCATTTTAATAAGCTTTGGTGTATTAAGGTTTGTTTTATTATCCGACTGCCAGGAATGTAATACTCTTTATTACTTTATATATTGAAAACCGCTGAACGGATTTATACAAGATATCGTTGAATATGTCTTGATAACCTAAGTGTTCTTAGATATGTGAAGTTAAAGAAAACAAAATGTGGTGGCTGTGCGATGATTGTTTGAAGTATCACAAAATAAAAATAAATTAAATAATGCAATATGGGTATCAAATTAAAGAGCTCATCATATGGATTTCAAAAAGGTACATCATGATAGCTTTTTTGATAGCAGGTGTTTTTTTTTTAATTTTTAAATTTATACTAGTTTTAATTTAAAAATATACTTAAGCACAAGCTTTGGTGTTGCTGCTTTAGCCGCTGAGGAGTTCCCTCATCTAGTTTCAACCCTGAGATTCAAACCTTGCAACACATACATAATACATGCTAACAAACTAACAAACAAAGCTAGTATAATAAAAGCTTGTAAAGGACATGACATAAAAAAATCCCGGGTAAATACATATATTTTTGAGTGTGGGTCAGGGACGAAGCGAAGCGAGGGTAGTTTGAAGTAAATAAATAAAACGATAATAGTAAATAGCGAGAAGCAATAAAGGTATTTGGGTTAGAGCACGTAGCCCGACGCTCATAGGAACATCCGGAGTCAAGGAACTTATTTCCTAACACCACCGTCAAGCTGCTAACGGATCGGTTTAAATTGACACTTTTAAATCTTTAAAATATTAAGTTAAATATTTAACTGTTGAATATTTTTCAAGGTTTAAGTAATATTTATTGATATAGGAGGCTGTTATCATTCATCTATCGTCGTTTGTGATTAAGGTCGTGAAATAAATAAAAAATAAACTATTTTAAAGAAAACGTCATCCCTTTAATATTAACAATCAAACATTGGCACCTAAAATATTCTGTTCATGCAGAACGCCTCTTTATTTAATACTAGGAAATCGCCCTCGTTTCGCTTCGGGAAAAATAGTAAAAAAATATATTATAGCCTACATATGTCACCCGAGGATAGTGTAGCTTCCCAACAGTGAAATAATTTTTCAAATCGGTTCGGTAGTTTCGGAGCCTACTCAATGCAAACAAACAATCAAATCTTTCCTCTTTATAATATTAGTATAGATATAAATTCATTCTTTTGGTATATTTGTGAAAATCACACCAGAAATATTTTTATAATTTTCTGAAAAAAAAAACTGAATACTGTCCTCTAAAATTTAGAAAAATTGTATCTCGTACTGTTGATATAATAAAAACCTGTAACCTTACGGAAGGTTCAGTTTCATTTACATACTATAATATTATGTCTATGTCTAAGTATTTATAAGCTTTCCAGCCACTACCGTCCCTCAGAAATTTGAACTTGGAATTGCAGAAGGAATTCAGCTTAAAACCAGAAAGTCGTAACGGACGTGAATTGATTGCAAAATAAATCATACGTGATCGAAATAAGGATGCGATTCGAGTGGGTTCTAGTGAATCGAGCAGGACAACTATTGACGGAACGTGGAGACGTGATATGTGAAATTGTCTAATGAGTTGTTCGATATCTGCAGCCGCTCCGTTATTGATCTGAAATGGTATGTGGAAGACGTTGAATGAGTATGCACTTATACTTGCCGAAGATGAGAATAAGAGTAGGTGGACATGATTTCTCAAAACGCAGGGCTTGAATGAAGTTGGTGTTATTGGTCCAAATGCCTATCGCTATGCATGCTAATGCTATCGCATTCTGATCGGTTGATAAAACGATCTTAAGATTTCGGATATAGTATGTAAAAGTGACATAAGTTGTAAGATCTGATATCGTGCTCTTTTGTTTAATAAGAGCTGAGATTGGTTTGTTAATACGGGCCTAGAAATCATTGTTAACAATTACACGACTTGCACGGAATGAATCGTTGCCTGCAAAGTTATTCGGTACCAATTACCCTTTACCTGTTCGTTCATTTGGAAACCCACAATCGGTGCTAATTAAAAGTAAAATGTGTTTTGGTTTTGTAGCGATTTAGGTTAATTGGCCGGATTGCACGAACTCACAGTATTTTGGTAAATTAAATTATTGGAAATTAATTTGGTATTATCTTAGTATTCCTGAAATAGGTAATGAATAGCTCAGTAGTTTCAGTGCATTCAGATTTATTTGTGGTTAAAATGGAGCATGTTTGGCATTCAATCTCTAAAGGAATGAAAAGTAAATTTCGAAATTTATTTAAACTCTGGCCATTTTGTTTTCATCAAATATGCGAGTATATATAAGCTATTAAAATAACCGCATCAAATATCGACGGGTGCAAATTAAAGTGATTTATATATAAAACAGTTACTTTTTAGGAGAGCGCATATTAAGAAAAAATGCTCCCATTTCGTTAAGCAAGTTTATTGAAATTTGCATCAGCACTTTATGATTGAATAAGGTAATATATTATATTAGGTAGTATATTTAATTTTTTATTAATTATGTTTACTTTAAAATATATTGCAGTTGTCTGCATTTACACTGTACGGTAAAATGTGGCAACTGTGTTAACTACTACATAGCCGTTAAAATTTAATAATATAAATTAAGGGAAATATTGTTCAAAACTTTTAGTAAATACCAATGATGTTAAAATAAATATAGATACGTTATGCCCTTACAAATGAACCGAAAAATCTGTACCGATGTCCGCAAGGCACGCTTTATTGCTTTAACGCACGCCTTTATCGCTCTCGCGTCAAAACTACATCGCTATCTCTTTCTTCACCTGAATAAGAGTTCCCAATTGGGAACTTTTTGAGTCACACAACGCGCGCGCTTATGACATATCTGCCTCTTTTTAATATATAATATCATTGGTAAATACTAAAAATAAGTCATTCATATAAAATTTAGTTCTTGACTATGACTAAGACTATGTTCAAAACATAATTGGGCAGATGTATTTTAGTACAGTATACCAGCAAAACCAAACAAATAAGATTGCGGCCAGCGAAGAATGTGTCAACTTACTGATAACATTACGACTATCCGCGCACTGCACGCGCTTCCAGCGCAAGTACGGCCAGCGGTAGATATACGCATCTACATCGTGCAATTTTACAAAACAGCTGCTTATCTGATTTTACGTATTAAAAGTACAAAAAATAAGGCGATGTCCGTAATTTTTTTTTTGCCATGTCGTGGAATATATTATTTTAAGTAAGTGACCGCAATAAAAAGAAAATCGCATGCAGATAACTTTTTTACTTTGCCCGCATTGATATAAGCCCATTCATTTAGAAACTGAACGTGTCACAATAGAGACACTAGCACCCCTCTTTTTACGTCGGAAGTAAGAAGGGGGTCAAACTTTGGCATTTCATATCCTCCATCATTATCAATAATTCAACAAAGCTTTTCTGGCTTCTACGAAGTACTCGTAGTATGTAGTATTGGTATTTATAGTAAAGAAACCAAAAAAAATATGATGCGAGGAAACTTTAAGTGGTTAGGTAAAGTAACTACTATTTATTTATGATAAACTTCCGTTTATTCAATTTTAATCGAAACGAATCGTGGTTGCACGTGTTTCCGCTATTACTAGCAAATCCAGTTATAAAAAGGCAAAGGTTAAAATAAGCAGTCAGCCGAGCGTTTTAAAGCGTCGCGGCGTCGTGTCGGAAATTTTAAAAATCCCAGCCTGTTCTCGATTCGAATGAAATGTCACGTCATGGTGCACGGTGTTCTCGAATTGAATTTCCAATTAAACGTGGAGTACGGTCGGCAAGAGCAGACAAAAATGGAAAGCCGAGAATGTAATACGATTGTAGTACTAACACTACTTACTTCCGTCATCGTACTCAGCAAAGAATGAAGTTCCACACATTGATTAGTTTCATCATCCTGGCTCGTTTTTGCGATACTTTTATCATTACATGTGAACATTTTCTCCGTCCATGTAAGTGAACTGTTGTGTTTATTGTGAATTCTCATTGCACTATGAATTATGATTCTTCAAAAACTGTATAGTATTGTTTTTCTGAGTTGGGGTTGTTATGGTTCGCATCTGATTTTAGTATGTCCTTCAAGGCCTTGAACTATGATATGATGCTATTCTTGTAATTGTATTCTGTAGTTTGTATATTGTGCTTTAAAATGAATTCTCATATTTCTACTCATTATCTCTGAATCTCATCTGTTCTATGAACTAATCAATGTTCATCTGGTGCACATGGAGAAGCTGAATGATGTAGAGTGGACAGTGATGGTAACAGAATACAATCTAAAGAATATTGCTTGTTTTTGGTTTTGTTAGGTTAGGTTAGATTATTAGCTATAGGCTACAATACTTGTTTATAGACAATATACAGCATACAACTTCTTGCGATGTACACTCTAAAAGTGTGACCATAACAAAAACCAACCAAACATTAATGTAGGTTATGCATTATAACAAATTGTACTGCAAAGCCAAGCTATAAGCGATCGGGAAGCTTTGTATAACGAGGCACTTGAGCAAAGTATGCGGAACTTTCCACCAGGAAACTGAAAGCCATTAATCATCCCCGCGTTTCTTTCAGGTGTCGACTAACTTTGAACGATTAAGCTGCATCGCTCGCAACTCTGAACGGACTTGGTTTATCAATAATTACACGATGGTGAAAAAACTGGTAAAATCGAACCTTTTGAGGCAGAACCACCTCCGAGTGAGAATAATGTACATTTAAATTTAGAATCTTATTACAATGAGCACTAAACACGTTTTCCATGTCAAGGATTAAGTGATCAAAATATATTCCATGTTTTGTCAAAGTTAGAAATACATAGGTCGAAATTTGGTCACATCCGCGAGGAACTTGTGGAACACCGCGGAACGAGCGATTCGCTTTAGAATTGTGAATTATACTCGTAAAATATTGTGTAATGCAATGAGGATCTCTATGAAACTAGATGTCTATATCCATGAAGCAATTTACAATGCTGTGTTTGGTATTTCATTGGTCAATTATATCATGAAATCCATATATGTACGCATAACCGACATATTTTGAATAGACCCACTATAATGTTAGTATGCAGTTCACATATTTCCACGGCCTCACAATGATCTGACATGAGTTATATAAACCGACAAATAAGCAAACTTCACACTGTCTTTCTCCATCAGAGTGGCACAGAGCACGTCTGTATGCTTTTCGTCGTTAGTAAAACTGCGCGCCACTATGATTTCTTAAAATTTTAATTCTATAAAAGTTTAATATTAAAATATTCTTCATTTGAGGTCAGGAACTTCGTACCGTTCGTTGTGTTCCGCTCCTTACGTCAAAGTTAGGAGAAGTTGAGAATTGCGCTAAACGCAGAGGATGTGAGAAACTCGTTCTTTACAGGGGGACATGTACATTGTACACGCTTCGGAACTTGTTACTTCGAAAACACGTCGAAATAATCGGTTATACGTAATAATGACAAATTGTTTAATATGGATGCATGTTGTTTTGTAACATATTGTCAGTCTTTGTTTACATGTTTATCTATGGTAATCTAAAAAAATACAGTTTTAATCAAAGCACAAAGTGCAAGTATTTTAATTATGTGAATTTGAATTAACGCCTGAAAAAACGAGTCAAAAAACGAGTGAGAATTACATTTTGCGCTCAAATCGAACCCAAAATTTTTAGCTGGGAACGCAAAGACATTACTAACGATATCATCAAAATAATTAAATTCACTTAATTCTCCAGAGGTGCTTTCAAGGGTCGAACCTTGGTCATTACTACATTCATTGGTGTTTTACAGTAAACCAGCTTCAAACCATTAATTGGTATAGCTCACCTGGAACCAATGTACGAGTATCTTATTCTCATGAGGTCCCAAAGTCTCCCCATTTGGTTACCGAGGCGGTTTATGGTCGTAGCGCACATATCAACTCGGAAAGGGATCGGCACCGGATCGCCTCGCCGTCAACCTAACGTAAGCTCGTCTACGGCTAGGCGACGCCGCGCTTACGGCTAGGCGACGCCGCGCTTACGGCTCGCCGGCCGCTGGTTGACGGAATGAATGACAGCAGTTCGCCGACGCAGCGGTAGCCGCGGCGCAGGCGTGCGCGAGGAAACGGAAAGTCGAAGAATAGCGTACGGTGAGACGTAAGCGCGGGTACGGCAAGTCGTCCACGCACCGTACCGCGGTTCGTGAGCTTGTCTCGAGGCGAGGCGATTACGTTACGAATCCGATAAGTGTGCTTTACAGTAGGGAGTTTCATACAAAGAATACTGACATGCAAGAGTTGATACGTTTACGTTCCGTTTACGAGTTGATATGTGTGCTACGACCATAATGGGAAAGAATCTCATAAAATCCGGAGTATCTTCAGATATCTCGTGAAGATACAACAAAATATTATCAAAGCTTGTTTATAGCTACCACATCAATTACATAAATACCATCTCGAAAAAAATATGACTGTAACATGAGCCAGCGTCCGTAGTATATTCCGATGTAAAAACATATTTCACATCAAACCGTACTGATAAATCTCTACGCTGATCTACATTTGCAAAACAAAAATGTATACGGGCAGTACACAAACTCGTTCACATTAAAATGAGATTCAGTCTAGTTAGAATAAACCGTTTTACCGGATTTACATACATCGCGATCCTGGCGCCAAAATTGAGGTTCCTTTCACCCCGGAATCAATATGGCCGATTTAGCTACCTGTAAATACTTATTAGCGGTTTTGAGGGCGCTATGCAATTGTGAATTTTGTTCATGTTCGGTTAAACGTTACTAAAGATCTCCTATGGATAAACTGATTTCACAAAGTAAGCAAAGCAAAAACCGTGTTGCCTAAAGTCTACTGTCCACAGCGCTTTCATTTACGACTGCATAATATTATCGATATCGGGTTGGGGCAGACGTAAACATATATTTTGTTTTAGGGTCGAGCGTGTTTCTGGTATATCACTACTAATCTTACTAACTCTTTCAAAATCTGACCCAAACAAACAAACTAAAAATTACTGAAGCTCAAATAAGACCTTTTAACGTAACCTTTCAACCTTGTAACAAAATCCACGCGCTAAGCGGCTTCAAATATATTTTCCCCGATCGCTTATGAAATACGCATTCCTGTGTGTGTTATTTTCCCACGTATGTAAATATTAATTTACCGTCAATAGATTACATCCATTTCGTTGATGTCACAATAAAAGCGTCAAAAGCATTGTTATGCTACATATTTAACTACATAGTTACATTATAAAAGTTGGTAAGTACTTATTCCGAAATCTATCTGGATTTTTTACATTTAAAAGATTATGACGTATACCTCTTCAGCTCAGACTGCATAGATAAATGTATTGTTTTTAACTTTCATGGGACATAAAAGCTTTTTTTTATAAAATAAAGGGTAAGACTCCGTAGGGTAAGGGTCCGTATAATTTTTTTACCTTCTACATACTTCAACCTTGTTTTATGTGACTGAGTTAAGAAAGTAAAACAGATGGGTTGACAGCGTAGAATTTACGGCCATTCTCAATTATTCATAAGCAACTATTGACCTTAATTTAAAAAACCCCGGCAGTTTTATTTACACTAACAACAGTCTGGATTAAGTCACTTTTCAAACAAAAAAAACTAGATCAAAATCGGTTCATCCGTTTGGGAGCTACGATGCCACAGACATAACACATACAGATACACAGATACACACTACACAGATACATAGATACACAGACGCGTCAAACTTATAACCTCTCTTTTCGTCGGGGGTTAAAAACTGAACCTCATATTTCCCCTCTTAAGTAATGTCTCAGATTCAACTTTTCTTTGTTAAAGTTCAATCAACTGTACATGTTATTTCTAGTTTTATTACATACAATCGGGTATTCGAAGAATCCTCGCGTCTAGTACATACTATAATAAATTTCCATTTTATTGTTTAGTGAACCCACACGAACCTCAATTTAATATTATGCGATTTATGATTGTAATTGCGGACCTGTTATACTCCTTCATGAAAGTTTAATTTTGAAATTTTATGTGAATAATATATTAATTTTAGTCTTTCTAGGGCGGCTTAGAATAACAACTCCAATTCCACACCGGATGGCTGTCGTAAGAGGCAGTTAAATCCGGTTCGCTGATGGAAGGGTCCGTCAGAAGATTATTATTGGTGCTATTGATTTTAATGTTTGATTAATACCATTACAATAGTATAATTATTTCTCCGTGGGGTTCACCATAGCTACCACCCTTAAGCACGAGTCGGCCGCCAAACGACTTGACGTGTTCCGGCTGGGGGTTTGAGAGCTAGTTCGTTATTTCTTGTCTTCTTTTTCGTGCGGGAACAAAATCGGTGATATCTTGACAATAACCACTCTATAACCATCATAATAATAATATTATCATAACCATCAGGTGGCTTGATTGTAATTCAGCTATTTGCATAAAAACTTTTAACTATGTAAATTCGTATTAATTCCGAATTTCAGTAAAACACATCCGTGGATAATTTGTTTTCATTCTCGTAAAAGACACGTAGATGTAAAACTCCATTAATTAGTAAGACGCTAAAAGCGTTGTAATTGTAAGTAGAAAATGTTCTTTTAACGCCATGTTTTCCTTTGCAGTAGCGAAGCAGCTGTGTTACTGCAGTAAATAATAAATTAATATATCGTAATTTAAATTGTGTTTTTAGTTAGTGTTAAGAAAGGATTTTTGCAAAGTATCGCCTGATATTTATTACTATTATATATATTATATATTTATCACATGTATGTAAGTTCGGCCCTGGAACGCTTTATCGATTATATGTCAATTATGCTGATGTGTCGAGAAGAAATTCGGCGGAATTATATTATTTAATTTCTGTGTAAAATTAGAATTAACATCTCACATATTAACATAACGTTCCCTTTATAACTCTGGACTTGCTTTAAACAAAGACACAACTTAAGTACAGATATTATTTAAACTAAGTTTCTATTTTTATTTTCCAAAACGCGTTAATATTAACTTCATCGTTAAGTACATAAGCCTTTTATTGGATTTTATACATAAAAAGACAAATTGAAATATATCTTTCACATGCAATTTAAAGTGTCCAAAGGTCTTTATCATAATTATCCTAGTTTATTTTATACTGAAAACCACGTCTAAACCAGATCAGTAGTTTTAAAAATCTCGCGGACTAACATACATACACATACCGACGAGTCGGTTAGAAAACATTATTGTCTTTCATAACCCAGTCTGTTTAAAAATGATTCTTTTGGTCGTAGTTACGATACAATTTGACACACGCACAAATATTTTCTATAGACTACATTGTTAAGTATAACTAAACGAGAGAATATCTTGTAAGTCATTATGTAAATTCCACGCACAAATTTCAGTGTTTACTGAACATAATGAAAATTGAAATTAGCGTTAATAGCTGACAAGGCCAAAGTGGTGACACTTATAATTGAACAAAGACAATGCAGTCTTTCTTTTGTTGGGAAGAACCTGAATTATGACAAAATTAATTAGCTTCTATTATGAAAAGTTTTGAAGCGTTTACAGGCCCCGTAGTATGAGCCGGTTATAAGTGAACAATATTTCTAAAAAAACAAGCGGATTTTTTATGGAAATAGCCGACAAACAAGCTGAATCGTTCATGAACATCAGTGCCACCAAAGCACCGAATCGCTGATGCGTTGCCGGCCAAGTAGGAGAGGGAGAGAAAAGAAAAAAGAAGTGCCTCTCGAGCCCCCAGCTGGAATACGATGAGTCGCTTGGCGGCTTACTTAAGCAAGTGGGTGGTAGTTATCCAGGTGGATCCCAAGGAGAAATAGTTACTGAAGTAATCATTGAATTAATTCAATTACATACTTCAATAATTTATTGATGCAGCGTCAAGTCCGCTGCAAACTTGACAAGTATACTTCATCGTGTATGGCCAGCATGCCACCTAAATATGGAAAATTTCTTATCATTTAACTTTTCTCATGAGAATGACAGATCAGTGGATTTGTGTTGACCTTGACGTTGAAGCGCTATCTTTACATATTACCTTGAAATTGTAGTATGGGAAAAGTGGAAAATCAACTTTATCATTGGACCGAATGTGCCTAATGCATTATTTTAGTGGTTTCAAACCACCTTCGGATTATTGCCTTTCAAATGAAATCATTTTGAGACATATGGGTTGGATACTTTCAGTCTTTACAATAACTAATACTTTCGCATTTCTCTTTTGTTCATTGGTTAGCTGGTACAGAATGCATTAAGCATTAAGCTCGCCATTTATACCGTAACATTTTTATTGTGGTCAATAAAGGTTAAATAAATAAAGTCTATAAGGACATTCGTACAAACATTTTTTTGGGTTTTCTTGTATATAAATTATGGTGATGTTGATAATTATTATGTTGTATATATATGTTGTTATATTGTTGCTCATTGCTTCGTCCATTAGTTATTATTCTTGAAAAGTCATTAACTCGCAAGATCTTAACTGTTATTACCTGCCTTTATTACCCCCCAGACTCACCTTTGTACGCACTTACCCTCCTTTTAGAGCGTAGCCGTATAGCTGTACATTATTCTTCTTTAATTTTGGAAACGTTCTGTATTGCAGACAATTTTAAAGAAACTAAAGAAGTAAAAGGAAATATTAGTGAAAATTTTAATGCACCAAGAAAATTTCGATCTAATCTATCACTATTAGTTGGAAGTACATTTACACTGCACCAAAAATTAAATGCAGTTTTCAAGTCTATTCGGCCTAATTCTGTATGTAAATACACCTATTCGTTACTATACATGAGTCATGCCTTGAATTTCTTTTAAAGTTACCACTTTCATAATGTCGATTATTTTTTTATTAACCGACTTCAAAAAAAGGAGGAGGTTCTCAATTCGACTGTATTTTTTTTGTTTTTTTTTATGTTTGTTACCTCAGAATTTTGGACTGGGTGAACCGATTTGGATGATTCTTTTTTTGATGAAAAGCTGGTGCTTGTCGTGTGGTCCCACATAAATTTGAACGAGATCTGAAAATGGCATCCATGTCAAAATCATATAAGTCTTAAATTTGCATTAAGTATGTGAGCGATAAATGGACGAATAACTCAACATCGCGCCAACCGATTTCGATGATTCTTTTTTTAATTGAAAGCTGGTGCTTGTCGTGTAGTCCCACATAAATTTGAGCGAGATCTGACAATGGTATCCATGTCAAAAGTACAATGTACTTCATTTGAAGTCGGTTATTTTTTTGTTAAAATGTTAGATTATTTACTGAACAAACTTACACCATATTTAATAAGAAGTATCGTATAAACTAACGGGACAGATGACATAAACATGTAGTCACTACCTCAATGATATGTTGTTGTTTGAAAATAAAACGAAAATCAGCTCTCTCTCAGTTATATTGCTTCATGACAATGCTATAGACAAACCATTTGAAAAATGTGGTAATGTAAAAACCAATAACAAAATCACAGTACAAATGCTTTTAATATCAACTCATTAAGCAATGAAATGTTGATATAACATACATAAAACGAGCGGTGAAAACAAATAACAATTATTCCTGGTCGTGTTATGTTTCCCGTAGCAAAGCTAGAGCGGACTCTATTCAAATGCAAACTATTGCATCTAAATTACTAACTGCTGTATACAGTCACTTCACCGACTTTCCGACTTTAATGTACAATTAATATCGTAGCGAATGAGGAAACTTTTGGTCAGCTGTGGACGACAGGTTAATTAAAGTCAACTTAAAAGATTTCATCTGCATAACTGCACTTTTTTAGTAAACTACGCAAAAAAAGCAAAGAAGTGCTCACATAGCTACTCATAACATTAAATGATTGGCAAATCTTCGCTCTGGGTAAAACTAGTAGTTTTGAGTTGAAGTACGTCGTTTAAACATTTCTAAGTGGCGTCACGGAGGCCATGTAAACTTGAAAGTGTTATTATTTACGTAAATAGCCGACATATGAAGCTCCTGATGGGATGTAGTCATCGTTGCCCATGGATATCATAGTAATAAAATACCTTGGGTATCACGGACGTATTGACGGATCATTCGCTTTAAGACAGATTCGCTTAACAGCAGAAGTACCTACAATAAATTCGAATGACAACTAAGAAAGAAAATTGGCGACCCAATGTAACTGATGTCTATGGTCTATGCTGACCACTTATTAGATGCCTGCTCGTTTGTTATTCACAAAAGTATTACAGTACCTTTAACATACAATTATAAGTGAAAATTCATGCTTTACATGAAGGTACGATACACCGATCTCACAGTTTCCTGCTACAATTCATTAAACATTCGAGTCATGTTGCCACAATCGTAGCAAGTTGGAGCAATTCAGCGACTTGTGACGGGTTTGCGTATTGTATTGCAGTTTCTAGTTTGCGGTGTTTGCGTTACTACAAGATGAGATAGGAGATAATAGTGCTCGGGACGTTTACTGAGCTGTTTGAATTTTGCGGAACGAGCTTGGATAGATGTGTTTGTTCCCTAACAATTAAAATAAGTGGAGCATTCAAGATTGTCTGGCTACAAGATAACATGTGACCGTATGCCCAAATACCCGCCTATACCCTGGCTCTATTAAAAGCTGACCCCAGCACAGAAGTGGGAATATTTAGTGCCGTCAACTTTATTTTAAATAATTATCAATAAAAATCCATCCAGACAACTTTCTGCACCTGGACTAATTCACTCAAGGTTTGTAACGATGATGTCAGCATAATATTATGTACTATTGTAATTATTGTAACATTATTTGTACGTATTTAAAAAGTAAATAATACATTGCTATTTATTTTGAGTGACAATTGAAAATGAAATAATTAACAACTATATTTTTTTAATTTCTGTCCGTTCTTATTATTATTTTAATAATTATTATAAATTAATGCTAGACTATAATCCCACTTAACCTTAACGTAGTCCAGCCTATGCAGATGTAGGTGGAGAAAGCTTCATAGACGACTCTGACCTGACTCTGAATCTGAGAAATCATTTGTGTTAGGTATTAGGTTAGCTTGTGCGTTAGAATTAGCTCTAGCTTCCAGCTTCAAATTTCGCCTTTCTACTTACGTTAAGCATAAGACCTGATGACTCGAGCGATACATCCATGACTACATCGCCACTTATTGTCAGGTAGGATTGTAGTCAAGCATTAACTTATATGTTATAAGAAAAATGCCGGTCATACACGATCAAGTACACTTGTCAACTTGACGCGGCATCCAGTAAACTGGACGGTGTATGGCAACGGTATGTCTATCTAGCTATATAGCTATCTCATGCAGACTGGATGCCGCATCAAGTCAAACTGCAAACTTGACAATTACACTTCATCATGTATGGACAGCTTTATAGGGCTTCCTTAGTAACAACTCATGTAAGTAAATACATAACTGGATACACAGTGCTGTTATTTAGTGTACGTTCGAAGTGTATATCATTAAGTTTACAGTTTCAGCTTCCAGAATACAATGTAAACGTAATATTAATTTCATGTCAGAGTTGCAAGTTGTTGGGCTCGTGTTGTGTGCAACTGCTGGAACAAAGAGCAATTCGACTACTAGTTCTCTATTAGGTTGACGTCTTTCACTTACGAGCAAGTTTGTTGTAATTTTTACACATGTTATTCAGACAATCATATTTTGCATCTTTATTTGTGTGTATAGTTTGTGCATCTGTTACATAATAAAACTTTGGGATGTCAGTTAGATTAACTGTTTAACTCTACTGTTTGAATAATACATTAAGTTATAATTACGTTTTTATGGAAAGTTTGGGAAAATGAATAGTCCAACGAGCTGATGATTCACCTGATGGTAAGTGGCTGTCGTCGCCCATGGACATCAGTGAAACCAAAAGCATTACCGATGCTTTGCCGGCCAAGAAATTATGGGTAGTTTTTCATCATGTTCAGCGATAAATAAAATTTAAGTGGTTCTCATCAAATGTCTTCTTGTTGCAGTTGGTTTCTTTTTGAGATTTTTTTTGTTAAGTAACAAATTATTTTGTTACAGATAAGGCACCGTCGGAAGCAACGTTCAGAGGTGCGGAGTTCCTCTCGTACGACCTCACACAGACAGGTGGAGAGCCTATCGTCAGCACGCAGGATGCCATCTCGCTCTATTTCAAGACGCGACAACCCAACGGCCTGTTGTTTTATACCGGTGAGTTGGCACGGTAATTTACACTTAAAGCAATTAGCCAACTATTACTATGTACTGCCATATTGCTATTTATGTAAATAGCCGATAAACGATTAGGACTCAACTGATGGTATGTAGTCACCATCGCCTGGACATCATCTACACTAAAAGACACAGATTGTCAGTCAAGAGAAAAGAGAGTATCATCGTAGTGAATTTTGTTGTAAAAGGCTATTTTAGGGAAGTAAAAGGATAAATAATTAAGGTTTTACCACACAGCTGTTAACTTAGTCGTTAACAAAATTAACTAGCATATTTTAATTAAATACAATGATATACATTAAATTACTCACAGAATTACAACCTCTTTACACAGCACTTCCACTAATTGAACACTGAACTCGGTTAATCCATTCCTTCATTTAATCCAATCCCGTTGCTCTGATTTAAGATTATGTTGGTAAAGCGAAACTGCTTGAAATTGACGTTTATTTACAACTAGTAATCATCCTCGCTTGCTTCGGTTTTTGTATAGATCTCGTTTTTTTTAACTAAAATAAGCCTATGCTACTCAGGAACAACAGAGTATCCTATCGGTGAAAATTTTTTGAAATCGGTCCAGTATTTTTTGATTTTTTTTTCGCTACAAACAAACAAATAAACAAACAAAAATCTAAACTTTCCTCTGTATAATATTAGTTTGGATTAACTGTTTTTGAATTGTAAACATGTAAAGTGATGAAGTAAATTTTACTACACGCCTCTATTATAGTTTGCTTCTTACCCTTGGAAATTTAAGGAGAATTTTAGTTGATATTGTATTGTTTTCCATTTTTATTGTTAGAATTCCCATCGGCACACTGAATCAGTCGGAGGTCGGAGCTATAGAATAAGTTTCTCTTTATTTTATTTATTGCTACATCAAAGAATTTCTTTTTTACATGAATTACTTATACGTTACATAAGTACAATTTTTTATGTTTTTCTTATGTTTTAAGTATTCATCCTTCCTACGTCTTCTGTATTTATTATGGCTGCGTTTTAAAACAAAGGATGTTATAGGCCATGAAGCCGATTACCTGAATCTCGCCGTCCGCGATGGAGGACTCTCCCTCACCATGGGGCTTGGGAACGGCAAGCAGGAGATGCACATCAAGCCAGCGAAGACCAGGTTCGACGACCACCAGTGGCATAAGCTCACTGTTCGGAGACGGATTCAGGAGGTGAGAGGAATTTATTTAGTTAATAGTATCGGGCGTTATAAGTACCAGCTTTCGAATAAAAAAAGAATCATCAAAATCGGTTCAGACAATCGAAAGTTCTGAGGTAACAAACATAAAAAATACAGTCGAATTGAATACCTTTTTTGAAGTCGGTTAAAAAAATCAACAACCGTCTGAACTCGTGTAACTGTATGTTATATGCCTCTCATCTACCGGCATAATATTCGTTCATATTGGTTATACACTAAGTTAATGCACTAGAGATTCTGCAATCAATAGTCTACATCGTTTATATTATCGACATACACTCTCGATTTATCGTTTCAATCAATCGGAAACGACATATCGTAACGATGGAATGTCCCGCCACTTAGTTAGAACCATCAAAATTGAAATTTCATTGAAATCGGTTTAGGTCTTGGGCAGACCGACAGTTTGTGGATAGTATTGTCTATTAAAATTCACAAAATAATGCATGCCAACAGACCTTAAGTCAAGTAATTTATTTCATTATACTTTCAAGTTTGCAGTTTGACTTGATGCGGCATACAGTGTGAGATGAGGTAATTATATGTATGGCCAGATAGCCATTTCGTGGCCATACACCGTCAAATTTACTGGATGCCGTGTCAAGTCTGCTGTAAACTTGACAAGTATAGTACTTGATCGTGTATGGCCACCATAATATTCACTGAACTACATAATTATAGTAACGTTCATATTTTATTTGCGTGTACTGGAAGCACCTACCGCTGAAGCAATCAGTAATTAAAAACGAATAAAGAAATTCATTGAAGTCATCGAGTATGTACATAATAAACAGTATTCTGATGAATGTCCACCTACTCAAGTCGTTAGGGCATTTCGGTGGAATAATTTGAAATAGTACTGTACAATATCAACTTTTTAATTCGTTTTATTTCTTAGTAATAACATTTTAATACTAGCCTCTAAACTTCTCAATAATTATACTAATTGATGATAAAATATTTAATACTGACACCGGATCTGCCTCCCTGATCGATATTCGACCGTAATTGTTATTGCCAAACTGGTACTTTACATAAATTAATATCTCATTTTCTTCAACAGAATGTAATTATTAATAATGTAGTATATAATTTAGCTTTCTTTACCTCTTCTCCTTGTAAATTTTTAACCGACATCAAAAATAGAAGGTTCTCAATTCGACTGTTTTTTATGTGTTAACTCATAACTTTTTACTGGGTCTACCGATTTTGATGATTCTTTTGAAGTGAAACTTCTTTAGAATCGTTAGTGATTTGAAACCGGATGCAACGACAGGTAAGATAATATAACCGCTAATTTCGACTTTTAATTTAACTCCTCCGTAGCTCAATGGTCAGGACGTAGATACACAATACCTGATGCGCAGGTTCGCGTCTCACAATATTTCTTTTTTTTTAGTTTTGTTTTTTTTTAGTTTTATTTTTATACTGTTTTTAAATACTTTCAAATGCTCTTTTAAATATTTTCAAAGAATTTATCAACAAAAAATAAGAATTTCATTCTTTCATTCTGTCGATCGACCAACCGATTATACAGACAGCAAAAATGCTAAGTTGTATTCATAGATGGCTCGAGGAATAAGATAGAACATTTGTTTTATTGCTAGATAGATTTTTAAAAAGTGCTAAGTTGTATTCATAGATGGCACTTCGATTTATTGCTTTAAGATTCGATTTATTGCTTTTTCATCTCATTAACTTGAAACCAAAATTTTGGAAAGTTTCACTTCTACCACGTGTGAATTGCACACATTTTCTTTTTTTGATGCTAATAATTATTATTATTTCCTAATACATAGGTTTTATACGTATAATACGTTCACATACATTTTATATGTATGCAGTAAGTAGATATAAGAATTAAATTAAGCAGGGAATATTACTTACATGATGCGCAGACCCTATACTAAGTAAACTTGTGTTTTAGTTACAAATTATTTTATAATTGAAAGCTGGTACTTGTCATGTCGTCATTTTTTGAGTGTGATCCGGCGAGTATTTTTTGACTTATCCTCAATTTTGAAGTCAGTTATTTTTTCAGAAGAATTATGACTATGCCAAAATATCTTCAACTAAAGTGGTATAAAGTTTTATCATCAGTCACGTATTAGTAATATTATAGTATCTATAGAGGTTTTTATTAATCAACATTGTTTGGTATTGTAAGAAAGAAAATTGAGGACGCCCGTAATTGCCACCTTGGTCGGTAATAAAACCTTACAAACCTTAGAAAAGCCTACCATAGGTTTAATTGAAAAACTGTTTAAAAAAGGCTAGTAGGTAATTTTAGGTTTTAGGGTCATGATGATTAAGAGGCCATGGAGTTATCCTGAATAGCAAAGTAGGTAAAACCTTAAAATAACAAAGAAATAACGTAACTTTGGTAAATATTAGACATTGTACGCAATTGGCTAATTCGAAACTTTTCAACAATCAATTCTAACGAATGGTATTGAAAAACTTAACACAATTAGGTTATTTACTTAGGTATTTAACTACCTAAGTATTATTTACTTAGGTAGTTAATTAAGTTATTTAGGTTATTACCTGAAATATTATATTATCTTTACTAATATTATAAAGAGGAAAGATTTGATTGTTTGTTTGCATTGAATAGGCTCCGAAACTACCGAACGGATTTGAAAAATTCTTTCACCGTTGGGAAGCTACACTATCCCCGGGTGACATGGGCTATATTATATATATTTTTAATATTTTTTCCGAAGCGAAGCGAGGGCGATTTCCTAGTCAGAAATATTAGAATTTTCTGTGCAAGATGCTAACCAAACAGCAAACAAGTCACCAAAATGCTTTATTCTAAGATGAATCTGCAACTCTCAGACGAGATATTAATATCTTATTAAGCTTATGTTGTGTTGTTGGGGCAACCGCAAAGAAGACCAAGTAGGTAGAGTAATGAGAATGTAGAGGATCATGAGAGTTGAGTTGAAGTATGAGTTTTTTTTATTTTTTATTTTACACACATTTACATATTTATTTCATGCAAGAGTCGGACCTTGCAAAACTCACAGGGTTTATGTATGCCCGACGAGTCGTTCATATACAATGTACAATTTGACGTAACTTATTTTAAATATATAACTTATATTAGATACATAGGCAATCATTGTATAATTAGGTAATAGGTTTTCAGTTTATTATTACATCTTTTTTCATCATTGTTAGTGTACATGAGTTGAGGACGTCATAACTTCAGTGACAACTTAATCATACTTGAGTTAGTCCAGTTTGAGCAAGGGGGGGCATATTATGTATACACAATCAACATAAAATCATACAATATACCTATTTAATTTTTTTAGACAAGTCCTATTTGAAAAGCAATCTTTTTAAATGAGCTTTGGTTTTGGCATTAAATGTGATTATTTGTCTTTAAGTTATTTTCATTCTTATTTTTGAATTATAAATTATTATAAAAAGACACTATAAAATTGCTTACCAAAGAAGACTTGTCTTAAAATTATTGAAAATTGAGTATGTATCTACATAAAGTGTTGCCATATTTAAATGTCATTTCAACTATCATTTACCATTGGCTCTTCAGTCATGGATCCGTATTTTATAACGTTGTTGCGTCGCCAATATGTTCTACATTAGCATTGTTAGGACAAGATGTAGTAACAAGTGATCTATAGATTTATTTCATATAAAACCTAATGTATCTAACTAATCCTGTTACAATTTGTAACATTACACAACTGATTGATGTTTCTAGGTCATCTCGATAGCCATTATAATTCATTTAATTTACCAGTATTGTTCACGAAAAACTAGTTTTTTGTTTGATATTTGTATTGTTCGTATAATAAGATTTAGCTTCGGGCTTAATAGAGTTTGGAGAATAAAGGTTCCGTTTGAATGGCTAGTCTTGATCAATTCCTAATACTCAAATAATATTAATACAGGTCTACCCTCATTAGAAAAGTCCTTGTAAGATTGTTTACTAAATAAGACGTCTAAATATTCTGAAAGACGTCGAAATATTCTGATTCTGAAAGTTCTGAAGTAAAAAACATAAAAAAGACAGTCGAATTGAATACCTCCTCCTTTTTTGAAGTCGGTTAAAAATAGAACTGACTACAAGTTTTCTGTACTCGAGGAAATTCGATAAGAATTGTAAATAATTTATGTTATGTAACATTTTGAAATAATTTAACTAATTGTGTTTTCTTTTGCAGATCACGCCGTTCACGAGCTTTTGTAGGGTAAGTAAAATATTAAAGTACAGTTTAAACTTAAATTTATATGTAAATATAATCAAATCGAATTAAAAAATATTTTCTTTGCTAAATAAATTATATTGAGGAAGTCCAGAAATCCGAGAGCTGTTTTCAAAAGTGTATTATGTGTTGGATTGATAGACATTTAAAGGGCGGATTATTAATCTATTTCAATCGTACAAAGATGTTACCACCTATAATGTTTAAGTAGTTATAAAATAGTGTTCTTTCAACATTGAAGTATAATATGTCATAGAACAGACATCTCGAACAAAATGAGACCTCCCGCCCGGGAGGTTCGAGTTTCAAAATTGAGCCCCGGTTCTCCTTTCAAAATGGAACGAATCCATTGAAGATTGAAGCCACGTGGCGCCAATGCATTGGGACATATGTAGGTACATGGTGTTCGCAGTGTCGGTTCTATACGCTAGTAATAATACTTCAATGTTTTTCAATATTTTGTAATGCGGATATTCTAAAGAATAGTTTCAGTCACACTGGACATTGTATTAGCGCTATTGTAGTACATTTACGATGGAACTGTTCGCTGAGGCAATTATCCGGTGTGTTGTTGCTACGAATATTCTGTTGATTTATTATTTTGATTTGTCTAATGGCTTCGAGTGTTTATGTTGAATTCATGAGCCCGTACTCTTTATAATAGGGTCAGTAATACAAGTATAAGTGAAATTACGGTTGGAAAACACCGTTTGTACTGGGTCCGAGAGTTTCTTAATCTGTTCTTAGCCGAAAGAGTAGAGCATAGCTCCTTTAATTGTTTAATTTACAAAATAAACATAATATAAAGCCGAAGATAAGTGAACTATTGTATATCGAATCATTAAAAATTGCCGTCAATATATTCAATATATAGGATAGATTCTCAAAAGGACAAATTCTCATAAAGACAATTTTCAGAATGACAAAATCTCATTTGGACAGAATAAGCGACCTCGTCAATTATAGATTCCGCAAAGAACTGATAGCTTACATGCATTGGTGTTTCAAGCTAGACTTCAAGTGGTGCCTTCTATAAAGAAAATCTGCCTTTTCTTTTGAACCCACCACCTCCATTTTTACATACTGTCAAGTGGGATATCTAGCAATATTATTTATTATATATTATAATATATTCATTATATATGTTAAGTAAAAAAACCGCCCAAGTGCAAGTCGCACCTCGCGTAGTACAGGTCCGTTGTTGTAATAGGGTCTATTGATGTAAGTTGGATGTTAATTGTTTAAATAATAAATAATCCCCCCTTTGACCCGTTGACTAAGGAATCCTAAAATACTCGCATCACTAAGGATCGATCGAAGGATCTCTTGAGCTTTTTCTATATTATAAATCTCTATAAAACTTATTTTATGAAACTGTCAATTGATAAAGTACCTACAGGCTTTTACACTTTATTATAGAGGTCAGCGGTTTTTACTTAGATCAATAAGATTTCAGCTCAGTTTATAGTGGAATTTTGTAAAGTACAGCAAGCTATTATAACAATTTCATTTTACTTACCCTTCCACATCGCTACCATTATACCTCGAAGTAAAAGCACCATTGAATAGGTTTATCGGCCGTCTCAAGCTTGAATTGGGTTTATAATGCTTTATAAGCTATTGTCGGATTAATAATAGTTCAAGTTACCCACTTAATTTAGTTTTCATTTCAGAACATCCTTCCTACTCGTACTATAAATAGAAATAAATTACTCTGGTTTATGTAGTATATGGCCATATAGGAAGATGAAGGAAATGTATTTGCAATATGTCAACCAGATTGTCATTCTATGATTAAAGCTGAAAAGTTAAATACTCTTTCCTATTTATATCCCGAAATAAACCCTAAACTAGGAATATTACAGTTTAAGGATGGGTAAATAAGGTTAAGATTCTTTATTTCTCAGAAGATTACAAGAAAATCGCTTATTGAGAAATTAAATAACATACAATACATCTTACATTAGTCAACGAGATTCGATGAGCTAATAGTACAATAATTTACTTATTACATAAATGTGGGTACTTTAAAATTAAAATCTTTAAAATTAAATATCTTTATAATACCTCTCCGTTTTATGAAATGATTATTATTTACGTGAATTAAACAAACAAGCACTAATTAATAAACTATTTGAATATAGGATAATTAACTTATTATTAACAAATTCACAAAAGCAGGTATAACACAAAAAAAAAAACCACGTAATGGAGTCCATACAAGTGTACGTGCCGTTACGTTACGTACGTGTACGTTGCAGTTTGATAGCTATATGGCCAGATAGCCATACCGTGGCCATACACCGTCAAATATACTGGATGCCGCGTCAAGTCCACTGCAGACTTGACAAGTACGATTGTGTATGGCCAGCTTAAGGAGCGATTAAAGAAACCGTTAGTGACACTGAGTTGAAGCGTTAGTGTTCACCACGCTGGATACTGTAGACTTCACACATTTTCCATCACTGAAATAAGTGATAGCTATTATGAACTATTATGTCATCTGTGGTTTTAGTAAACTAAGCAACCTACATTAAGCCAGACTCAATAAACGTAACCTTGTTGAAGTTAACGTAACAGCGTATTTAGATGGAGCATAACATATTCAGTAACTTAGTTTCTGGGATAAAGCTTAATCAGGCGTACGGTCTACATCGAGTTTGGATACTATTTAGAATTGTATATTACTTAATTCTAAACAAGTAATACCTTGGTACAGATTAAATAGGTATTAACATTTTCTACGTCAAAAACCTACGAAATGTTAAATATTGTAGTATGATTGATAAATTGTTAGCAAACAGTAACATTTTGGTAACGAATTAGTAAAGCCATACGCCCTGATTGTTATCGTTAGATCAGAGACCTTCGGGTGGCATCAGGACTTCTGACCATGGATGGCTAATCCCTCTACCAATTTTCAATAAAGCAGCGTGGTGGAGTATTCTCTAGGCTTCCTTAACAGTAGATCCCAATCACTACAGGAGTGAATACAGCCAAATTGTTAGATGTCGCGTACATCATTTGTATATCATATTAGTCTGAAATATGAAAAAAAATTAAATGCCGGGCACTTACGGTTCGGCGTGTCAAAATGTTGATATTTATACTATAATAAAACTCAAAGGGCTAATTTCCTGTACATTGAATATTTAAAAAAAACGATTAGGAGGCACTTCAATAACGTGTTAGAGCACAAAAATATTTTTTTTAGAATTATTGTCTGTCTGTCTGTTTGTCTGTCTAGACATCACCTGAAAACCCTTGATTGGATTTCAATGAAAATTGGTAAAGATGTTACTTATACTCCGGGTCATACTTTAGGATACTTTTTATTCCGGAAAATTAAAAATTTCCCTAGGAAACGGGATGAAAGTTTGTGTGGAATATTTTTAAAACATCAACCGATTTGCTTCAAATCTTGCAAATAAGGTAAAACATAATTTCCGTATGCGAAGCTGCAAGCAACAGCTAGTTATAAAATATGAATCATATTGCATATCCCACTGCATATTGTCCAGTCCGCGATATTATAAGTTTAAAATAAAAAAATCGTTGTCATAGTGTCCACTGGACACTATATATAAAGTTATATAAAGTGTGACACTGGACACTTTCATATTAATAATACCGCCTAATTAGTAGCAGGTGTTACATAATGATCCTAATCACTCAAGCTATGTATTTTAATTTAATTTTCAAATTAAAGTTTGAATTTCCGAATATTTTGTTAGCGGATAATTTACTTATAGTCTCAAGTAACCAATTAGTAACTAAACCTTTTTATTATGGATCGTTTCAAATTACCAATTTGTAACTGAATACCTTTATTAAGACAATCCGCTGGCTAACTTAAATTTTGTTTCGTTTTATCTACCCCTATCTATTATTAGTCTTTACCTATGAAATTTGGAGATTTGTATGAAAATTTTAAAATATAAAAATTTTGGTATTTTTTGGAACGAAGTTCCTTATCGCGCGTTATGAAAGGGGGCTAGAAGGAAAATTTTCTTACGAAAAGTTGGTACGATACTTTTTACAGAGATGGCGCTGTAAAACTTTCTGAATCACGCTAGTAGCGTGAGCTCGTTTCATATTGCTGAATCACACTGCTGAGCGCGTAAAATACTTTAATCGAAAGGAACTTCGTTCCATCCGGGTGTCCCTTGACACCTCTCAAGTTTTTTTTTTATTTTAGCTAATCAAAGTCTAGCCCAAATTATCTATACAATTTTGCCATTTTGATGGTAGTTTGTTTATCTCTTTACTATAGGATTCTGTCAGACGGGAGGCGATGAAGTCAGCGAAAGCGTTTTGTACTGCCTCTCGGGTGTTGAACTTTTTCCCACTTAAAAAATTGTCTAAATTTTGAAAAAAGTAGAAATCTGTTGGGGCAAGGTCCGGTGAGTACGGTGGAGGATGGAGAGCTTCTAGCTGTAACTCTTGTTGCTTTGTGATAGCCTGTCGTTATGTGTGAACTCACGCGTTGTCATGGAGAAGCAATGGGTAAGAGCGATTGACCAGTCTTGGTTGTTGAATTGCAAGCTTCTCCATCATTACCCATCTATCGTAAAAAAAAATGAATTTTGTTAGTAGAAACTCTTCTATTGGGCCGGCATTTTCTTGATCTTCCCTTAATTTAAAATACTGTGTTGTTCAACAGAAATTGATCGTTATGAATGACACTTTCGGTTGACATCATAAAAATACAGGGTGTTTTTATTTCTCATTTCACCGGTTCGATTTTCGATTTAAGCATGTGAATTTTCTGAATCTTTGAATGCATTTTTAAATAGTTGTGAAAATAAAGGAATGTTACCTTTTAGTAAAATTTGCCATCATCAATACTCTGGGTACTTTCCCTCCAACTGCGGTCTTTATTTTCCAACTTGTATAGATTCCGAAGATTTATCGTTATCAAAGATAAGTAATATGTAACAATAGGTATATTTAGGTGCTAATACGAGTATGTACTCTGTGCAATAAGTAAGTTGATAGAGAAATCATAGTCAGCCTTAAATTCTTCATTCGTAGCTCAGCTAGGATATCGAATCCCTCTTTTTTATCTATAATATCATTGATCGAATCTAAAATGTCATGATTGCCAATACTCCATTAAATAGTGCCATTACAAAGCGTGCCATATTATTGAATTTTACAATGGTAATTCTACACTAATGAGCTGGCTTTAGAATAATGGAGCTACATTTGCATGTGAAAATAATTATTATCTGCGGGATGATTCTCAAAGCGTAGCTCATGTAGCAGTTAATGTGCTTAATTTTAAGTAGATAAAGTACCTTTTGCTGTCGTTCTTTCAATCAGAAGATGTTTCCTAGGCGATAAAATATTAATATTGTTTTTTTTTAAATAGAAAATAATGCTGGTCCATACTTGGCGTTATGCAGATGAAGTGTAGGATGGTGAGCTCACTTAATGAAAGACTATTAACTCTTTTGTTGAATACTTCCACGCCCTAATTTTATCACTATAGAATGATTATTAAAACAAATCTAAATGTTACTTGAAGGAATATCGACAAAAGTATGCGCGTATTATTGAATAAAAAAAAATGTTAAATGTTTTGTCCCATAATAACTACAAATAAAATTACAAATAAATACTGGAAACACTTCTTATCTGATAATTTAGCAACGCTCATAAAAATATCCTTTGTATTTCGTTTCAAAGTTATCGACACCCTTCTTATCCTAAAACCGTTTACAAGAGGAAGTTTTTTCATAAGAGAAATGAAATTAGTTGTCTTTGAAAATATTGGACGAACAAACCATATCGGTGTAACTCATGGCGTACCAGATGGGTTACAAACATTATATGATGGACGAGGTTTCGAACAGAGAAAACTTTTTCAATACTAAAGTTATGTTTAAGGTTGCTTTTCATGTGGTCTTTCAATAACCGTACTTTTGTAGAAGAATGTTTTGAAGATAAGGTTGGGTAGGAACGCCTTAACAGCATAGTATAATACAATACAATATTTCTCGTTGTCTTCTTACTATGTTATCTGTACCGGATATAATTTCAATTATTGTTAAAAGATTCAGCCGGGATAACTTTTCATTTCAGTGCAGCTTTGAACGTAGCTCGGTATTCTTACCTATTACTTTTTAAATAACCTAACCTAAACCACCTAATTTAAATATGTATCATCATTATTCGAATGTTGCATAAACAGAGGGCATTTATGCTACTACAAGGTATTTATTAATTTAAGGTACTTGTCAAGTATCAACAGCTCGGATTCACCGTCTTTTTTTTCGTCAAGTAAACTCCAAGTGTTCCCCAGGTATCAGCCGTGGTGGACGACGTGTACTCAGAACACTCGCATGTGGCCGGATCCTTCACCATGCTGGCCAGCTCCCGGGCTCATGTCGGTGGCTCCCTCAACGCCCGAGCGCTGCCCGGGGCCAGGGTGCATACTAACTTCATCGGTTGCTTGAAGAAGGTAAGTATTGTTGTGAGGTTGGAGATTCCTCCATAAAGATGTTCTTAGGGGTAAATAGATGTTAAAACTTATAGAACTTGTAAAATCTGTCTCATGACCAAACTTGTTTTACTTGTTTTACTTTTGGTGAAACGTTGAATTTGGTATGAAAACGTAGTAATACGAACAAGTGTGTTATATCGTAGCATAGGATTGTAGGGGTTAAACTGAATTCCATTCATATACAGAAATAAAGTAAAGCAACTAGCGCGTAGTCGATTCCATCTAAATCTAAGCACCCATTTTATTATTAAAAATTGAATTGTACTAGATTTCTGTTTGAAGTAATTAACTACAATGAATTCCTTTGTAAATAATATTGTTAAATTCGAAATTGAATTGGTCGAAATACTAGAGCACACTTCAGTGTAACACAAATATAAGTAATTATTACTGTCCATTTCATAATTTTCAGTGAGCCCAGCAGCTTTCAAAAAGTGATACAATACATTGATAGTTTTATGGATTTGTACTATTTTAACTGTTCTATTTTATTGTACTAGAGCACAGTACTAGAGATAAGGGATCATAAAATATTGGGAATGGTTGTAAAAATCAATTGTGAATTGTTGCGGTTAGCTGCATGCATAGCCGTGAGTGAACCGAGTTCATTCATCGCTAAATTGACCGGCTTCTGTTACATACCTAGTGTTGCAAACGTATATGGACATATGGACAAACCACTTCATCTGTTCAATTTTAGTTTGTTTCTATAAAAACGCCATCTATTACAGGTTTTGTGAAGGGTTAAACAATCAATCCATGTTGTTATTTTTTTTTGTTTTATATTATATTATAGTGTTTTATATTTTTTTGTGTAAATAGGCGACTTTGCAGACTAACCGTCTGATGGTACCTATGTGGTAATCGCTGCCGTTTGACATAATTGGTGGATAAAGCTATAAAACTGTTGGGTAATCCTTTAGGCTCGATGTCACCGATGTGAAGGAAGACAGAAAGAAGTGCCTTTCAAGCCAGTCATCATTTGGCCGCTGAGACAATCTTTGAAGACTAATTTTGCCCTATATCCAGGTGGAGTTCTCAGCCGACACTCTTCGATTAAACCTGATCGACCTGGCACGTACTGGCAGCAAGCTAATCACAGTCACCGGCCGCCTGGAGTACGCTTGCACCGCCACTGACGCTGCCGATCCTGTCACCTTCACTACTCGAGACGCACATTTGGTAAGTCGGTCCAATTAGACCCACTTTTATAAATAAATAATACTGCACACTCATAGCCCCACACTAGGATTTCCTGTGTCGTGGGTGCCATGGACAACACAAGACAAAAAAGATAAGAACACACCAGACCGAGTACAGAAATTCAAACTTTGGAACTATATCCACGACTCCAATAACTAGTATTTTTCGTTTGGAATATTTTGGAACATACCTACGTTGTCTAATTCGTATAATGCCTACTCGAAAAATTTGGTTCGAATTGGTTTGCATTCGAACCTCGATGAATTCCAGTTCGTTTATTTACAAATGTTTATTGTTACTACTAAATGCAGAAAGTCCTCGCATTTTATCCGTATCTTAATACGGATGTTAAAACTTTTATTTTTCACCTTCAACATCAAAAATTCCAAATTTATTATAGGCTTAGATACAACGGATCACTGTGCAAAACCTGGCAAAATTCAAATCATTAAAAAAAAAACAAATATTTACTGCCTGATAAAAGCAACTTGTTCAAACAAATATAGATTATTGGTTAAAATGGTAGTAAGATAGCAGTTATGCAAAACATAATCGAATGTCACGGTAAATAACAACTTACTTAAATTACAAACTGATATTAATGTTGTCTTGTACAATAATGATCCTGATTATAGTTGACATGTAGTACAAGAAATATAATTTGAGTCAGTTTGAACAACGAAGCGCCTGCAGGAATTTTAGTTCAGAATCAGTATACGACAACGAATATACAATGAAAGAGCTTCAAAGAAACGGAATCTTATTTACTTCTGTATTGCTATTGATACAGGCTTGTTCCCGTTTGTTAAGTAATATTGAATGTTGATAAGATTGAACTTTGTCATAATATTATGTTTTGTACTGATGTTAAACAGGTGTTAATACATAATATAAAAAAGTAAATAGTTTGATCCAGTCCTGATTAATATAAGAATCAATACTGTTCACGAAGAATAAATAAAGACACAAAAAATTGAAAGTTTTTAAAGATTGCCAATATACAATAATGGTTAGAAACCTGCGATGCATTTTATATACTCATATAACATGTATTTTCGTTCGGCGTGTATAAACTATTGAATAAAAATACATTTGAAATATTTGTAGAAATAAGAAAATAAGATATTAACCAAAGCTAAGTTGTACAAAAATTTTACTCTATAAAATATAGTTATACTAAAATTGCAACAATGGCCTTGAACATGGTTAAAATGATAATATCTGATAACCGGAACATGCTCCATTGGATGCAGAAGGCTCAAGAATATCAAAAAATAGTAACACGATAGAAAATTCTCAATGGTTGGGCCCAAAAGCTATAACACTGAAACCATTTGACTATCGAGATGTCAAACAAAAGAATACGTAATAGCGATTTTATAAACATAGTTCAAGTATAACAATCAGCGAAATAATAGAATAAGTATCATGGTAACCTCGTTAACTTCATTTTTATTTACCGAAGGGTATTTTAAAGATGAAGGAAAATTCTAACCAATCCACACAATTCGTTATTTCAAAATGGCGCAGTGCTCGGCTGTAGTGACTAAGCACCAATTAAAAACAATGGTCTGCTGTGAAAAAAGTATCATGAAATCCGACTACGGAACGTGAGTCGTGAGGTATTCCAAGCTCTCATAACCCATCGTTTGTAGGCGCCAAAACTATGGAATAATGTACAAGGTTTTCAGGTGTCATAAAAGAGCGAAAGGAAGGAGGAAACGAAAAATTTCTACCTAAAAAGTTACCTACCAGCTACGACGTTACCAGTATTGAGGTTTCTATATGAAAAAGCTAGTTTTACAATGCGGATCATAAATATTTACTATTTTTAGAAGATAAAAGATAATAGCAATAAATTAAAGGAAATAAAAAATAACAGTTTAAGTGAATAAAAAGTGACCTCCTTTTGTTTAAATTCTGAAGAGATGAATTTCACAAAATGTAATAGTCTCGTGGGGTTTGAAAAGGCGGTATTGAACCTCCAGCAAAATAAGCCTGCTGCCATTTCTCTGTCCGTTATTTAGCAGGTCTGCACTATTAATAGTTATTTAAGGTTAGTAGGAAAATTATGTAACTCATAAAGATAAAACTCAAATTACATCTGTTTTAATATTTTGAACCTCAAGCTCAAGCGATAATTTTTTTTCGACTTCGATTGACTGAAATTTAATAAAACCTTGCAGTTTCAAACGTTCAATTAATGCAAACATGGTTGCACTGAATAAAATAGGCTTAATAATGTTACTTACTATGGCATAGTTCCCAAGATGGGGTTAAGTTGGAACTTTGTTCAGTTGAAAGTACTCTGAAGTGGTCCTACAATGATTAGATCGAAATCGAGGTTATTGGATTTCAGTTAAGCGTTTTACTGGCAGTTCGTGGAAAACTCAAGTTTATAAAACATTCAGTTGGTTGGAGTTTAAATGGTTTGGATGGCCGGTATGACCTTGGAATTTTTTAGTGGCTTGGATTTTAAATAATAACGCTTCACACTCATGGCCCCATTTTAGAAGGTCATTTTAAAGATATAGACAGGGCATGAAATGTAACAGAAGAAAGCCACTTTAAAATTTTAATCCCGGTTAATAATATTATTTTCTATGAAAACGATTAAATACAAGCTCACAAGCGGTAAAGTCACATAACAGGTTTTATTTCGACCTCTTTTGAAATTTTATTCAATATTATTATAACTAAGAAATAACTTAAAAGATTATTCCAAATATGATTATTTGGAAAATCTCATGCTGATTTTATGTAATTTTAAGTAGTAATTTAAAAGTCTCGGGATATTGACATTAAAATAAAAAACTGCAAGTAAGTTTTTTAAATCATCATTAAAAGGAAGAAATAAAGAAACTCATAAGATAATAAATCTTGAATAGGTACGTTACTACTGCTTGCTTATTCAAGTAGGCTTAACGAAGCTTCTTTATAAGGTGATTCAAGATAAGAGAACATAGAAAACATTAATAAAAAGCCCAGAAATACAAACACGATGAATAAGTTTTATATTACTGAATGAACTTCAAGGTTATTTAGTGTTTTATGTTATACTTCTGTTATAGTTTTGTTATTTTTATAGTTACTACTTTGAAATAAATTGTTTGTTTCATCGGTAATACCAAAACTTACTTTTACGATGACTTAGCGTTGTAATGTCTTATTATTACTTTACTAATTACTATTACTTTAATATTACTTACTATTACGTGAAACAATTTTGTATTCTTTCACCGAGGACGTGAAATCTTTCACTTTTAGTAACGACAACTAATTTCAGTACATAGATTGGCTGTCAAGTCAATTAAGAGTTTGAGAGAGACGATTATACAAATAGTTATTTCAATAATATTGTTTTACTCTAGAAACATTGAATAGTTAAATGTGCTGAAGGTTTATCGATTATTCTACTGCGCCGTATAAATTATTCAAAGGCTACTTTTCTTTCAGCTGTCGATGGTCTCAAAATTTTCTTTTCCACTTATGGTTTGCCTTCATGTTTAATATTTATAATTGGTTAGTAGATGTCCTCGCTTTGGAAAAACCTATATCTCGTAGATGCTTATTAGGTTCTTCAAATTATAACATGATAGTTTATATGTGCGACTGATTGAAATAATATTTATAAATTGAAATGTCATTACCAAGTTAACACTACAAAAGTGATAATAATTAATTACTTTTCCTATCAACAACTTTCTTTTCATGAACAAACATCGACGGATTACTATTAATTATACTGTGTTAAGCTTAGATTTAATATTAGAATTTTGTTATATTTTGAATTGGTAAAGTATTTTACCATTTTGCTTCTTATATGGAAGTTATTTATATTGTTACCTTCCCCTAATAAGTGACTGCATTATTTACCATAAAATGATAGATTCATTTATAAAATAAACCCAGAAAGGAATATATGAGTTGAATAGAAGAAAAGTCTTGGTAGCTTTATAAAAGTAACTTTCGGCGACGTACAGAAATGGAGTCTTTCAATAGATTTCTATTAACGTTGGAAGCTGTCTTCTAAAAGGAGTCTATTGATACGAACGTCGTCTATCCTATAACTGTTATTCAGTAGTAGTATATTATATTAAAATATAAGACTTATAACATTTAAAATAAAAATCTTACATGTCTTATAAGCTAGCGCTTTACGAATCTACTTTTGTCTAGTACCCAACAAACACTTGGAGGCATGCATAAAGTCAATTAATATATTATAATATTATTCAATTCCATGGCTTACTTCCTTTCAGTTGGGGAACAAATCTTTAATTTAATACAAAAGAAAAAAAAAAGCAAAGAAATTATTTTGCAAAGAATTATTTCATTCATGTGTTTAACGTGTATCATACTTTTTTCTATTGTATTAACAGAACTATTATGTAGCTGCTTTTTATATACTGGCATAAAATATGTTTTCAAGTTTTGATTCGAATTGGAAGGTAGTATGACAAGTATTTTAAGAAGTCGTCAGTTCTGTTCCCGGTTTAATCTCGTTAGCTCGCGAGACGGTCTCGTTAGCCCAAAACTTTTCTCGGCATCATTGATTTAATTCGTCTCCTTCAGTTTATTTGGCACAACTTCAGTCACTTCTCGATTTACTTCGCTAACTTATTCTGCGTTACATTTTTATATCTGTATCCTATTTATTTGGATACCTTAGAATGAGACCAAGTAATAAGAGTGTTTTTAATTTGTTTCTTATTAATTATTATAAGTATACCTAATAACTACTTTACTCGAATAAGTAACTATTATTGCGTAGAATTTTAAAGTTGTGCAAATAAATGTATTTGATTGCAAGTAACAATAGGTACTATGAAATATTCTGTACTGTAAGTAATATTAAACTTACTTTTTATATACAAAGTAGGAAATCGCCCTCACTTCGCTTCGGGAAAAATAGTAAAAAAATATATATTATAATATAGCCTATGTCACCCGGGGATAGTGTAGCTTCCCAACAGTGAAAGAATTTTTCAAATCGGTTCGGTAGTTTCGGAGCCTATTCAATGCAAACAATCAAATCTTTCCTCTATAGAATATTAGTATAGATAAATGAAAAATGAAACTAATGAATTGGTGCAAATTCTAAATCAGTTATGTAGTTGTAGTCTCTGTAGCTTATTAAAAGAAGTTAGTACCAAGTCTCAACATATAATTAAAATATTTGCCAATACATCTAAATCACCACCGTTGTTGGAATAAATTTAATCATATGAAATACGTATCTGTAGTTATATCGATTTAATTTCTTCCCTCATTCAGTACATACCTACCCAGTACTACTGTAACTGTTCCTACATTATATTTTACAGTAGGCAACAAAATGAAGCAATTTGTTACACTTATGTCCAAAACCTACTAGCTACGATAAATAGTGAAATGGAAAGCTATAATGTACAGCGGCGTTTATCGCACGTTGATCTTGAAGTTCTAACCTTAGGCTGAAGGACGGCACATTTCCAAAGAATTGCAGGCGAGTAGAAGTGATGTTAAGTAAATTATGCTATACGGTTTATAGTAAACTGTAATCCGCCAAACAGATGTAAATCCAGTTCAACTAATAATGGTCTTAATAACCGCCAGTAGATATTTTGATTTGTAAGCTAAATTTTATTATAGTTTATAGAACAAATATTTACCTACATATATGTTTTTTCACTTTATCTTTAGAATACAAAAGCTTTGTATCTGATTTTAACACACCTAAAACTTCGTATTACTAAGTAAGACACTTAGTTGCTAATGCTTTAGTTACGGAACCACTTAGTGTGGCACAACGATGATTATATTATAATATTATTACCCAAAAAGGCACAATCACCAAAAAAATTGCCTTTCAATTTATTTCACATCGATCTTACGACATTTACTAATTACATTTACTTAATGGGTATTAAAGTTCGTTTCACTTCTACTGCATTAGTAGCTCTGTATTTAATCCCAGAGGTCATTTTAGTCGACCGACTATACTTGTAATTGACTAAATCATTTTAATTCCCAGAAGTTCCTATTTATGTGTGTGCCATTAACTACTGAATTGCAGTAATTCTCGGCAGTAGACTTGGTGTAACTACTATAAACTTGTTTATTTACTTGTTTATTTAATGGGCTACAAGCCATAATGTGCCTCAAGGGGAGTAGTAGGTATAGGATATGACTTTCTTTTCGAAACTAAAGACTTGTTGGATGGATTATAATTTATATATGCCATCCTAATATTGGAAGTTTTTACAACAACCATTCGGAATATTCTTGCATGTAATATCAGACGAAGATTCGTCTCATCCAGCTCACTTACATCAGTGAATACTTTTTGATTACAATCACTTACCCCGTTGATTGAAATATGTTTCATCACTGGCCACTAAAACGAGGTTCTTTCAAAATGGCGGATTTGTAGGTATGCCAGGTTTCGTACAAAAATTTTCAAACCCCTTTGTATCGTTTTATCCTTAATTATTCTGGTAAGTTTATTCTTTTAAGTCACTTAATTCTCTCATTGTAGGTAGGTACTTAAGTAGTTTTGGTTTGAGTTTAAATATTTTTCCGAATATGGTCTTCATGGTTTGCAGGATGTAATTTTTCAGAAATCATTTATATTTGTCAGTTGCTTTCGACTGATCGAAAAATTCGAAATACGAATCTTGATCTAACAAATTATGATCTATTTCTGTCGCGTTCATAAGCTTGTCCATGTGCAAGGGAGACAAATATTAGATTTTTATGATGTTAGTTAAGACAGTACACAAGCTCAATCTGTCTTTGTGTTGTACGTGCCAGGTTATGCTAATGGACCATGCCTCAAACTTAGCAAACATATAAAAAATACTATTAATCGAAACGAATTTTGTTCAAATACATTTAAACATGATTATAATTATATAGTACAAATTAACACATTTTTATGTCACCAGATTTTACCAAAATGGGAAGCTGTCAAGACGGGAACAATATCATTCAAGTTTCGCACCAACGAACCAAATGGTCTAATACTTTTCAACATGGGCGCCAAACCACCAAGGGTAGGTTGCACGGTAAGGGGTGAAGCTTTTGGGGTTGGTCAGACGTCGCCAACAGAGAGAGCATCGTCATCAGAACCACTAATGGCAACTCTATCCTCTTCAGTCTTCCTATCATCAAGCCCGTCATTGTCATAAGCATCATCCCCATAACCAAGATGCTAATCATGTAGGGGATTGCATCAACACTATTTGGATAAATGTTTTAATATCTTATTATTTTCTTCAACATGTTTCTAAAGGTTTTTACACGAGCAATTTTTAAGCAATTATTGCACGGCGACAATCCCCAAACGTAATGCAGCAATTAGTGGAGCAATCTGAAGTAACCTATAAAAATTGCGGCAACAATTTATCTAATTGCTCCATATAAAGTGTTGCTTGTGTCGCTGGCAATTGATTGCCGGTATATCCCACCGTTTGTAAAATTCAAGGCAATTTTTGTATCTGTCTCACGTTCCTTTCTCTGAGGGGAAATTACGGTAATTAGGGTTAACTGGTGCCACCACCGGCCTTAGTGATTGGAATTTCGAGTGGTAGTGGTCTTGTTTTTTGCGTTCTTACTTAATACGCTCGCAACCAAATTCCTCTATTTCTCTTCTTTATTTTCGATTTTATAATAATAAACGCATTGCAAGCTACCGCCACAAGAAGAACTTCCATCGCCAGTTGTTGCTCCACAGAATTGCTCGTGTAGATTTAGTTGCTCCATATCACCCAATTCATACTGAAGTCACAATGGAACAACAATAGAGCAACATAGGGCATTATAGAAATTAATTGATGTGGCCGTGACGTCAAAATTGCCTAATATTGTTGACCATTCAACAATTTCAATTGCTCGTGTAACTTTACCTTAAATTTTGTTATACATAAAACAATTGATATCGTGTTCTGAATAATTTATTAGACAAAACTCGTTAAGTTCTCCAAATATTGTTGTGTGTTTAAAAATTTGTGTGTCTAATTACGAAGGGTGTATCAGGTTCAAAAGCATATTTTAAATATTTACGGCGTGTGTTGTGAATCACAACAAAGGAATAAATTGGACGTACTACCTAATTTTTGGGCCCAAATTACTTTCTTATCCTTTAAAAAAAATACGTTGCAATCCCCTAAAACAAACTCGGTGGATAAGCAAAATTTATTAACAAATCTATTGTCCCCATTTGTACGGGTAAATTGTATTTACTTGAACAATCATAGCCTTCAACTCCAGAGAAGTTACTGCTTTTCCCCTGCAACTGTCCACCGAGTTAGCTGCATGGTAGGATGATGTAGGAGAGAGTCCTTTGGAAAAAGTCGATAACACAGAATTAGGGGAATTTGTGTATGGTACCTTATAAAGTTTCACCCACTTGGAAATGTTAAAGTGTTATGTGTTTATTATGTATTCGATGTACACGTAGAACCCTCGAGCACAAGGATGTAATCAGAATATACTAAGCACTTAAGACCCAAGCTAGGATTTATATAATAGATGACAATGCAAAGTTGGAAATGCCAAATCACGTATAAGCTTAATAGCTTTATTAATACCTACACAAATTCGCACCATTATGTCATGGCTCAAGTCACAGTCTTTAATTTATTTTAATTGGATCACGTTACTTAGATGATCTTGATAGATTTTTTCATTTTATTTTGTGGTCTAGTATTAGTATTCCATAATATATTATTAACTTATTATACCTACAATAACTTTCATTGTGAACAAATATTGGGTCTACATTTGAATTAACATTTCTTACAATTTGCATGTTTAGTTGGCTTTGAAGGAATGTTAGCATTCAAATTGTTCGCAAATAGGTTGCATGCATTACGTGCAGACAGGCAGTTTTATAAGTTCTCTCTTGATATCTTTTACTTTCTTAGCTACTATTATTTTTTATTATATCAAGAAGCAAATATGTGCTACCTATATGAACCTACATTTTAGCGTTTTTTTTACTGTAGTTAAGTTTAATTTCAGTCCAAATTAATTACTTAGTAATCTCGTAGTTATCATACATGTATAATGACGTAGTCTCCTTTTAAATCTCGATAAAAAAACAATTTTGTTTGAGTGATAAAATCTGTAGCAGGTCTTTCATTCCTGTACATAATATGTAATAACCTTAAAAAGTTTCAGAGCTAGTGTCAAGAGTGTAAAATCCCATATCAAACATTTTAATAGAGTCTACTGCTTATTTACTTAAATTATGAATCGAAGCTTTACTACAGTTGTTCCTTTTTAGGCTGATCTTTTTGCGGTGGAAATGCTTAATGGTTACATCTACGTTCACGTTGACCTTGGTTCTGGCGGGGTTAGAGTCAGAGCATCTAGAAGAAGAGTCGATGATTCCCACTGGCACGAGTTTCTTTTACGACGCACAGGAAGAGATGGAAGAGTTACCGTAGATGGGGCTAATGCAGAGTTTAAGACTCCAGGTACGTTAGCTTTATTGCTTTCCTATTCTCACTTTCTTGGCCGGTAACTCTTTATTGATGCCTTTGATGTTGCTGATGTTCATGTGCGACGATAGCCACTTACCACCAGGTGGATCTTCAGCTCGTTTGTCGGCTATTTCCATAGTTAAATGAAGTGTGAAAATCAGTGATAAGTCAAGATGATTATTTGGACTATTCGTTTTTATTTCTAGGAGAATCTAACCAACTAGAACTGGATGGACCTCTGTACGTTGGAGGTTTGGGATCCGAATATTCCGCAGCGCGTACTCCTCCAGCATTATGGACCGCTGCGCTTAGGCAAGGCTTTGTGGGATGTATTCGTGACTTAGTTTTGAACGGAAAGCCACAAGACTTGACTGCGTATGCCAGGCAGCAGGATTCAGGTAAATCCCATCAAACCCTAATACTAGTAATATGTGTAAAACATTTTGTAACTACTAGAAATTTCACCTCGTCTTCATTTCTATAACCTTTTATTCCTACATCATTGTAACTATTACTTACAATTTACAACTCAAACAAAACTCTTTCAGCATCAGTCCGCCCAGCCTGCCATGTTCTGATGAAGCAGTGTGTCAGCTCGCCCTGCCAGCACGGAGGGATCTGTTCCGAGGGATGGAACCGACCTCTCTGCGATTGTTCTGCAACTAACTATGGAGGACCTACTTGTGGACGGGGTCAGTATGAAGCTTGAATATTTTAATAGGTTGAATGTCAATGTGCTTTGTTAGTATTGGTTTTAACCGTTTATTGTTACAAAAGCCTATTCGATTAATAACTTTATTAATCATTCTTATGAAGTTATTAATTATATTACGTGTTTAAAGTAGGTCGTATGATTTGATTTCATATTGAATAGCATACGGAAATAGTTATAATATTTTTAACCGACTTGAAAAAAGGAGGAGGTTCTCAATTCTACTGTATTTTTATTATGTTTGTTACCTCAGAACTTTGGACTGGGTGAACCGATTTGGATGATTTTTGCTTTAATCGAAAGCTGATGCTTGTCGTGTGGTCCCACATAAATTTGAACGAGATCTGACAATGGCATCCATGTGAAAATCATATAAGTCTTAAATTTGCATTAAGTATGTGCGCGATAAATGGACGAATAACTCATTATCGCGGCAACCGATTTCGATGATTCTTTTTTTAATTGAAAGCTGGTGCTTGTCGTGTAGTCCCACATAAATTTGAGCGAGATCCATGTGAAAAGTACAATGAACTTCATTTGAAGTCTGTTATTTTTTTGCTAAAATGTTAGATTATATAATATATCGTTCGGTAACAATTATTTTATAATTATACCAATTAACGTACTCAAGATGTTTCAGTTTCCGCTGATAAAATTTAATAATATGTAATAATACTTGAAGTTGTAAATAATATTTAATATCAGTGCTAAGTAGGTCTGCGAGCTGTTTCTGGATACTACGATACTAAGATACTACGCTACTTAGGGGAATAATTTCGCCGTCTCTTGACCCATTTATTTCGGCATTGTTTTGTACATTTATGGTTGAATATTTTATTTTCTTGGTCATTAAATATGATTACTATAGCACTGATCAGACCTAAAATTTTGGGTGTTCATAATAAATTTGTTTTGTGAC